>OY754975.1:28610557-29210557 GCA_963576475.1 Molanna angustata
ACTCCCAAGTCTATGGATGCGTTTTGTTTTATTTGACCATTCTCTAGTTTGTTTAATAGCTCCAGTCTCTTTGAGTTCTTCAAAGGTTTGATGTCGACCCAAAGACCCTTTTCAGACTTGAGAAATACCGAGACTTTGTCGAATGTGAACTTGTCTTGGGTCTTGGGACACGGACACACTTCGAATTCCTTCAGAAGCATGTATATGAAGAAGCGAGCTGTCATCATTCCGAATCTCATACCTGAAAAGTTCAAAACAACATTAGTTGATACATCATTTAATTGTTGTAATTTAAGACACGGAAACGGTCGACAAACCAATTAAAGTAATTTATTTTTTAATTTCCCCCCAGAGTTGCTTCCCTTACAATAAACCCCTTTACCCATTTTCCCATGTTTTCGGACTCCCTTCTCGTTATATGATCAAAATACTAGTCGCTAGTTGACAGTAAATAAAATTATATTGTAATTTATATTTCTTCTTAGTTTGTACTCACCAAGACAATGTCTGGGTCCATTTCCAAAGGCGAGAAAATATTCTCCTGGTTTCCTCGTCGTCTTATCATCAACAGCAAACCTATCTGGGTTGAAGACATCCGGGTTTGGGTAGTACTTTGGATCGCGCATTATGGCCGCGATCGGCATAGAAATAATGTCGCCAACTTTGAATTTTACATCAGTTCCTTGTAAAGTGTACGGCTTCGTACATATTCTTTCAGTTCTCGGTATCGGAGGATACAACCTCAGAGTCTCTGCACGAAAAAGAAATAGTCAATTTCATTTTAACCAAATAAAGAATTTTAACATTTGTTAGCATTTTTTTAAATAATGAACATGTCCTTGAAAAAAGTATATAATATACACCCTAATACATTCCATAAACTATGTAAGCATATCATTGACAATTATAGAGGGTTAAAGATGAGGGTAAGACGAGTGGAGAGTTGTCCCGAGAAGCACAGAAAAGTCTTCACCAAATGAAGCCTTGACCTCCTTCAAATTTTTGCCCCCAATTCCATCCGATCTTTCGTTCTCCAGTGGGTCACTTCCAGTCTTCCTTCTATCTTATTCATGGTCGCCCATTCTTTCTTATTTTAAACATTTGTCTAAGTGTTTTTGAAATTCATTTAACACATAGAGAAATGTTCAATAAATTATTTTTAACAATTTGTATATATTCTTGTTTACCTAATAACACGTGGTCCAAGAAAGGAATCTGAGCAACTATGTCGTAGACTGCAGAGTCTGGATTGGCTACACTTGCTTTAATTATATCCTTTCTTAATCTTTCCTGAATGTGCGGGTGCTTAGCTAGCAAGACACATGTGAAACTCAACAGTGTGCTAGAAGTGTCATACCCTCCCAGAAGTAAGTTTATGGCCTGGGACTGTAAACATTGATCTGTCATCACTGAAATAAATCGGTTTGTTTTAACAAAATTTATATACAAACAAGGAAATGACGCTGAACTTTTTCAAACACATTTTAAAATCTTGCAATAAAATAAAATAAATGCATTTCTACTAAGTGACTTATTCTTCGACGTTTTGGTACTGATTCTGTAACGCTGTGTTTATGTTAGCGCGCCCCAGGAAACGACCTTGTTGAAGTGATTATGTTAAGGCCCTTGTATACATTGGGTATACGAATTTACACAAATATGAACATTAAATTACCTTTTAATTACCAAATTTGTGATTACAACATTTTTTCATGAAAAAGGGTACACATTCAAATTTAAAACAGTATTAAAGTCAGCCGGTAAATTTTTATATTCTCTTTCGATTGAAGTAAAAATTTATTTCATAGGTTTTGTAGTGTTTAGAATAAAGAACTGTTCTTAATTTCAAAGACGATTCTTTTAAGGATTCTGGGGAGAAGATATTCAAAATTTACTATTTAACCTTCTATAACCTCTTAAGTGAAATTTTTACCTGTATTTTTATTATTTTCTTCTCTTTCTTTTGCAGCGAAGTTCATCAACAATTGCAAAAAATCCTTACGTCTGAAATATAAAAATATTTTTAATCCAAATATCGACAATCTTCACTTTTTTATATAAATATTGTTCCTATTTAAATGATGCTGTAGAGGCATTCGATTCGTACTCAATAATTAATCATACGTTATTTTTATGCTTACCTTTTACTTGGGTTATTTTCTCTCTCAGACTTGCTGTTCATAACTACATCCCTCAAATACTCCATTACCTTCACGTTGATCATGCATACTCCAATGTACGGTGTTAAAATAGGACACAGGACAAAGGTTGTGAAGAAGAGAAAACGATTAAAGAATGACACCTCTTGATATTTTGATGCTATCTGAAATTATGAAGAACAACACATTATCAAAAATGGTCTTCTTTGAATTTTGACTGATTTTGGATATTTTTGGCTGGTATTACAAAAGATATCTTAGAAAATGTTAAGAAATCCTATTTCTTCCCATACAATAACGACGTATCATAAAAATAATACAACAATACCCTACACTGACCACAGATAAAATGGGAATGAGAAAAGGAAAGTCTATGAAGCGTGTGTGCTATCGGTTGCCACATATGGCCTTGAAACAGAAACTCTTTCTAAACTGAGTACCGAGAAACTGCGAGTCACTTAAAGAGCTATGGAAAGACAAGTTGGGTCTGTCACTAAGAGATAAAATTAAAAAATGAAATTATGTGAGAAAGTTCAAAAGCAACTGGTATAATCCACCGTGTGGCAACTCTGAAATGGAAATGGGCAGGACACATAACCAGAATCTAGGACGATAAGTGACAAAAAGAGGCGCGGGGCGACAGCAGCTGATGTGGAGGGATGATGCACGATAAGTACAACGATATGCTGACATGTCCTGTAAGCAAACAGGACAGGACGACGTGAAGTCAAATGGAGGAGGCCTTCGTTCAGAAGTGGACGGGAATAGGCTGAAGAAGAAGAAGACTGGCCATGTGATCATCTTAAAGGTTTTTTTGCGACAAGTCATTTGGAGAACTACCAAAATTCTTAGAAATACATAGTCTACGATGGAATTCTATTTAAAATATAGCAGTTCAATTTTCTTTATTTATTTTCTTACCTTCACGAATTCGGCGTTTGGATCTTTGAGCGATGCGCAATCCAAACCAAATACACAACTTCCCGTCACTTCCAAAGTAAAACGACCGCAAAATAACTTCATTTCCATTTCAGTTTCACCCTCTGAAATATTCAAACATAATGTCGTTTAAATCTAATATTTTTATGGCTGCATTGTACACCCTTACATCCGAGACCCAAAAGGTGACTCAGTGTACGTTTAAATACGCTGGCGATGTTGCTACCCGCGATGATAGTTGAAAAAAATAGAGGAAGGTCCATCAGCATGGAAGACCCAACTATTTGTGGATTTAAACAAACAAACTAAAGAGCTATCTCAGAGTATGCGAAGAACTGAGGACAATTGGAGTGTAAGACGTAGAAAGCGGATCTCACCATCGCATGGGACGGTTGCTGGACGGATAAGAATAAGAAGATACCATTGGATTTTTTCCGGTTCTCCTATAAAATATATATTCCTGTTTCCAGTCTATATATATGTTTGTCAGAAAATATAATGCCTTTTATTTATAAAACACTAGTTTTAGTAAAGGGAGGTACTAAAAGGTATCGGTATGTCGAAGAACACTATTTTCATGATGGTCTTCCGGTATACATAGATAGATATCAGTTAGGGCATTCAATAAATTAACAGTGAATTTGCAGGTTTCTAGTGCATTCGTAGGACTAGCAAAATAACTACCTCCTATCTAATTCTAGTAAAAAAATCAGCGTTTGAATACTGAACAATCTTTGTAATTGTTGTGAATATTTCTTTGAAACATATGCCTCGAGAATTAGACAATAGTTGAGGCAGGATTTGAGCCCGGAATATCTATTATTCAATCTAATTTAAATTCTTCAATTGGTTACCTGGTCTGTTCTTCAGGAACTGTATCATCTGCTTTCCACACTGTAGAACTAGATCATCCATTGATTTCATTTTTCCTGATGTAAAAGCTGGAGTTATCATCGTTCTCATAGTTCTCCACTCATCCCCCTTTAAAAAAATAATATTAGAATTCAAATAATAATTTAAAGTGCACTTACTTAGTTTTCTTATTTGAATTTTCATTCCATTGAAGTTATACAAATTAATACAATTAATTTTTTCATACAGCATTTTTTACATACCACCATTTCAGACAGCATTTTCCTTATACAAGATGGAAACGTGACTGGCCACATGTTCTTTCCGGTGAAATAGTCAAAGTCCTTGATAGTTATTGTTTTCAGAATTTCTGGATCTCGAATCAATAATATTGGATAACGCCCTTCGAAATAGCCTAAAAAAGAATACTTGAATAAACTTATCGTGAAAACTTAATAATTTCTAACAATTCTTCGAATTTAAACAGGATCCTACTGTCCTACCATCCATATTATAAGTATTTTCTTTATTGATATATTTAAAAAGAGTAAACCAATTACAAGACATGGTTTCTTGTGTAATTCTGTTAAATCAGGGGGTAATTCTGTTAAACCCAGGGGGTAATCTGTTAAATCAGGGGGTAATTTTGTTAAATCTTACGATTGTATAGAACTCAATAAGATAATTATATCCATTATATGGGTTATCATGAGGGTTTTGATTCCACCGTTTGACGGGACTTGCCCCCTGTATAATTTGTTCTTCTTTTGATAGATCTATGATGTTTTTCCAGGTCCTGGATCAAGGATGTCTAGCTCACCCACCATCTCTTTGATGGTCTTCCCGGTGGTCGGCGTCCCTCCGGTATCTCGCGCATTGCAATCAATCAACTCCACCGTTGCCGGTACCGTGCCCGGATGAGAAACGAGGAGGGTAAGGTTCTTGAGTAAGGTAAGCAGCATGCCCAAGGGAACCAGTCACAGAACAGCAACGTTATACGTTCGTTGAAATGAAATTTTCTTAAAACGCTTTTCATTAAACGTGCCAAAATTTAGAATCATTTTGGAAATTATTGAAATGAAAGACTTATTGGCAAGTCGAACTCGCCACTGTCACCGCCACCCGCTCTCCATATGGAGACGGAAAACGGGCCCCTTCACAAAATGCATAGCACGAAAATCAGATCATGGAACCCTCTGGATTGGTAATTTCGGTACCATAGTGCGACAAGAAAAATCGACGAATGCAAATAGAAGATTCACACTCGTGGACTGTCATTGACTTCAGATCTTTTTAAATGTGATCAAGATTTCTGTAAAAAAAATTAATGGGAATCTACCATAACTACATATGACAGAAGTTCTTAAAAGCTTTAAAATTGTCCTTCGAGATATCTTGAAAGCTTGAAAATCATCCTTCTATGATAGTATGACACCATAACTATGATAGAATTTTTTGAAGGCTTTAAAATCCCATCAGGTTATTTTTTGCAGAGATCTTGGTCACACCACTGATGTTTTTTGACAGTTCCCACCATTACAACCACCGATGAAGGTCGTAATAGTAGGAACTGTTTTGAGATATGTTTATCTCTTTTCAAGGCCGAAACCCAGTATTGACGAGAGCTTATTGGCATTCATATAAAGTTTTGTTTGACTTGACCTGCATATGGTAATCCTTCGAAACGATTGTACAGTTCGATTGTATATTCGAACAGCGATGTCTTCCAAAAGAGTTGTAGGATTTCATTTCCAAATAGTATACTCGGCTTTATGTATTTCACGCCCTTCTTTTGAGTCTCGAAATGTAGGAAAGCCCTCGTGTAAATGTAATAATACAGAGAAAAGCATATGGCAACTAGTGAAAGAGAAATCCAGTGTCTTACAGCAAAAGCCAATGGGTACAAAACTATGTCAATCATATTGCCTGAAAAAAAATACATTCATTATTGTTTGAACACAGAGGATTTGTTTAAAAAAATATCTTTTCAATTCTACTGATTCCAGGCATGTCCATAGCATATTAATTTGGAAGTCATTCGCTGTCATCAAACTATTTGCATTTGTGGGCCGGCTGTTGTGTGATGCTTACTTGGAGGTGCAAATGTATATAATTATTTTCTAGCCAAAATCAAATAATGTAATAGTGAAGTTTAATGGCTCAATTAAACTTTTTTTTATATTTGAATGAACTTTGCAGCTTTAAGTCGTATTTAAAATAATACTAACATTGGTTCATAGCGCCAATTACAAAGTTCTTATTTAGTTTGAGTTAAGTAAAAATAAAAAAAACCTATTGAACCTACGTATAGCATTGCAGGAGGGGAAAAGGAGGAGAGGAATTTACTGCCTTTTGGAGAAACAAGTTGTCGGGTCAATTGAAAGGCCAGTCCCAGCGCAGGCATACTTTAAAGGTGTCTGTATAGGGGTTTTCACCAACCAAATTGTGAGTAAGATGTGATTTCTAATAGCCTTAGTGTAAAGGCTGATTTTTCTGTAATAGGATACCACAACAGGTAACAATGATTGGATAATATGAACCCTGAGTAGTGGTGGCTTTCGGAGATTACAGCCTTCACAGTGCTGAAATTTGCTATTTATTTTAACACTTCAGTACCTATAATGTTTAATTATTTATATTCACTACTGAAAATTGGTATAAATATAGACAAATATAATATCTCAAATTTAATTTTTCAAAAAGAAAAAAAACAGAGTTTCTCAGACATTTTTTATTATGAAAAACATTTTCTTATGATAAATTTATGTGTACCTATAACTGCCTATTTTTCCAAAGTTTTTAAATATATCGAAAAAAGCCAAAACACCCCAACTAGATAATTTAATTTACTACAAAAAATATTAGCACTGTAGTAGTAGGTACATCTCAAACTTTTTTTTAACAATTTTTATAAATATTTGTATTTAGTGACGACATCTCTTCATACAATTTGTATGGCAGTGGCCTATACACAATATCTAAGAAGACATTGAACAATACCATCATGCTGTTTTCATAATCTGGGTAGGAAAACAGACTGACCTCCATACTATCCTATCCTGACATAATTATATGCTTACATGTTATTTATTTATTTAATATTGCTTCTTGGGCAACTAACAAGTACTATGTCAAATATTTATTTAACACGCACCCAATAACAAGTTGTCATATTATGGAGACTTACGATATTCATCGTCTCACAGATCCAGACTGAAAACACAATTAAAAACCGTGTCTCCACCAGGAATCGAACCCGGGACCTTTGGATCAGCAGTCAGATACCCAACCAACAGAGCCACGAAGGCCGCCAAGATATATAGAAAATTATAATTTATAATTTATATATAGAAAACAAAATATTTTATCAATTTATCTTCAAGTGTTTATAGTTTATAGTTTGGTACGTATTCTTCAATTATGTATACGATCGCCATCGTCAGTTGTATCTCATGTGTTACATGCAACTAGTCTTAATTTTTTTTTATTAATTTCTGGCGTTCCACCCGATATCGAGTGATATAGCAACTATGTAGTCTTAAATAACTCCCGTATTACGACCCTAAGCCGGTGTCTCTCAGCAATTTCAACATTGATGTTATCACAAAAACGGCGCTATAAAAATAATCCAAATTTATTATTATTATTAATTTCTTTAATAAAACAAACCTTTGATATATGACGTCGGATGTAAATAAAACTATTAAATCTGAATAAAACTATTTTGCTTACAAATGTAAGCAAAATAGTTTTTTATCATTTGTTGATACATTTTTTGTAATTTCTCTTTGTACTTTGTCGTATGAATAAATGTTTATTTGTTGACGAAATGTGATTTTTTATATGTTTCTTTTGTATCAGGAAAACTGTAACTCGACAGAAGAAGATCTTCATGTTATATATACATTTTTTTCATCATATAACATCATATAAGATGGGTCGATGGCAGAGCGGTTAGCGCGCTGGGCTAGTAATCCAGTGGTCGCGAGTTCGAATCCTGCCTCGACCGATTTCGTTCACAAGCATTTATTTGCTTATTTTAGGGAACGTAGGAAGATGTATATGTATTTGTTTAACAAGGACATATTCATTTTTTTAATATCTTGTTTATAGCACGTACATATAACATCAGAAGATCTTTATGTTATATGTACGTGCATATTTTTTTAACTCCAAACTCCATTTGTCTTTATACATACATACATACCATCACGCTGTATCCCTACTTGGGATAGGCAGAGAGGACCGAACGCACGACACCTCTATCTTGACATATATGTTTTGCCTCATTTACATCCATGCATCCTATTATTCTGACTTCGTATATTACCATCTTTCAAAATCTCATTTATATGATCATGCCAACTCTTTCTCGGGCGGCCACGACCTCTCATTCCACTCTTTTCAGCCTTGTATACCTTCTTTGTCAGGCGCTCATCGATCATTCTCTCCACATGTCCGAACCATCGTAGTGTATTTACTTTCATTCTACCCACAATATCTCTTCCAATCTTGCATTCCATTTGTCTTTATTATGTGTAAAATTCAAGAATCTTTGTTTATTTAATATTGCTTCTCGGGTAACTAACAGGTACTATGTCAAATATTAATTTAACACGCACCCAATAACAAGTTGCCACATTCTGGAGACTTACGATATTAATCGTCTCACAGATCCAGACTGAAAACACAATTAAAAACTGTGTCTCCACCGGGAATCGAATCCGGGACCTTTGGCTCAGCAATCAGATATCTAACTAACTGAGCCGCGAAGGCCGACATAACTTTGTTATAAGATATTGGAGTCGAAATCTATTTCCATGTTACATCTGCAGATTTTCCCTTGAATTGGGAACAAAAATCATTTATGATGTAAAAATCAACGTTGAAAAAACTTGTCGCATGGCGTGCACAGAATACAAATTTCAATTATATGCTTGATTGGTACAATGTCTGTGTAAAACGTCGATGGTTAATACTGTTCATCCCCAACAACCACACGTTCTGCTTACGGGGACTAAAACCGGCCACTTGCAAAAATTTTAAATAACACATGATAAAGAACATAAGAAGAGTCCGTAGAACTATGAAACCTTGCAGACACTGCACTTTTAGTGCCAAAGAGATCTAATTATAAGGAAACTGCTGCTCAACTATCGAAATTCTTCGATAATTAATTATAGGTAGGTACTTTATTAAAAATGTGCGTGCGTGTTGTCCCCTTGGCTCTTTTATCTCTACATTGATTTCTGCATAAGAGCCCTTAAGTATGAAAGTAAGGGTCTGAAACTGAGTACTGTAACAGTACATGATCTGATGTATGCAGACGACAAAGTACTGTTAGCAGAAAGTATGGAAGAGTTACAGTATCTTGTAAGTATGGTATATGAAGGATGCATAGAAAATGGACTTAGAACGAATGCCAGCAAATCGAAGGTAATGGTCTTTGAAAAGAGTGAAAGCAGAACAGTGTGTCGAATAAAAGTAGAGAGTGAATAGCTTGAACAAGTCGACGAGTATGTCTATCTGGGTAGTATGTTCCAACGGAATGGACGGCCTGATAAGGATATTGAAAGAAGAGTTATGGCAGGAAACAGAGTGAATGGAGCACTTAGACCAGATATGAATGATCGCAACATATCAAAAGATGCTAAAGTTGCCATTCATAACGCAATCGTAGTGCCAACCCTGACGTATGCAAGTGAGACCTGGACATAGCAGAAGTCGCACGAAAGCAGAACAAATGCAGTTGAAATGAGCTCGCTTAGAAGAATTTGTAACAGAACGATGTATGAGTTCGAAATGAAGATACAAGGAAAGAATGTAAGATGAAGAAAGATGTAATTAACAGAATGAAAGTTAACACATTGAGATGGTTTGGCCACTTGGGGAGAATGAATGAAGAACGCCTGACGAAGAAAATATACAAAGCTGACAAGAATGGAATAAGAGGTCGGGGGCGTCCAAGAAAAGGATGGCATGACCATGTAAACGATATTCTGAAAGGTGGAAATGTAAAAAGCGTGAACAACAGACGAACGTGTATAAGACGATGTGTCAAGATAGAAAAATGTGGCGTTCGGTTCTCTCTGCATACTTCGTGAGGGACATGGCGTGATGGTATGTATGTATGTACTTTATTAAAAATTAATTGAGTTCTTGGAAGATGACATGATACTTGTTAACCCACATAGGTCTAATAACAACTAACTGGTTACTTGGAAGAAATTGCCATATGGAAATAAACTCGCCACTTGCGCTGGGTGCAAAGAAAAGTTTATTATTTTTATTAATAATGGCTTATTGTTGAATGAGTATGTCTGTTTTTTTTTCTATGGAAGATTTACAAAAATCTAATGATACGAAAAGCAAAAATCTTTTCTTCGTTACTTGTCGAAGTTACTTTGTAATAATCCAAGATCAAATAAAATATTTAAATTATATATTAGAGCCTCGTATGGATAATATTAAATATTAGAGCCTTATATGGATAATATCAAATATTGGAGCCTTATAAATTATATCAAATATTAGATTAATATTTAAAACATTGTTGGATTATATCAACTATTGGAGCCTCATTATTATATTTTGGATATCCAACAGTACAGTAGAATGTACATAATAGCATAGTATGAATACCTATTAGATATTATCCATAGGTATAATACCTAATACCTATGGATAATATCTAATAGGTATTAGGTATTAGTGCCTTATATAAATTTTAACAAATATTAGTTTAATATTTAAAATTATATCCAATATTGCTTATATGGATTATATCCAATATTGGAACCTTATATGGATTATATCCAATATTGGAACCTTATATGGATTATATCCAATATTGGAACCTTATATGGATTATATCCAATATTGGAACCTTATATGGATTATATCCAATATTGGAACCTTATATGGATTATATCCAATATTGGAACCTTATATGGATTATATCCAATATTGGAACCTTATATGGATTATATCAAATATAAGGTTTTTATTTTAATCAAAAATTGAAGCCTCTTATTTAAGTTGGTTAAAATGTAGGTACCTATGTACCTATGTAATGACGAAAAATTTCACACAACCGATACACATCAAAAATTCAAATTCTTACTATTAAATTCTGCTTTATTTTCAAGGTCATAACAACTATTATCACCACGTTTACTTTTTGAACACTTTTATTTAAAAAGTCTTGTTAGTTGATTTTATTTAATAACTTATAATTATTGTTATATCAAAATATATCGAAGCACTAAATTAATTATTAAGATATTATCATTAATATAGAGTCAAATTATGTATGTAATTATTTTCTTACAGTATTTAATTGATTTAATAAATAATTTAATATCAAAATGTGATTGATATTACAATGTCAGGTGTTGTTAATCAATGGTTAAGGAACTTAATGTTAGAATTTATAATTCAAATCTTTGTTTCTTTAAAATTTTTTGTTCATTTTTATGAGTGAATCTGTAATTGCTGACCCAATTATTTCGAGGCAAGCAAAGCTCGCGTTACACAATAGTATCGTCGTACCGACTCTAATATACACACCAACACACACACACACACACACACACACACACACACACACACACACACACACACACACACACACACACACACACACACACACACACACACACAAACACATCATGTTCACGCGTACTAGGTAGGGACAAAGGTAAGCATTTTTTCAGTTTCCTCTCTTTCCATTTTTAGCAACCAGTCTGTCATCAACCCTTTAAGTACAGGATAACCAAGGTTAAAATTTTCATCTTGAACAGCCTGGGTGCCAGAAATGAGAAGTGCCTATGTGCGAATTCTGTTCTGGTTCTGGGCACCTTGTATATTGCTTTCGATTACGGCGATAGGTCACTAAGATAAATGTGTGATATAACATGATAGAATAAGAAATGAGGATATTAGACGAGAATGTAGGATTGAAAGAGATAGGTTTCGTAAGTAAGATGAAAATAAATGCCCTAAGGTGGTTTGGCCACATAGAAAGAATAAGTGATGACCGTCTGACAAAAAAAGTATGTATGGCTGATGATAAAAGAGAATCGAAAAGTAGAGGTCGGCCAAGTTATAGGTTGGCACGATCACATAAGTGGAATTTTGAAAGATAAAAGAGCAATATGACACGATGCATGGACGTGGATGAATCGAGAAATGTATATCAGAGGGAGTTCGGTTCTCTCTGCCTACCCCAAATAGGTAAATGGCGATTTGGTATGTTATGGTAAAAAAATTAACATACAATTTTTATACAAACTAAGCATTGCGATGCATTTTTTCTTACTTAATATTTTCAAGTCATAAATATTTGACATTTGTAGTTACTTTGATTGACCGTTTGGCTTCTGCGCCAGGGTTCTGGGTGCACATCTAAAGAAAAGAATATTTAAAATCAAATAAATATATCAAAAATATGATCTTTATTTTATCAAATGCTTTGATCTACAGAAAAATCAAAAGGTTAAATTTCATAAATATTAGGATTGAGAATCGTATGCCTGTTTTTTATTATCTTATCAACTTGGTCTTCGTCTCTATAGAGATTTAATAGAACATCTTAATCAGTTTTTTATTTATTAAACTCATCAGACAACTATTTATAATATTTATTTTTTTACAGAAACTCAACGCTAGACTTTTTGCTATATTTAATGAAAAAGAGTGCTCAGCCATTACATTAAAGTATATTTCAAAACTCAACTAAAATGTTGTTGACCACTGTATTATTCAGTCCTGTACTAAAATATTTATGTAACTTTGTACTTAGCAAGTACATGATTTTTACATGTATAATTAATTATACTGAATGGTTTGATGCAAATCAACAATATTCAAATATTTAGATTAATTATATTAACACTTTTATTTATATTGATATTTTCCAACCAAAGTTAATGTAAGATATAATTTTCCCCAAACATCTTGAACGAGCTTCCGGTTGCGCAGAGCACAAATTTGTGTCTTGTTGCTTCGTTGGTTTACGTGCAAATCGCCCCCTTCTCGTCTAAAAGTTCAAGATGTTTGGCTACAACTTTACCTACTGTTTACCTTCGGAAAAAAATATACAGAATTTTGACCAAATAAAGATACGAGCATTAGAAATACATAGAGATAAAAACATTTAAAATGCAAAACTTACAGAAACGAACAGCAATTCATACAGATGGATGTCCAGCGGGCTTCTTGGCTGCCGGAATGGACGCGCTTTTCTTCAATAAGACCATAACATCACTACGCCACATTCACAGAAACATCACACAATTATTTATCAATCAATATAACATGTTCATATAATTTATATTTAACGAGGCTATTTATAAATATGTAACTTCAAGATGTTTGGCTACAACTCTAACTTGTGTATTCTAGAAAAAGCAGAGGACATTGCATTCGAAGTAACATGAGAAAACAATGAAAACGAATGTCATTTTATTTCTGTAATCGAATATTGACTTTGTTCAGTTTTATTTGTAGAATTATAATTGTTTTAATATTGCTTCTTGGGCAATTAACAGGTACCATGTCAAATATTAATTTAGCATGCACCCAATAACAAGTTGCCACATTCTGGAGATTTGTGATATTTATCGTCTCACAGATCCAGACTGAAAACACAATTAAAAACCGTGACTCCATCGGGAATTGAACCCGGGACCTTTGGATCAGCAGTCAGATACCTAACCAACTGAGCCACGAAGGACGACATTCATGCAAAAAAATAATATAATCTATTATTACCTTAATATTCTAAGGTAGAGGCGTTTACATTGTGGAAATTCATTTTACTAAATTATTAAAATAACAATACAACTTTGTTTATTTCCACTTATTTATTTTTATTCCACAACTAGTGAAGAAGAGAACGGTAGTTCTTGAAACTAGTGAAGAAGAGAACGGTAGTTCTTGAAACTAGTTAAGAGAACGGTAGTTCTTGAAACTAATTGTGGAATAAAAATAAATAAGTGGAACTAAACAAAGTTATATTGTTATTTTAATAATTTATTATTATTACCTTAATCATTATAAAAATATCAATAGAGAACTCTTCATCGTAAAACGATAACATGATTATATGTAGTTTATTTTAACGGGAAAGAAGTACGGGGACCCTTAGCTAGTCATCAAGGGAAAGACTGAGGGCCGCAGAGGGGTCGGGAAAAGAAAACTTTCCTGGCTCCAATATATGAGTGCACCGGTTTAAGGAGAGTGGAGGAGCTTCTGCGCACTAACTATTCGATTCCTCTCAAGTGATGTCAATGTCAGTGGGACACGGCACACGAAAAAGAAGAAAATAAATTAACAGATAATTAATTAGCTGAACTAAGTGTAAGTAAAAAAATTAAGATTTGGTAATTTTATTCAAATATTATTTTTCTGTCCTTATCATACTTAGTTATTGAAATTATAACCACTAATTATTGAATTATAAAGTATTAATTTAATTATATCAACATTATTATAATATGTAACACATCTAGCGGACAAATCATTAACTATTTTTATGAAAATGTGATTTTCTTAGAACATGCCTACCTCCTACTATCGTTATGTTCTAGAAAATATCGTTTTCGTTACGTTGTTAACATAACTAACGTAAGAGCGCGCTTTTAGACAACAATTCTCAATTTTAATAGTCTATAGTAATTTTGAAAATCTCAAGAATCCTCAATAGATAGGTACGTCTTTGAAATAAAGAAGAGTTTATTTTTATATCTTAATTCCATTGCTTGAGTTTTTTGATATTTGAAATACTTTTCTTGTAAAACCCATTTTATTTTATTTTATTTTTTTGTAAATGACTAAAAAACTACAAGGTCTATGAAATAGATTTTTATTTATTTATTTATTTATTTATACATCTTCTTGTACATAATATAAACAAATATAATTGTACACAGGCGGGCTTATTAGGCAATTTCTTCCAACCAACCAGATAACAAAGTATGACAAAATTGTGTATGTACAACAACAAATAAATAAGAGTAAAAGAAATCAAAGAAAATACGTATAACACTTAAATGCTATTAAAACAACAACAAAAAATAATAATAGTTCATTGCAAGAAAAAAGGATTTGGTAAGGACAGGAGAAGAAATCGGATCAGGTGTTCAAGGATAAATATTCCTTCTTCAGATTTTTCTTGAAAATACAAAGTGAGTTAGACGACGCAATATCCGGACTAAGGCTATTCCATAATCTTGCTGATTTTTTTTTTTTTTTATAAGGAAGTTTTACACCCTGCTTATAATGAACAAGGTTGTAATGCGTCGTTCAAGTTTATTGTGTGTGCGGGATTAGTATGGATGTCGGCTGTGGCCTATATTGGACCCCTCCCCAGCATTCGCTTTATGATAAGGAAACCACAGAAACCTTATCGGGGGGGACGGCCATACAGGCCTTCCGATGTAATGAATTACTCGGCATTGTGTTACAAAAGGTGAATAAATATACATTTTTGTTTACAATTTTCATAATTCTAGTTATAAATGCATTGTGTTATAAAAGGTTAATAAAAATACAGTTTTGTTTACAATTTTCATAATTCTGGTTTTAACCGGTATCAAGTCAAATTTAAATTTCGTCTGGCTATCCCTGTGGGTCGTGTGAGCTCCCTGTTGAATCATTTTCTGATTTTATCGTGTTCCAAATTTTCCACATAAGTTTTATTGCTTCCTTCCGTGTCTTGTCACACCTGATAACTTCATGGAGATCGGATATTAGAATTTCTTCCCTCGCGCACAAGCGCATTATCTTAAAGCGATCTTTGCTGAAGCGGGGGCAATCCAGTAGTAGGTGTGGTACACTTTGTGTGGTAGCTTCGTCGCATGGACAGCTATCATCGCTTCTCAATTTGAACCTATGCAGGTATTGGCGGAAGGAGCCGTGCCCTGTGAAGAACTGTACTGTAACAAAATTAATACCTTCTTCTTTCCTATATTTTACTGCTTCGTTTAATTCTTTAAAGAACAGTTTGGTAATTGTTCCTGTTGCAGACTCGTCATAGCGTCTTTGCCACTCTTCCATGGTCTTGATTCGAATCTCTCTTTTTGCATAGCTAATCGGAAATCGGTCATAAGCAGGTGCGGTCTTCATATTTGTTGCTTCTCTTGCCAATTTGTCTGCTCGCTCATTACCCTTTATATCTGTGTGTCCTCTAATCCACGATAATTTGACACTTCTGCCTTCTTCTTTAAGGGTTCGAAGAGAACTTTGAATATCTGCAATAAGTGGATTAACAGAGTACATATCCGCGATACTGCTAACCCCTGACATACAGTCAGTGAATATTCCCAATTTGGACCATCTTTTTACTGGTTTGACTCTAATCCACTGGAGAGCTTCTTTTATGGCAAGGAGCTCAGCTTGAAATACTGAGCAGTAGTTTGCCAGTTTAAATTTTCGACCTGGAAGCTCCCTACCTCCTTCATACGGGACAAAGGCCGCCCCCACTCTGTCATTTAGAAGGCTTCCATCTGTGTAGATTCTTAGTTCTTTGTTGTCCGGAGCTGGTGGATCTTTCTCTATGAATTCTGAATCATATATCGGTATCAATGCTGGGTGTGGAAGACTGTGGTGTTTTATGACTCCTTGATAAATTATATCATCTGGGAGAAATGGGAGTGTGCCTGATTGCTTTACTCCACGCAGCATCATCTTTTCCTGTACTACAAGGTCTAGTGGAATAAAACCTGTCAGAGCTTGGGCAGAGGTCAAGGATACGGTTCGATAGGCTTTACAGGAGCGTATTGCAAAAGTTCTTTGTATTCTGTTGAGTTTTTTCAAATTACATTTCTTGTTGACTGCATTTCCCCAAATTGGGGCCGCATAAGTGATAAGCGGTAAGATGGCTCCTTTATATAGAGTTTGCATAATTTCTGGTGATGCCCCCCATGTTGGTTTTGTTGCTCTAATTAGAAGATTGGAGATATTTGCCGCTTTTTTGCAGATGTCATCTATATGTCGTGACCAGTTGAGGTTGGCGTCTATTGTTACTCCAAGAGTTTTGAAATGTTGCACAGGAGTCAGTACTTTGCCATTCATGACGATGCGTGGTTCAAGTACTTTACGCTTCGTGATCACCATGATGTTTGTTTTTGTTTCTGAGAATTCCAACTTTACTGTCTTGCCCCATGAACATACCCTCTCCAAGTTAGCATTGGTTTTGTGTTCTACTTCGGTCATTGTTCTACCTTTGACAATTAAAAGGACATCGTCAGCAAAAGCTCTGACCTCAGTGTCCGATTCCCAGGGCTGTTGTAGGAGGCCGTCCAGGATGATGTTCCAGAAATTTGGCCCACACGAAGAGCCCTGAATACAGCCTTTAGTGGTGATCTTTGAAACCGTCTCAGAATGAAATTTTATATCTACTTTTCTGTCTTGAAGATAAGTAACAATTAAGTTGTAGAGGTTCCTTGGGCACTTCTTAATTCTGAGTTGTTGAAGCAAATAAGGCCACCAGGCATTATCGAAGGCACCTTTTATGTCCAATGATACTGCGATGACTATACCTTTACGGCTTAGTGTGTGTTGAATGCTGTTTATTGACGATTCCAGAGCATCTTCCGTGGATGATTGTGGTGTGAAGCCAAATTGGTTCATGCTTAGTGCTTTCGCATTATAGAGGGTCCAGCTGATCCGCTTCACAATAAGCTTTTCCAGCACCTTCCCAAGTACTGGCAGCAATCCTATTGGTCTATAGGAGCCAATATCTGTAAGGTCTGTTTTGTTGCCTTTTGGAACTGCTACTACAACGGCTCTCCTCCATATCTTCGGGAAGTACTGGAGTTCCAGACATTTGTTGTACATATTATGGATGACCTCTGGTTTGAGTTTGAAAACTTCGTAACAAATGTCCGCAGTTAAGTGATCATGTCCAGGAGCTTTTTTCGGATTCATAAATTTCAAAACGTGCTCAATTTCTTGTAATGTAAAGAATGGGTCGTTTTGAGTATCTGGGAGAATTTTGGAGTTTGTTCTAATGAATGTTTGCTCATCAGTTTCTTTAGATATATCATCTTCAGGGAAAAATTTGTCTAGAAGCTTGCTTGCAGTCTCTTTCGCGCTATTAAAGAAAACAAGGCCATCTTTCATGGTCGCTGGTGGGGATCTTGTAGAGTTTTTCGTTAGTATTCTGTGAATAGCGTCCCATGCTGTTTCCTTATTTTGAGTTGAGCAGTAAGCTTTCCATGATTCTGTTTTTGATTTCTCTATCAATAACTTATATTCCTCTTTTATTTTCAGGTATTCTGGAAGCGTAACCAGCTCTCATCTTTGCGGGTTGGAGTTTTGCAGCCTGTGTTTGGCTACTCTTAGCGACTTTTTGAGACGTTTTAGTTCATCATTCCACCATGGTTTTGGCTTGTAGTTAAGTTTGTTGAGAGATTTTTTTCCCATTGATGCGTCGCAAGCTTGGGTAATTTTACTTGTAAGCCAGGCGACTGTCTCATCCAGTTCATTTGTTGATCCGATCTCAAGAAAGTTGTTGCTGTGGGGTTCATTTAGGGATTGTAGGAGGCAGTCTTTAAATTTTTTCCAGTTTGTTTTGTGGCTATTGTACACTTTTGTACTGTTTTGATTGAGTGAGTAAGTTTTGGCTTCAATGTTAAAGGTTATTGGGTTATGATCACTGATGTAATTGGAGTCACGTAAAACTTCCCAGTTGTGAATTGTTTGAATGCAGTTTACTGAGCAGGCAGTAATATCGATGACGCTACTGATGTGTTGGGTGTTACGGTAAGTTTCAAAAGTTGGCGTGGATCCAGTGTTAATTATTTGTAGATTGCAGCTTGAAAAGCAATCGAAGATCAAGTCTCCCCTTTTATCCGTTCGATTGCTCCCCCACCAGATATTTTTCGCGTTGAAGTCACCTCCAATTACGAGATTTGGTCTGTTGGCTCTTTCGATGTTGTTGAGGACGTTAGCTACGTCAGCGGCAGGCTCGAGATACACTGACCCTAATGTCACATGCGTCTCTTGGGTGGGGATCTCGACAAAAACAGCATTGCCGTCGGAGAAGCCGCTTAGCAGAAGTCCATCAATTTCCGGGTTGAGTATTATGACTGCGGCTTTGCAGGGTAAGTCGCGACTGTGTTTTCTTTGGAATACCTTAACTCCATGGGGTGCCTTGACCATTCCAGTGTTTCCAGTGTATGGTTCTTGAAGTAACACTATATCAGCTTTGTGGTGATTAAAGAATACCTCCTTAAGAGCAGCGCGACATCTTTGGATGTTCCATTGAAGAATTTTCCAGTGAAGAGTGACTGTTGTTGCAGGTTGTAATCTTGCTGATTGTACTTCGAACGAAGAGCTGATTAATTCTGTATTATGGATAGGGATGGATAGAGTTAGCTATCTTTATGCATTGTTTACGGTTGCCAAGATAACTGGTGAACCACTCCAATACTGGCTGACCTATGTTTAGCGAGGACAATTTAGCAAGAAGAATGTCAAAATCAACGGAATTAAACGCGCTACTGAAATCGAGTAGTGTGAGAATTGTAAGTTGTTTATTGTTCATAGCACGTCTAATGTCATCCGTAATCTTAACTAGTACAGTTGTGGTACTATGACCTGCTTTGAAACCAGATTGCAGTGGATCAAGGAGAGAATTAGAACAAAGCCATGCATTGAATTGATCCTTTCAGTAACTGTAGATAATATTGGTAAAATCGAAATTGGACGATAGTCTCTTAGCTGAGTAGGCGTTGAAATCTTAGGGAGGGGTATGACTTGTGCGATTTTCCATGCCGATGGAAAGATACCAACGGTCAGTGAGTGGTTAATAATGGGCAGAATTGGAGGCAAAAGCAGACGTATCATTTCAATATTGAGGCCATCGGAGTCGAAGGATTTGGTTGTTATGGAAGATAAGATTTTCATAATTTCAGTAACAGTTATAGTTTCAAATGCGAAAGGTAGGAATAGGTTGACTACATAGTTGATTGAGAGTATTGGCTTTTTAATATTATTAAGAAGGAACGAGGGCGAAGCAAAGTGACGATTTAACTCGTTGATATCGATCTTAGGGGTCTCAAGGTCACCACTCCTCCCTACTCTTTTTACTTATATCGAAAGAGAATATGAAAATCTACCGACTGAATTTTTAACTATTCAAACATTTTAATTACTATTATGGCCTTTTTTACCTTTTCTTCATGCACGAAAAAATATTGTATTTGTTTCATACATTAGAAGGTTATTTAGTGTGCATATTTGTGTGCATCCATACGCTAAAAGGGTTTTAAGTTGTTATAATTAAAATGAGATAATATTGGGGTAATTCAGTGTTTGATTTATTTACAATATACAATAATTATATACTAAACAAAATACATACTATTACAGTAAAATGTTTATTCTAATAACGATATTCATGACGTCTTCTTGAGTGATTCTATTTCAACCCATGCACCTTCTGACGCTTTAAGAAATACTGAAGATTTATCATATTTTGTTATGTCTGTTGTCTTGGCACATGGCGAGAGTTTGAATTCTTGTAACATATAGAACAAGTAGAACTTTGCTGTCATCATTGCGAATCTCAAACCTAAAAACGCCAGATTTTATTAATAGGATTCGAAAAAAATATTGATAAATTTTGTTCAATTGTGGTAAATTCCTTTCACAAAACGCTTTTCGGCTTATTAGGTCTTTATAAATTGAGACTTTTTCTCCAACTTCTAATGATTCTTCTAAAAACAATCTTCTTTGATAGAAAACAGCCCTTTGTGGAAATCAAATAAGGTTTTATTTGCTTTTTGCAAACTATCTTGCTATTAAGTGTATCTTATTCATCAGCCCTCCTCCGTCCAATAATGGACATAGGCCTCCCCCTGAGACCTCCACATTTCCCTATCTTGGGCAAACCGCATCCATCCGCCTCCAGCCACTCGTCTAATGTCGTCAGACAACGTTGTTTTTAGAGGCCTTCCAACACCTCTTAGTCCATCTGGAGTCTGTGGTTCGGGCGACATGCCCTACCCAGTAATTATTGCTATTACGTAATAGGTACCTAATCATGGTGTTCTAAAACCCAGTTAAAACCTTTCTAATTAAAAAGTTAGGTACTCATTCGTTTCATGAACCCCAGCAATCACACGAACAGGCTAGGTTTGTTGCTATCCATATTATCTCGGTCAAATAGGAGTCTAACCTAACATTATGTGTATGTATTCATGGTATCGTTAACGGAAGAGTTCCATGAAACAAAACCCTAATTATTAAGAGTTCAACATAAACTCACCAATACAATTTCTAGGTCCCATGCCAAAAGGCAAAAAGAGCTCATTGGATCTGACATTCTTGTCAAACGCAGAAAATCTGTCTGGTTTGAACTCCTTGGGTTGTGGATAATACTTGGCATCTTGAAGTATTCCACAGACTGGAATCATTATAAGTTCTCCAGGTTTAATATTAATTTTAGTCCCTGGTAGGGTGTATGGTTTTGTGCATCTTCTGTCGACTCTCGGAATAGGTGGATGCAATCTAAGAGTCTCTGTAATACAATATTATTCTTAATTTACAAATGATGTGGCAGAAAGATATTCCCATGATTTCTTGTACTAAAAAAATCGTGTAAGATCAAAAATATTGGTAAAGTATTAAAATATACAACACTACCTATGATATAAATGACAAAATTGTATCAAGAAGTTATCTACATTTAAGTTCCATAGTATAAAGATTTAACAGTTTAGACTATTCCTCAATATGCGTCATCAATGTCTCAACAATATATGTCATCAATAGGGTATTGAAAATCGAAATATGTTTGCTGTAGGTAAAAACTTCAATAAGAAAGATATGATAACTTGACAGGAAACATAAGGAGAATTTATAACTTTGCGTTAGCGCTTTAAATAATCACATTATCTTGATAAATGATTCCTCTAATAGAGTTTTGGCTATTTCGCGATGGTAAAAAAACACTTAATTTTTTACCCAATAAGACCTGCTCCATATAAGCTATTTCCTTGACGGAATCATAAGTACAATCCTTTCCGTGTTTTTCTACATTCTTACGGATTTCTTCTCTAAGATGATTTTGAATATCAGGATTGGCTGCCAATTCCAAGCAGGCAAAGCTCAACAAAGTACTGGAGGTCTCAAAACCAGCCAAGAGAAACAACATGGCTTGCCCTTGGATTGTCAAATCATCCAAAACTGAAATGTAAATAAACAAATAAATAAATTTGTCCAAAAAGATTGAAGTAAATATATCCATGAACCATAATATAGGTGGTTTCACTAATATCACGTTCAAGGAGAGCCCACCTCAAATCAAAACTGGGAACGATGAGGAAAATAAGACATTGGTGGTTTCACATTAGTATAAGTTTAATAAAAAATAGCCACGAGAATCGTAACCTGGAACCGATGATGTCTTATTAACTGAGCCATAACATTGCTTTTTCCTATTCATATTGTGCTAGGATTACCTGCTTGTAAAAAATGTATACATTAAAAAATATATGATTTTAAAGAAATTTTTGAATTTTTTTTTAAAAGTCGATAATTTTCCAGTGAAAGAGAATAAATGTAAAACAAATTGTATAACTTACTTCGACTGTCTGGATTTTCAACGATTTCCTTTTTAGCAGCATTCAGTACAAGTTGCAAGAAGTCGTTTCTTCTGAAACATTAAATATTGTTTTGACTTAAATAACATCGTTTTCTTCTCCAGATGATTGCTAATTCCGAAGGAAACAAATAAATCAATGTCAACGTCTTTCTGGAATCGAGATGACTTATTGGGATTGAGATGAGTTACTTGTGTGAAACAACAATTAAGATTTCAACGTGACATAGGACTGTCGGCATTATTAATTAAATGCTTACTGTGAACACGACCTTTTACAGTCAAGTTATCATTTTATGAGCTTCTTGCTGCTGATTGTGGCCTTACAGTATAAAAAACTAGATCAAATGATTCCTTGGCAAACCATATTTCAAATTTCAAATTCAACGAGAAAATCGTGTTTTTTTTAGAACTTGGTACACGCTTTTTGTAATCATTTTAGATTAAAAATAGTATGGAGAGTAAAAATACTCATGTACATTGTTCATACAAACATGCACCACAGTTCCGAATTTATGACTTTAAAGCGTTTGTCGTTTAACATCTACGTCTGTTTACACAGGAATCACTTCGAGTTATTCAGACTATCTGCATTCATTCACCATACCTTTTTGTTTCGTCCTTTTCTCTTTCAGATATTGTTGTTAAGAGTACCGAGTGTAGTTGTTTCATCGAATCCCTGTTATTATGTTCAAGAGGTAAATATGGCATCAACGAAGGACAAAGAAGCATTACGGCTGAAAACAGGGCTCGATTTAGCTTTGTCGGTTGATTGAATTTTGCCGCAACCTGGAAAAATTAAAAAAAATCTTTATGATTTTATTTTTACAAACAAGTGTCATTAATTTAATTTAACTAAGTTATGGATATTGCTGCACCTTTTTCAAATTGCAACAAAAAACAAAACATAAATATATTCCTAAAGAGGGAGTCCGCTGAAAATCTATCTCTCTCAAAAAACAAATTCACGGAATCTTGTAACTAAAATTATATGACCGAGGCACACCTGCAACTTACAACATTTTTTTTGAATATGATTTTGTTGATTTAGGTAACCAGTAACCAGGATCTCTAACATAGCGCTACATGGCCGACCCGAACGAAGACGTTCACCAGGCAGACCAGCGAATGTATGGCTGGATAGCTAGGAGTCAAACTCCCAAGAGAAAAACGTCTCTGCCAACAATAGGCCTCAAGGCATAGAATAAGTTAAAAGTAAGAAGATGGTATCTCAAGCAGTAACATAATAAAACTTACATAATAAAATGCTTGTACGAGATTTTACTACTCCTCGAGCTACATTGTTGTTTTATTTCAGAACTTCGATTGTATTGACATGAAGTCCCACAAGGTTCTCATTTGAAACCAATATATATAATTCATATTGAATCGAAATTCTTTGTACGGTTAAAACCTGACCGCTTTCATTTTGCAGTCGGTATAGCGAGAATTTCGTATTGGAACTGCAGACCGCCGCGCCGTGCTGCAACAGCTTGAAGCAGTTAACCCTGACTTCTACAAGCAGTCCGTGAATCTCTGGTCTGAGACTTGATCTTAAATGATAAATTTTGCTTTATCTTATCAACAGTAGCAGCGTAATCCAAGCATAAATATTAGGCAAACGAGATCGGCCGAGGTTTGAACTCACCATCACTGGATTAGGTACTCAGCCAATGCGATGCCCGCTCTGCCACATCTAAAATAATACATAAATAATCAATTTAGACCTTACTTTTACAAACTCTGCGTCTGCATCCTTAAGAGAAGAACAATCCAAACCAAAGGCACAACTTCCGATGACTTCCAGGGTGTACCGTCCAGTGAATTCCTTCATCTCTACTTCGATGTCACCAGCTAAAAAGCAAAAAATAAAAGAAGCTTAGATACACAATATTTTCATTGAATATTTTGACTTATGTGAATATGATTTATTTTGACCAAAAATAATGTTAACCTGTACCATCATACTAAGTTGATGGTAAGGTTAATAATGTTGGGCACTGACTATAAAGTACGAAAAAATGTTATTGGTGTTTGAAAGGAAGACTAACGATGGAGGGGCCTGGAGAATACGGTATAATCATGAGCTAGAGCCAATGTACAACGAAATGAATGTAGTCCAATTTATTAAAATTCAGCGCCTACGTTGGCTTGAACATGTTTGCCGGATGGATGATGACCGTATTCCTAAAAAGGTATTAGACACCTGTCCTGAAGGCTAAAGAAGTAGAGGCAGACCTAGGTTGAGATGTCTGGACGACGTGGTGTACGATATAAAAGAAATGGACCTGATAAATTGGAGAAGACTGCGGTCGATAGGGAGGGGTGGAGACGATTTCTCATGAAGGCTAGGGTCCGTAGCGGACTGTAATGCCAGTGCTGATGATGATGATGATAATGATGATCATACTATGTTCCTCACGGGATACGGGTACATATAACACACAATCAACATTTTTATTTCTAATTTTATTATGGTATACCCATAAACAGGCTAAGCCTTGTGGGATTTTTGGTATGTGTATGATGATTATAAGTGTAGGTATGTATGTATATGTATGTTAAAGTAAATATGTATTATATACTCTGCACCAAAAATTTGTTAAATAAATAAACCAGATTACAAAGTATGACAAAATTGTGTATGTATACAACAACAAAAGAATAAGAGCAACAAGACAAAGATAATATAAATATAACACTAAGATACAATTAAAACAAATGAAAATACTTCATAGCAAAAAAAGGGTAAGGACAATGAGAGGCTATTCAGCTGTTCAGGGTAAATATTTCTTCTTTTGTTTTTTCTTGAAAATACAAGGTGAGTTAGACGACGCAATAGGATCACTCGTATACGAGTGGATAGCCGTAAAACAATATAGAATAGAATAGACGACGCAATATCCAGACTTAGGCTGGTTCATAATCTGACTGATTGTACTTTGAACGAAGAGCTGAGAAATTCTGTATTATTGATAGGGATGGATAGTGTTGTACTTTCATCAGATTGGAGTGAAAGTCCATGATTGATTTTGAGGTACTGTGGCAGGATTGGATTCGAGTTGGATTGGATATGTAGAATCGTCAAAGATTTTTAAACGTAAATAATCAGGAATCATTAGGGTCGATTTGTATCGAACTTTTCAGAGCCTAATCCTTCAATATGTTAAGCGTCTGGATGGGTGAATTATTCCCAATTGAAGGCTTGATCGGTGCGTTTGTTGCATTTTATTTTAATCTACTAAATAATTTACAATTAACGCAATGATCTGCTATTTCTTTTGAGGAAATGTAAAATGGTAATAATAATAATTGAGCTTTATTATATCGGCGTAGAAAAAAATTAAAAATAACAACATAACTTTGTTTATTTCTACTCCTTTATTTTATTTACACAATTACTTTCAAGAACTACCGATCTCTTCTTCGGGTAAATTAAAAAGAACTAATTGGTGTGGTCCGCAGCAGTGTGATGGGTATAGCAGGACATTTAAATTAATTTTAGTTTTTACTTTAGTTTTAGTTAATTTAACATTTTTTTAAATGAATTTCCACTATGTAAACGCTTGTACCTTAGAATAATAATTCTCCTTAAACCTAACTACATTAGCTATGGATACGAAAGATATTTCAACTTTTAATTTTTATTATTTCAACTTTGGTAAAATTCGGTTTGAGGTGTGCCATACAAAACATAGATTTTTAATATTTTTTTTAACCTGGTCTGTTATGAAGATATTCTATCATCTGTCTTCCACACTGTTGAATCAAGTTCTGCATTCCTCTCAATTTTCCTGATGTAAAGGTCGGAGTAAGTACACCACGAAGGGTCTTCCATTCTTTACCCTAAAATAAAGTTCCCAATAGTTATTTTCTGATTCCTGGGTATTCAAATTTTAGGGAATTTAGGGATTTTAATTATCGAAAAGTATTTATTTTGTCGTCGTATTAAAGTCATGAAAAATTTAATGATAAGTTTTCAATGAAATTCGATCAAACGTATTATTTGAATAGATGAAATTTATTGTATTATTATATGAAGGTATTATACACTAAACTATTTTAATGGTAAGTATTATTTTCTCAGTGAATTTCATCATAAATCATTTGTACCAGCGACAAAATCATAATGAATTGTGGATTATTATAGATCAATTTATGTTATAATGCTATTGTTTTCAACAATCATGTAGTAAAAGTTTTGATAACATGTCTAAATACAAATTAATATTAAAATTGAGAATGAAGTAGGTACCTGTAAATGAAGTAAATTTCTTTTCATATAGTCAGTTGGATTGGAATTTAATCTTCCTCTGTCTACAAAGTGGTCAAAGTCTTTCACCATTACAGTCTTGATCAATTCAGGATCTCGAATCATCAGCTGTGGAGTACGACCTTCGAAGAATCCTGTGACAATATAAAATAATTAAATAATTAGCAAAATATATTTAAATATGTAATTATTAAAATCGCAATTGCGGTACGAAGTTACATGTAGCAATTGTGAATCGAAGATACGAAGGAAATACCATAATATAATCTCGAGTCAACAAAGAAATTGCAACGGAAACATGATCATATTTTCAACAGTTCTTTGTCAGAGTCCTTTATCCAAGCAATCATAATATTAAAAGACAAAAATCTGAATATCATTAAAAGGGAGAGCGAGAGAGGAATACTTCGATTACATTCATAAAATATACTACACTAGTTGCATGTAACACATGAAATCCAACTATCCATGGCGATAGTATTATCAATTGAATAATACGTACCAAACTATAAACACATATTAATAAATATTGTAAGATATTTTATTTTCTATGTAGGTATGTATGTCAGGATAGGATAGTATGGAGGTCAGTATTTTTTTCCTATCCAGAATATGAAAGCAGGATGATGGTATGTATGTATGTATGAGATTAAGTATCAAACTAGATATTGTGTAGTGTATACTGCCTTGCAAATTGTATGAAACGATGTCGTCAATTGATTCAATTTTTATCAAAATTGTTAAGAAAAATTTATAGTAAATTAAATTAAAACTGTTAAAAAAAATATAGTAAATTAAATTATCTATACATCGATGAAGCCCGCCACTCATCATGTTTCGGTCCAGGGGGTAGGCGAAAAGAGGAGAGCCGACCGACCGTGAGGGACATGGCGTGATGGTATGTATGTATGTAATTATCTAGTTGGGGTGATACGGCTTTTTTCGATATTTTTAAAAATTTTGGAAATATAGGCAATTAAACACATAAATTCATAATAAAAAAATTGTTTTCCTTAATAAAAAAACGTTTGAGAAAGTTTGGAGCTTATTGGAAAAAAATAGAGAATTTGTATTTGTTTATATTAATATAAATTTTCAGGGTTCTAGCTTATATGATTTTTGAGATATATGGAAAAATAAAGTAAAAATTCAAAAGTTGATAACCCCTGACTGAAACAAAAATACAAAATTCTAAGTATAAAAGACAACATATATTATTATCTTTATATGACGATGTATGTCATTAAAAACATAAATTATGTCAAATTAAATGAATTAATAAAAAAATACAAATAATAAATAGGTAAGTACCAACTTTTTTTTAATGTAGATTTCATTTCACTTCTGTACATATTTCATGGCTTGCAACTAATTATTCAATATTTGTGGTTGCAACTAATTATTCAATATTTGTGGTTGCAACTAATTATTTAATATTTATGGTTGCAACTAATTATTCAATATGTGTGGTGGCAACTAATTATTCAATATAAGTGGTTGCAACTAATTATTCAATATGTGTGGTTGCAACTAATTATGTAATATTTATGGTTGCAACTAATTATTATTATTCAATATGTGTGGTGGCAACTAATTATTCAATATAAGTGGTTGCAACTAATTATCCAAGGGTGAGAACATTGGCAGCAATGAATTGCCCATGAAAAATGAAAGAAGAAATCTGACAACTTTCTGTACCATGTCTGGTTAGGTTAGGTCTCCACTTTGTGGACCGGAGTCCGGTCCATTTTCTAATGTTTCTTTGTAATTCGATTAATTAAGTAACCAAAAATAAAATTAAATAAACAGAGTTCATACCAGCATACGGTTCTCCTTCGTATTCATTATAAAGACTAACATCCCAGTCGTGAATTGAGGTCTTTAACATTATCCTAGAGCCCAAGTTTCCTATCATGAAAACGGGCTCTTTGTATGGTATACCAAGTTTCTTAAAATGATCAAAATTCTTCGTATAGTAACTATACAGAAATAATATTGTGGTTATCAGAACTATCGATGTCCAATACTGTACCAGGATATTAAAGAGATTATCCATGCTTAGTAAATCCATTCTGCTATATTGAAAACCAGGTTACTGAAATATGAAAAGATTTGTTAGATGTTTCAATGAATATTGGCAATAAAATAAATAAAATATAGGTAGAATAATAAAGTAATAAACTATTAATAGATATTAACATATGCCTTAGTAAAATTAAATATCTTAAAAACAAAGTAATAACCAATTAATAGATATAACATACACGTTGTTTAACTCAATAACAGTTTTTAATAATTATTATTATTAACATAAACTGAAATGAAATAAAATATCTCAAGAAAAAGAAAGTAATAACCAATTAATAGATATAACATACACGTTGTTTAACTCAATAACAGTTTTTAATAATTATTATTATTATTAACATAAACTGAAATGAAATGAAAATATCTCAAGACAAAGAAAGTAATAACCAATCAATAGATATAACATAAACGTCGTTTAACTCAATAAAAGTTTTTAATAATTATTATTATTAAAATATAATGAAATGAAATAAAATATCTCAAGAAAAAGAATGTAATAACCAATTAATAGATATAAATATAACATAAACGTTTAGTTTGTCGATCGACAATTCTTGATAGAACTCCATTGTACGTTGATATCTTATAAAAAATATAAAAATACTTGGTAATTGTTCTATTGTGTTTATTTGATTATTGACGCGATTCTGACGATGTGCTTTGCACGAAACGCGTCAATAATCAAATAAACACAATAGAACAATTACCAAGTATTTTTATATTTTTTATAAGATATCAACATAAACGTTGTTTAACTCAATAAAAGTTTTTAATAATTATTATTATTAACATATACTGAAATGAAATGAAAATATCTCAAGACAAAGAAAGTAATAACCAATTAATAGATATAACATACACGTCGTTTAACTCAATATATGTTTTTAATAATAATTATTATTAACATATTATACTGAAATGAAATAAAATATCCCAGGTAAAAGAAAGTAATAACCAATTAATAGATATAATATAATATAATATACTGAAATGAAAAAAAATATCTCAAGACAAAGTAATTAATAACCAATTAATAGATATAACATATACTCAAATGAAAGATAATATCTCAATAAAAAGAAAGTAATAAATAATTAATAGACATTACATATAGGTACTTAAGTGAAATAAAATATCTCAAGAAAAAGAAAGAAAATAAAAAAATGAAAAGATATAACCTACCAACATACAAGTGATAAAAAATATCCGAAGAACAAGAAAGATCGAGTAAATAAACAATTACATGAAAGTGACAAAATATCCCAAGAAAAATAAAGTTTAAATTGTAACCTACATATAAGTGTAATAAAATATACGAAAAAACAAGTAATAATTATTACATAAAAGTGAAATAAAATATCTCAAGAAAAAGAAAATAAATAAAAAAATATTACCTGTCTAAATATCGTCTGCTTACTGGAAGAAGTCATTAACTGCCCATTTTGGCAAAATCGAGTTAACTATGTTATCAGAATCACCAAAACGCCCTTTACATTTGGAAAAAAAATGTGGATATGAGGTCCCGTTGCGGAGATTTTTCGGAAAAATATTCATTATCTGCATTTTTTTTCAATTATGTCATCTGGAAAAAGTCATTATCGTTATAATGAAGTCTCTTTTTACAATTTTTTGCATTTAACTACCAACATTTCCTAAAATTTTAACACATTAACTAAAGAATTAAATTTTCGATAAATACCTACATAGCATCATGCCATTTCCCTAACGGGGTAGGCAGAGAGAAATGAACGCCACTTTTTTTCTATCCTGGATTGCATTAATCGCCTTATTAGGATTTATACATTATCTCAACATGTTAGTCTGTTATTCTCATAACTCATGCATATCCCTAACGGGGTAGGCATAGAGAACCAAACACCATCTTTTTATATCCTGGAACACATACATCGCCTAATCAATATTCATACATCATTACATTACTACATGTTCGTCTTTTTTCAAGTTTCTTAGATTTCCTTCTTTCAGAATTTGTATGGTCGAACCATCCTAAATAATATTTATATTGTAGTAATATACCAGAAAAACTGCTTTCCTGGTACGAATATCTCTTATCAGTAAATACAATGTTTGCCTGACACTGTTCATCTAAAGCACAAGCATATGCTTAAATTTGGGAATATATGAGGATGTATAAATGTACTTGTTAAACGAACATATTCGTTCTATAAAAAACAAAAATAAGTATATTTTTACATGTATTGTTGATGGTATTTAAGGTTTAGAACTCATTATATGACTTAGAACAAACCCAGGTTTAATATTGGTTAGTTCATAAAAAATATACCTACTGAAAATGCGGGTAAATACCTAAATTTCTATTAATTTTAAAGTCAGAAAAAAAACTTAAAAGAGGTCCAGGGCACAATAGGTACCTACCTTTCATTTGAAACATTTTTCATTTTGAGATATTCATGATATATCATTATAGGTAGGTACCTACTAATAAAATACAGATAAAATGAGAATATTGGAAAAATATAAAAAGTTTGGAAGAAATTGCAAAATGGCAATAAACTCGCCACTTGCGCAGGTTGTAAGGAAGTGATCAAAATTTGAATTTTTTTATGAAAGCATTATAATAAGTTTTACCACATAGAAATATTACATACAGTCTTACACAGTATGGCAGATGAGCCGTCAGGAAAATATTACATACAGTCTTACACAGTATGGCAGATGAGCCGTCAGGAAAATATTACATACAGTCTTACACAGTATGGCAGATGAGCCGTCAGGAAAATATTACATACAGTCTTACACAGTATGGCAGATGAGCCGTCAGGAAAATATTACATACAGTCTTACACAGTATGGCAGATGAGCCGTCAGGAAAATATTACATACAGTCTTACACAGTATGGCAGATGAGCCGTCAGGAAAATATTACATACAGTCTTACACAGTATGGCAGATGAGCCGTCAGGAAAATATTACATACAGTCTTACACAGTATGGCAGATGAGCCGTCAGGAAAATATTACATACAGTCTTACACAGTATGGCAGATGAGCCGTCAGGAAAATCTCATTATATGCAATTTTGTGTTTTTTCTGTCCCTATGAGTTTTTGTCAAATTTGAACATTACATATAGTTAGAATAGACGACTTTTTTGAACATTATATATAGTTAGAATAGAATCTATAAACAATTAAAGGAGTTATGAGAGTTAATATTGCCAAAAAACTTTGACAGCCATTATCTCGAAAACACGTTTGTCGCAGTTAGTGACTTCTTCCAGTAAGCAGACGATATAAGAGTAATAAAATATCCGAAGAACAAGATAGTACAAGTAAATAATAAATTACATGAAAGTGAAATTAAATATCTCAAGAACAAAAAAGTGAATAAGTAAATAATAACGATATTACATAATATATAAATGAAATTAAAAATTATCAAGAACAAGAAAGTTAATAAACAAATAATGAATATTACATATAAATTTTAAAAATATCTCAAGAACAAGAATGTAAAGAAACATTGATAATATTTTGAAATAAAACTTACTGATAACAATTAAAAAACTAATTAATAAATGACAAGTAACAAATAATACAGAACTGGACACACACGTTACTTTACAATGAATTAATTATTACTTCGGACATTTATTAAATATATCTACTTGTATTGTTATAGAATTATCACACATGTTCATTTTTATCTATAGTCGGGAGAAGATAAAATATGAGTAAGCACATAATATATAGATATAAGATAACAGACCTCCAATAAATTATATTTTCCTCATTTGACATAAAGACACTTCATAGACGTATATTTTGTGGAAACAACAATCATTTCCAGAAGAAAAGTGATAGAAAATACTTACATTTTCGAAAACAAGCCATCACAAACAATTAGTTAGCCCTTCTAAACATGTCGCCTACTGAAGTTTTAAGCTCATATTTTAAGTACTGTCAGCTATGTGGACTATGCCACTATCAGGGCCGGATAAACGTGTTTTTGCGCCCGTAGCAATATATTTGAATCCGCCCTATATTTTTTATATTATTTACATAAGTAACCCTGACACATTTTCGTAAAAAAAAAATTTGAAATTATTGCATTATTTTTTTTATTTTAATATTGTATTTTAAACAAATTTTCAGCTTTTTAGCTCATATGGTTTTTGAGAAATAGGGAAAATTAAATGAAAATGAAAATGTTGGTAACTCCTGAATTGAAGAAATATTCAAAATTTAGAGTAGGTACAATAGTTTTGTAAGCCAATAAATTTCTATATTTTCTGATTTTTTTTTGGGGGGGGGGGACACAGACACAAGAGAAATAAATTCTGTTGAACAAACCGACAGTTGGATAATTTCAATGAATATTTTTAAAGTGTATTTTTTCCCTGCTGTTCAACGACTATGTAACTGTCACCTTTAAATCTGTCTTTGTCTATTGATCTATCTATTTTACATTTATCTGTCGATTTTTCGATCTCAAAATCAATAAAATAATAATTGTTTCCAAATAAACGAAAAAAATCTGTTTTTATATATGATCATTAAGGCGTTCTGTTTCCTCAGCCTATCCAAACAAACAACATGACTCGTTGATTAGTGTATCTTTTTATGATTAGCAAAAAAATGAATACTCATTATGATATTTTACTGCTACTCGTATTATGTTTTTTAGTAAACGTTGCATGACATCATCTTACGTTGCATGACATCATCTTACGTTGCATGACATCATCTTACGTTGCATGACATCATCTTACGATATATTCTGAACATGCTTCCAAATATAATCTTTTGTCTAGTTGCATGTAACACATGAGATCCAACTGTCGATACCGATAGTATGTATAGTTGAAGAATAAGTACCAAACTATAAACCCATAAATACAAATTATTGAATATTTTAAGATATTTTGTTTTCTATACAACATATGTAGGTATGTATGTCAAGATAGGATAGTATGGAGGTCAGTCCTTTTTTCCTACCCGGAATATGAAAACAGCATGATGGTAGGTATGTATGTATGTTTGGAGATTAAGTGGGGTGTTTCGCCTTTTTTCGATATTTTTAAAATGTTTGGAAATATAGGCAGTTAAACACATAAATTTATTTTCTTAATAAAAAATGTTTGAGAAATTCTGGATTTTTTTTGAAACAATGAATTTGAGGATTTGTATTTGTCTATGTTCATACCACTTTTCAGTATTCTAGCTTTTATGGTTTCTGAGATATATGGAAAAATAAAGTAAAAATTCAATAGTTGATAACCCCTGACTGAAACAAAAAATCAAAATTCTGAGTATAAAAGTTTTATAAACCTATAACTATTTATATATTTTGAAATTTTGGGCTCTGTAAATTAAGCGGATCAAAAGTTATAAGGGATACACACACACACACACACACACACACACACACACACACACACACACACACACACACACACACACACACAGACACAAGAAATGTTCTACTCCGAATTATGAGTAAATCCGTATATGGAACATATATGCTGCGAACCCTCTAAGTTGGTGTTTTTTGACTTCAAAGTTAGAAAAGCCGTGAAAAAGGAAGACCCTTCATACGATTCTCGCGTATCCTGGCTATTTTAAGAGAACAAAGTTCTCTTGAACAAATCGACAGTTGGAAAATTTCACTTGGCTAGCTGCTTTTCGAGTTTTTCGAACACAAACATGCCCTGCACAGGCTGTACTTTTATAAATAGTATTGATTAATTTTGAGAGCTTCACAATCTTCACGAGCTTACTTTCATGTCAAAAAAACAAATTTTATCAACAAAACTAATAACTCTTCAATATAGGTACCAAGTAGTGGTGTGTCAAAATAGATAAAAAAAATGTTGATCAATTTAAGTTGGACATGTGCACGATATATTTTATAAATTATGGCTAATCATTTGAATCAAATAATTGCTATGTAATTACTCTGTAACGACCCGATAATCTATAAGAGAAAACAGACTGTTAACATCATTCATTTTTTTCGTATAAAAACAATCGAAAAAGTGCTTACAGAAGACATGTTTCACTCAATTTCGGACTTGCAATAGCTAAGATTTTTTTTAATAATAACACCATACCATCACGCCATTTCCCTATTTGGGGTAGGCAGAGAGAACCGAACGCCAGACTCTTCTCTCTTGACATACATTCCTCGCTTCATTCACGTCCATACATCGTCTCATACACGCTCTTCTATTATTCTTACTTCTAACATCACCATCTTTCAAAATCCCATTTATGTGATCAACTTTTTCTTGGCCGACCTCTACTTTTCGTTCCTCTTTTATCAGACTTGTATACTTTTTTTGTCAGACGGTCATCACTCATTCTTTCTATGTGGCCAAACCGCCTTAGGGGAAGACTTGGAATGTTTGGTTAAAATAGTATTCGATGGATGCATGCAAAATGGATTGAGAATGAATGCAACTAAATCTAAAGTGATGGTATTTGAGAAGAGCGAAAGACGAACAAAATGCGAGATACGAGTGGAGAATGTACAATTAGAACAAGTCGATGAATATTTATACTTTGGAAGCATGTTTCAGCGTGATGGAAGATTGGAAAAAGATATTGAAAGGAGAGTAACGGCAGGTAATAGAGTGAACGGTGCATTTAGACCGGTAATGGCTGACCCAATTATTTCGAGGCAAGCAAAACTCGCGGTACACAATGGTATCGTCGCACCGACTCTAATATATGCTAGTGAGACATGGGCATGGCAGAAGACGCATGAAAGTAGAATAAACGCGGTTGAAATGAGGTCACTAAGACGAATGTGTGGTAAAACGATGTATGATAGTTTGGGGTTAAAGGTATTTGTAGTATGTAGAGCTTGCTAAAGTGCCAGAGTGGTCACTTGGTTAGAAGCGATTGCATACCAGCCGGAGCTGATATACACGCCTGTAATTGAGGTGGTAAGGTCGGTCAGTTGGACGTGTAGGTATTACCTGTTTGTCCGCCTTTAGCTACATACAACCCAAACGATATCTCACCCGCTTGGTTCGAACCTGGAGGCCGTCTGTTCGGAGAGTCCCGACAGCTGAGCCACAGATTGATCGACCAAGCAACTGCGATATCGTATACAATAGATTAAATATTATTATTAAATATTACTCAGGTAGAAATGGTTGACAGATTGAAAGATGTAACAGGAAATTGAACTTACTCTTTTATTGATCAAGTTGATGCTTACAATTGGTGCTTATTAATATTACTTGGTACAGAAAATGTTGAATTATTATTTAATGATTATAAATGTAAATTTGGAACGCGGACGATTTGAACGACGACGAGCGGTCGGGCAGCGTGATGCCTAGCCTCGAGATCTGGATAAGCGGAATGCCTGGGAGCTCTGTGTTACTCCTTTTATAGGGGTCGCGCTGTGGATACGGCGCAGGGCAAGATGGCGCCTGCCGACGTAACTCAGCTTCGCGGCGCAATCGGAGGTTGCGCCACAGACCCCGCTGGCAGTCTCTTAGACGAAACACGACCCCTCCTCGAAGTTCAAAGTCCTTACATTGCGTTCTGTGAAAGAAAAAAAAAATTTTAAAGCATTTGATTTGTTTTGTTATTTCGTATAGGGTTTTCTTTTAAACCGCTATGTACATGTTATGTAATAAATTTCTGTATGGAAAGTAGTCTTTTCTAATACACAGTAATGTAATTATTTAAATACAACTTAATCTATGCATATATAAAGTTAATCATATTATAAGTATAAATTTGTTTTAGTACATTTGTATGAAGTTACTTATCTTTTAAAAATATCTGCTGCTGGTATGATTTGCTGCTCTTGTGATGGCATGTGGTTGCTCTGCTATTGAGGTGAATGGAGGAGTGTCGTCCTGCGTGTGCTGGCTGGACATCCTTATGTGTTCCTCGTGTGTATGGTCCTCAGTTTGGAATGTATGAAGTTCCAGGTGTCCTCAATGTGTTGAGATTGACTGGGATGAAGTGCAGATTGAATGCAGAAGTTGCAGATTCTATTGTAGATTGATGCTCTCTTCGATGGTGATATGTTTGATGTTTCAAAATTTTGTAGCTTGCCGAGTATACATCAGTACGTGCGTATGTGTGCATGTGTGCATGTAGATAAATATATAAATAAATATATGTTCGACAGCTGCCTGCGTGTGCCAGCATGTGGCGAAGCACGAGGGTGTCTTGTGGTTTTCGGCGTGTCGTGCGTGACAGCTTTGGATGTGGCGATATTCAGTTTAGCCTGTAGGTTTTGCGGTGCGCCATGTTGACGGCTTTGAAGTGCATGGGACTTCAGTGTAACCTGTAGGTATTTTGTGGTGCGTCCATGTGGCTGATGGAGCGACCTTAAGTATGTTACTGTAGCTTCCAAGCGTGTGCCAGCAGTGGGGCGAAAACACGAAGGAGTTAGTAACGTGAATGATGAGCAGCTTCCTGTCGTGTGTCAGAAGGAGCGTCGTCCTTGGCTGACGATTCCACGAAGGATGGGACCAGGTCCCAACAAAATCCGTCCTCGTTCAATGCTCTTCTAGGCGATGATACGTGGGGAGTTTTTGTGTGCCCGTAGTGTAGAATGTAGTGTGCGCACGATGATTGTTTGACATCCAGTTGATGGAGTGGTAGGCAAGTATTGAGTAGCAGTAGGTACTGATAAGCAGGAGCGTTTCTTAATTTGCTGGAATGTAGTCGTCGGCGATGATTGGAATTGGCATGTGATTCCAGTGCTCCGGTATGAAGAGGCGAAATGATCTGCTGCGATGATTATGTCGGTTGAAGGTGGTGATAGCATTGTCTTTTGATGATGAACATTGTTGTCCGTTGATGCTGAATGCGGGGGCGGCTAGTTGCTGTTTGAAGTCGTCCTGATGACGATGATGATGCAGTGGTTCATCATAAATAATTTCTTCTATGTAGTGATGCGGTTGAATGCGGGGGCAGCTAGTTGCTGTATGAAGTCGTCCAGATGATTCTTGTTGATGTCTTTGATGCTCAATTTGAAATTTTAAAATTATACAATAAAATTATACAATAGAATTATACAATGTAAATGTTTGTACTTGCGATGATTGATAGGTATAAAATGTTTTTTATAATTTGCAAGTTCCATTTGGTTATAAGTATTTATAAGTATTATAAGTTCCATTTGATTTGATTTATAAGTATGTTTTTACTCGTTGCTGAAGTATTATATTATAATGCCATGTTTCAATGTTTTATAATTTTAATGTTTTATAATACTTTTTGTAGTATTACATAGTTAATATAATATAGTTTAGTTTATAGTACCAGTTTGTTGCTGTATTATATATTTAGTATATAATAAGGTTTTAATGTTTTAATGTTTGATTATAGTTAGGTATTTTTACTACCGTATATTATAGTTTCATTGTTTCTATATTCTGGAACGTATTCGCTATCGTATCGTATTATTTTTATTGTTCGATCATGGTCATATAGTTGTAGTGTTTTTATAAAAAATAAGGTAAAATATTTTGTATTTATTTAAGTATAATATTTTGTAAATATTTTATATTAGTTTTAGCTATTTGTAGCTGCTCGATATATCACGGCTTTTTATTTTTATTTATTTTCGATTGTATTTAAAAACAATGTTTATTTGTAGTTAGTTATTGTTTACATTTGCTTTATATAATATGATTAATGGTTTTAAATTTCCGTAGCGTATGCTTGTTTGCGTATCTTTTTAAAATAATAGTTTAATATTACAGTTTAGAAGCATTAGTTTATTTTATTTTCAAAATATTATTTCGAAAAAATATTTTAAAAATATATTATAATGTTCGTTTGCGTACGTAGTTTATTTAAAATAATTTTAAATAATTGTAATTGTATATAATTTTTTATTCCCGTAATTATATTTAGAAATAATATATATTTTATTTTAATGTTTAATTTATTTTATTATTTGCTTTGCGTTGTTAATTTGTTCGATAAGGTGAGGTATAATATTATTTAATATTTCAGTAATGTTTTAAATTGTTGCTTGCTCGATGTTTTTATGTATCAGATTCGTTGAGGCGAGGTCCGTTGACCTGTAGGCGATGTCGATGACTCTAGTTTGCTATGTTTGTCGGGGTGGTTCGCTTATCTTATCTTTTGTTTTCGCGTTTTATTACGGGTTACTCGAGTTCATGCGATAGGCTTTTGTTTGGAGTTCGTTTACCTTCGTTTTTTATTACCGATTGACGCGGTGTAACATTCTTAAACATATATTTGATTTACTGAATTTTTACATTAAAATATGCGTTTTACGAATATAATAATTATTTAACTATATGTTTCTAATTTTTAGTTTTTATGATAATGGTTTTATGATTATAATTTTTATTTAGGAATGTAATATTTTTTTTTATTGATAATTTTTTTTAATTTTTACATTTATATTTTTTTTTTTAATTTTTGATATTTAGCAAAAATAAATATTTTATGAATTTCTATGAAATTTATTTTTAATTTTTATTTTTTTGCGTTTTATCAATTATGAACAAGATAAAATATTTATAATGACTTTAGGCTTTTAGAATGACTTTAGTAATATTATAATTTTTATACCTCTATTTGGCGTTTCGTTTCTCTGGCTTTTTGCTTTATATTTTTATGCCTTCATCTTTTGTATGTATTTATTTTCTGGTACCTACTTTTGTTTTTTTTTTAGATAGCTTCTTTTGAAATTTGTTTCCTCTGTATTATTTTTGCGTCTCGTCAGTCATGAAAAAAATATAAAGTACATATTAGTTATATATTAAACAATTGTAAATATGTTAAGTTCGGTGGAATTTGCGTATGAGCGTTTTTGAACGTTTTTTGAACGTTTTTGAGCGTTTTTGAGCGTTTTTGAGCGGGTACACTTTTTTGACAAACTATAAGACAGAGGATATTAGACGAGAATGTATGATTGAAAGAAATATCGTAAGTAAGATGAAAATAAATGCCCTAAGGTGGTTCGGTTTAATAATAATGATTTGTAATAAAAAAAAATATGAAATGTTATTTATAATAAAAAAATATGAAATGTTATAATATTTTTTTTTTGTATATATGTTTTGGCTTTTCTTATGTTATCTTTATTTTATTTTCTTCTTTATATTTTTGTTATGTCATAACCACAAAGTTATGTCATGATCACTAAGAAGAGTTTGTATTAGAATAGAATATGATGGAATAAAAAATTAGGACATAAGGATAGAATGCAAGATAAAGAAGGGTATTATATGTAAAATGAAAATGAATGGCTTAAGGTGGTTTGGACATATTGAAAGAATGAATGTTGAACGATTGACCAAAAAAATATACCTGGGTGTAAGATATGGAGTGAATAATAGTTGGGGTCGCCCCAGAAAGGTATGGGATAATAATAATAATAAGGACAATTTATAAAGCGCCGTTTAGTGACAACCGTGGTCACCTCAAGGGCGCTTTCAGTTTGCAAAAAAATAAGTTAAAATTAGTCCTATAGCTAACACATTGAAAATGGTGAAACATAAAACTTAAAAAATACAATAAGTTAAAATTAAGTTAAAATTAGTCCTATAGCTAACACATTGAAAATGATGAAACATAAAACTTAAAAAAATACGAAGAAATCACAAATAAATCTAGTTATATACATATTACATAATCCAGATGAAATTAATTATAAAAATAGTCGATTCAAAGTAAACTGGCATAATATTTAGTAAACATAATATTATTGAACGGACGAAGGACAATCTGGATACGATTTGCGGAAAAGATGAGTTTTTAATTTCTTCTTGAATTCATTGATATTTTCGGCACATCTTATATCCATTGGAAGATTGTTCCATGACTTTGGTCCAGAAACGCCAAAAGATCGATATAGGTATTTTGGCTTATTTGTGAGATTGGTTTCTACTAGTTTTTTATTGGATTGAGTCATTGATCTTAGCGTATTTTGTTTATTGTTAGGTGAAAATGGAACACAAAGTTCCGATATATATTCCGGGGCCATGCTATTGAGTGCTTTAAAGACAAGGAGACATGTTTTAAATTCTATACGTTCTGGGCTCTTCAGCCAATGAAGTTTGTGAAGTGTTGGTGAGATATGCGAGAAACGATCAATCTGGTAAATATAACGGGCTGCTGCATTGAGGATGAGTTGTATTCTATGGATTTGGTATTGCGGTAGGTGTGCTAATATGGCGTTACAATAATCTACACGGGAAACTATTAATGAATTTATAAGTACCTTAGCAGCATTTGTCGAGAGACACCTTCGAATAGGTCTAAGTTGTCTGAGAAAGTAACAACTTTGTCTGACTATGGAAGAAATGTGTTTATCCATAGAGAGCGCACTGTCGATATGTATACCAAGAAATTTTACGCAGTTAGAAGGAGTAATTTCGACATTTTGAATTACAATGAGGTCATTATTTATGTATTGTTGCCTGCGAGGCGAGGCAAGCCAAAGGAACTCAGTTTTTGTTGGGTTCAGTTTAAGCTTGTTCTTACACATCCAGGTGGATATCTGATTTATGCATGTGGATACCTCGTGTGTTAAATGATATTTAAATTCAGGTGAACAGGACTTGAACAGTATGCGGTCATCTGCATAGGCATGTGTGTTGAAACCAAGATTTTGAACAAGATTTTCCAACTGATTGGTATATAAATTAAAGAGAATTGGTCCAAGTACAGATCCTTGTGGGACCCCGTATAAGGAGGTAATATTATTTGTGGTACTATCTTTAAATACAACTTTGTATTTACGGTCTACTAAATAGGAAGACAGCCATGCAATGCAGTCATTACCCAAGCCAAATTCATGCCTAAGTTTAGAAAAGAGAATATTATGGTCTACAGTATCGAAAGCAGCGCTCATGTCTAAAAATGAAATTAGGGTAATCTTACCTGATTCAGCTTGAATGATTAAGTCAGACAAAATTCTTACTGTGGCCGTTTCCGTTGAGTGGAATTTTCTATAGGCAGATTGATTTCTGGCCAGAAACTTATCAGAATCCAAAAAGTTGGTCAGTTGAGAGGATATAACTTTTTCTAAAAATTTTGACAAAAACGGTATATTCGAGATCGAACGATAGTTTTCCGTGGAATTCGGATCCAGATTATTCTTTTTCAAAATCGGTGTGATTATCGATTGTTTTAACAAATTAGGAACTACTCTTAACTCGATTGATTGATTAATAATAAATAAAATGTAGTTTAAAAGTTCATTTATACAGCTTTTTAGTAACCAAGTTGGTAACGGATCTAAGAGACATTGTTTATTTGGTTGAGAGATTATGATTTTTTTAAGAGACACAGCATCTACTTTTTGAAAATTATTTAATATTCTAGTGTGTCGGGAAGTCTGAGAATTATTGGATGAGCCTTGGTTGGAATCTAGGAGTTCTGCCTCAGATCTTATATTTTCCACTTTTGTTTTGAATTTATTGGAAAGTTCTTCAGCATTAAGTGATGAATCAGCTGATTTCTGTGCTTCTCCGCAAATGCGGTGCATATCCTGCCATAACAATTTCGTATCATTCTTATTGGATTCAAGTTTTTTGTTCCAATAAGAGGCTTTCTTCCTTTTTATTTCATCTCTGTATTTGAAAAGAGAGTCTTTCCATTTCTGGCGGTGCAGTGAATCTTCCGAGTTCCTGAAAATTCTTTCAAATTTTCTGGTACTCTTCTTAAGTTGTTTGCACTCTTCATCAAACCAGATATGTGCTCCTGGTTTTCTTTGCCTGCAAACTTTCGTCGTTTTTGGCACCAGAGTATCGAGGATATCAGTAATTATGGTGCAGTAATTTTCTACTGCATCATGTACATCAATCGAAGGCAAGATCCCGTTAAGGTTAAGGTTTGAATTTGTAAGCAGCTTTTTAAATTCAATTATATCTAGCTGGTTCCAGTTTCTGCTAACTATTTCCTTGTAAATAAGCGGAGAAGGGGAAAAATCTAGAGTAAGACTTATTAAGGAATGGTCCGATAGACCAATATCTTCCACTCGTAGAGAAATTGGAGAGACATTCTCCCTTAATACGACGACATCCAGAGTTCCTCCCGCATCATGAGTCGGCTCGTTAACTAACTGTTTGAATAAATGTTCTTTGCAGATTTTATTGAATTTAACAGTAGATTGGTCCCGATATTTTTCCAATCTTATATTAAGATCACCAGCAAGTAAGACAGGACACGAGTATGATGATATTTGTTGTATCAAGGTGTTGAATTCCTCAAAGAATTTTGAACTAAGGGGATCTGATCCCGGGCGGTAGACAGAGAATATGATGAGTTCTGAGCTGTTTTGTTTAATTTTGGTACCTATTATTTCAAAGGTCTGAAATTTACGAGGGACAACGGGATTCAACATGAAGTTTTGTTTGGCTAGTATAGCTACTCCGCCATGGTTTACAAAGTTGATGTTAGATTCCTGGTTTGGAGTAATTTCCCGGGCCTTTTCAACTATTTTGTAACCATTTGCTGCTAGTAGTTTCAGACTGGTGGCATTGCTGTCCTCATGCCAGGTCTCTGATAGTGCTAGGATATCTAAACGTTTTGAAGCAAACAATTCATCGATATCATCCCTTTGTTGTTGATTGAACGAGCATTCCATACTCCAATGGTTATTTGAGAAGCAAACACACTATGACGACCGTTAGTGATATTGTTCTTTGCAGATGCGTCGTCTAATTTATTTATGAGTATTTTTTTCACACGCCGACCTCCTCTACAACCCCGGTGCGTTTTTTTTGTGCGTAGTTCTAAGAATGCCGTGTGTGGCTAAAGAGTGCAATAGTATGAGTGTGGGACTAATTTGTCTAGAGTGGTCACTGAGGCTTAACAAAAAATCACTACTATATCGATGTATTGAACTGACATTTGGAAGCAATAAATTACACATGACACCGAAACATACACTATACCATCTCACTCTGTGTAAAGTTTTATCACTGAAATACCAAAACTGAACTGATTTTAAAAACACAAGATGATTTTTACGTAATTTTGATTTAAATGACATATATACACATATTTTGAAAGTTATTTTCACAGAGCACTAATTGTTATCATAACACTAATCCATAGGACTAAATTTCGAAATAAAATGTTAGCGTAAAACTAGAATTCCACGGAGCGCAACGGGATGCGCCCGGCCGCTACGGAGCGCCAGGAAATCTGTACCATGTAAATGATAATTTGAAAGAAGAAAACATAACTATTCTAAAGCATTCGATCGTGTTAGCCATTCTATAGGTACTATTTTTAAAGCTTTTATCATTTGGCGTGAATGGTAACTTAATTGCTTTTTCCGTTCTTATTTACTTAATCGATCCAACCAATAAATGTCAAGTCGGGGGTTCCCTAGGGTTCTCACCTCGGTCCATTACTATTTCTTATTTATATAAATGATATTGGAAGTTGTTTTTCTCACTGTAATTACTCAATGTTTGCCGACGACATGAAAATCTGGAGTAGAATTAATTATTTTGCAGATTGCATTGCAATGCAAACGGATTTAAGTTGACTTGAACATTACTGTAAAGTGACTCGTCTTTCTCTTAATTCTTTCAAATGTTTCTTGATGTCATATACAAGGAAAATTAATAAAATGATATTTTCTTTTAAACTAAATAATGTAGATATAGCCACTAAAACAGAATGTAGAGAACTTGGAGTGTACCTTGATTCTAAACTTACTTTCATCAAACATATACAGCATTTTGTTAACAAATCATATAAAATGCTCGGCTTTATATTCAGAATAGGGAAGCATTTCAGGAATCCAAAAACACCAACAATTCTATATTTTGCGCTCGTCAGAAGTTCATTGGAATTCGCCTCCGGCAATATTGTTATTTAGTATATTATACAGGAAAAGTAAATCATGGTTCGTCGTACTGATAGGCATGGGATGTTACACATAGCATAGTCATTGTATTTTCTGGTCATTCTGTAGATGAATTTATTTTGTATTCTTTCTATATTATTGCAATGTATAAGAACGTTCCGGCTAATACAGGTATGTTTCTATTCCATTAAGTCCAAGTTGATATTTTATAACGCTGAAATAAGACCGTAAATCTAAAATCTACAATTTTAGTACGTTCCAATTTTAGTTACAATAGTTACAAAATAGGGGGTAATGTCCAATAAGAGTAAAAATCCGACGAGAATATGTTCGAGGGTATTAGTTTAGAACCATTAGACACCAAGTATTACTTCTTTAAAACTTCTTTCCTTCACGAATACTGTACAGATATTTTTTTTTACATTCCAACTCATGGCGAGTCATTGGTCAACTTACCTAGCTCTTACATTTATTTGTCAATCCTCAAATATGTAAATAGCCGAGGCGAGATTTGAACTTGCGACCTCTGGTTTGTTGTTGAGTTGTAACAAATAGAATAAAACAAGACCAAAATTGCAAACCAGGACTGGTTTATCTCATCACTAGTGCTTTTATTTCAATTAAATCTTTATTTTTGTCTTCAGAACCCAGCCTTATTCTAACAATTTTGATTTTTGTGACTTTATTAGCATTATCAGGTATATTTATTATTTTTTATTCAAAGATTCGATTGTGACCCAGGTTCCTCCATCAACTTTCAAGAATATGGAAGATCGATCAAATTTGATTGGTAGAGACGTCTTCGGTGACAGGGACAGTTTAAAGTTTTGTAGGAGATAGAACAAAAAGAATTTAGTTGTCATCATAGCGAATCTTATTCCTGAAAATAATTTTAACAATAAATTGTTTGTCAATAAATAATATCGGCTTTCATGATAGATATCTTATTTAAAAAGGTACATAACAAATATACTACAATATAAAACTCCAGAATATGGAATTGGGTGTTTGTTTAATAATTATTTGACATACGTAGCTGATGCCTTCGATAGAAGAGAGATACGTAGGATTTGAATGATGGCAAAGCCTGGAGAACATGATACAACAACGAGCTATTTAATTACTACAGTACAAAGCTCCCATCAAGCTGTCTGTTAATGATAACTAGACAGAATAGATTGAAGTGATCAGGACAAGTTCAGAGAATGCCATCCTCGCGAGTACCTATCCAAAGGGATTCTGGAAGGACATCTGGGAGGAAGAATGACGGTGGGGGGTCCAAGGCTACGATGGCAGGATGAAGTTGAGAAGGACGCAACCCAGCTGCTACGAACATAGAAATGGAGGACCGCAGCGGAGGACATGAGTTGGAGGAGAGTGTTGATGGAGGCCAAAGCTCGATATGAGCTGTATAAATTAAAATAAAATGAATAATAAAAAAATATATATGGGTAGAAATCTTGACTTAACGGAATATTTGTCATGAATATCTCCCATAAATTTTATTTTTTTTAACAATTTTTTTCTTATGAGGAAATGCAATATTTTTGTTTTGTTGTACCTGTTCGTAACTACATATATGCATTTATAAATAATACAAATAAATATGTCATATCGGTTGTCAATATTTTTCAGGTAAACACGCACAGGAAATGTGTTCAAAGTTTAAGTTCATCCATTTTATATAACATAATAATATGCTCTAAGTTGTTTTTTTTTTGTCTTCAAAGTTGGAAACCGCTTGCAGGTTCTAGACCTGTCCATACAAATCCTATAGGTATGCGTGTAATAGCATAAAACTGTCGACATGCTAAGTAAAATAAATTCCCTCGAGCAAATCGGCAGTTGGATAATTTAAAGAAATGGTCCTGAAATTTTGTAATAATAATTTACCTCATGATGTTCGCATAGCTCAAAACAAAGGCATTAATTATTTAAAGAATTTCTCTTTCGCAGAGCAACACGCAATTAATAAACCTATTATGTACCAATTATTATTTTAAACAAAAAAAAATATCTTACCAATACAATTTCTAGGACCCAAACCGAACGCAAGGAACCGTTCATTAGACCTGACATTGTTATTTAATGTGGAGAACCTCTCAGGATTAAACACTTCTGGTTCTGGATAATGTTGGGGGTCCTGATATATTCCGGCTATAGGAATCATAACCACTTCTCCAGGATTAATCTTTACTGTGCTTCCAGGAATCACGTATGGTTTTGTGCATAGTCGGTCAACTCTTGGCACCGGAGGGTATAACCTAAGTGTTTCTGTAATGTTTGAATGGATCATTAATTTGTGTGAATCATGCGCAAAACTGTGTCAAGATAGGATTGTGTGGAGATCAATCCTTTTTTCCCACCCCGAATATGTAAACAGCTTGATTGTATGTATGTATAATTGAAGTTTTGTAAGCAGTATTCTCGCAGTACGAGACCTTACCCTTTTCTTACTTTTTTCTTAAATAACTCCCATAGTACGACCCCGAGAATCCCCGTTGTTATTGTGTATATTGTCAGACAAATTGTATGAAACAATGCAGTCACTAAATTAAATTTTTACAAAATTGTTAAAAATGGTTTGTGATATACCACTATAATGTATGTCCTTTCTATGGAAAATTAAACTAGCTATTTGAGGTGTTTCGGTGTTTTTCTAATTAAAAAAAATGGAAATATAGGCAGCCAAACACTTAAAATTGTCATAAAAAAATATTTTACTTAGTAAAAATGTTTAAGTAACCTGTTTAAGGAACTTTTTCAAAAAACAAATTTGATATATTTGTATTATTTTTATATTTTTATATTCTATATTTATACAAATTTTCTATGTCTGATGGTATGTTTGTTTGTCCGTGTAATGCTGTTAAAATCAACCACAACTTTCGACGTATCAGGCGAACAAAGATTGCCAAGAGGTAGAATATAATAACATAATTCGTAAAATTGTGCTGATAATGCACCGATATCAATATTAAAATATGAGAAGACCATAGACTAAGAAATGTGTTCTCTCTCTCTCCTCAGATAAGTTGAAAGTTGAAATTTGACGTATTCTGACTTTTCTCTTGAATTATTTATTTAATTTCTGTATCAGTATATTTATGTATGTATAAACCTGTAAACATACCTAGTAAAACCTGCTCCAGGTACGGTATTTCTTTGACTGAATCATAAGTACAATCTTTTCCGTATTTCTCTACGTTTTTCATAATATCATTTCTCAGTCTATCCTGAATTTCCAGTCTCATGGACAAAACCAGGCAAACAAAACTCAACAAAGTACTGGAAGTCTCAAAGCCAGCCAATAGAAACAGCATGGATTGAGCTTGTACGCTTAAGTCGTCCAAAACTGAAAATAAATTATTTGTATTACTATTGTTTCTAAATTTCAATGCATTATAAATAGGTACCTGCTTATTTATGAAATAATTCAACATGATTATATTATATGAAAAAAACAATAAGTATATAATAGAGTCGACATTCGTTGCTTAATATACTAGACATGTGATTTTATACTACTATGCCACGATGAAAGAATAGACTGCAGTTTCATGAAACTAGTAAAATAATTACATAAATAAGTGAAACATTGAATAGATTGGTTAAATATATATTTAATAATTCATAGGAAGATATAATTATCGGCAAATATGTTTCACGTGGACAGCGCAAAACCATTTTTTTTGCTTGGTTGGTAAAAATAACAATTACAAAAAAATTATAATCTTGAGGTTTTGATGTTTAGTCTTTTGATGTTTGGACTTTATAAAGCTCCGTAATTATTGACAGCTAAATATGGGGGAACAAACTTCATTCTGTACATCATTGTGTACACCTACTGAATGAAATACAATATCTGTTCCATCACTAAAGTTCCGTAATTATTGGCTTTCATAGGGTTTTTTATTTTATTTTTATTTTATTTAATTCTGGGAACAGACAGTTATATACAGCTTGTGGGAAAACAAAAAACAATATATATACAAAACCAGTTAAGTTCCCTAATGCTTTTATACAATCAAAATAATGGCTGAATAATACGAGTGATTTTTACAATAAAAATATAAACAATAATAAAAAAAATACTTATTCATTAAGAATTTGGCGTACAAACCTTTATAGAACAGGAAGGGAGAGGGAATAACCTCGACGATTTTCAATTTCGCCTCAATAGATCACACCAACAACAGCCCCACCCGGGACCTAAATTTACCAAAGTTAATTAATAATTAACTTTGGTAAATTTATGTCCGTAATTAGTAATTTTTGACAACTAAGCGTAAGAGAACAATTGCTGAACTTTGCTATATGCGCATACTAAATGAAGTAGAGCAATAATTGTCCCTGTACGCTTAGCTGTCAATAATGACGGAACTTCGTAAGTACAAACCTCAAAAAAAGCATAGTACGTTGTCCCGAGTATAGGTACTTACCATTTGTCTTATTTTCTTTCATTTCAGCTTTTGATGTGTCTAATAATATTTGCAAGAAATCGTTGCGTCTAAAAAATAAGAATTATTCAAATGTGTAAAAACATAAAAATAATATTGATTGGTTATTTAAAATAGTTACATATTTAAAAAAATAGTTTCATTACTTATTTTATACAAAAAATAGCATACTTGCTTTAAAATGACTACTTAATAATGAAATTGTGTCATTTACTGTTAAAATAGGGCCAGAAATTGTAAAAATACATAAAATTTCTTCATACTCCAAAATCACTTCACATTTCCCAAAAAATAAAACATTAGGTATAATTCATATTCAGAGGTCTAAGATCGGGCTAGGACAGCCAGATAATATCAAGACTAAAGAATAAAGGTCAGATGATCTCGTATCTGGGGCTCGTGAGAGGAGAAAAATACCATTTGCTCCACTTGATATTTGAAAGTAAGTAAGATGATCGCCGAGGAGCTGAAAGAAGACAGCAACATTCTGTAGTTAACAAGATTCAAAATTACGGATCAGATACTCCGAGCGACACATGACAGAGATGAATTCACCAGGATAATTGCCTACGTCGGGAATTCCTGCCAGGGTACCGATAGAAGATTTTGAAATCTCTTTGCATTCATTTTTATTACAACCAAATAGATTCACATACCTTGATGTGACATCAGTTTCTCTTTGCGATATGGTTTTCAACAATACTTGGTTCAGTTTCTTCAAAGAATCACGGTTGTTTCTTTCGAGCGGAAAATATTTGAGCATCGAAGGACAAAACAAAACGATTGAAATGAAGAGTACCTTCTTATAGAATGGTGGTTTATCGAATTTTTCAGCGATCTGAAAATGTTAAACAAATACTATTAACAAAAAATGTGGAGAAGCTGTCAAAAATAATCCAATGAGTACCTACCTACACACTACTGTTCAAATTAACAGGGCCATTAGCGCAATTTGGTTGTGTCAATACATAAATTTGATTAATTTAATAGCACAGTGTTCATTTTAGTGTATTCTGTCAACAGTCATTTACTATGTAGTAAATAAAAAAAATCGATGTAATAACGACATACAAATCAAATAACGCCTGAATATTATGCAAAATGTATAGCGTTCACAGTTCAATTTCAGAAATACACAATTGTTAAGTCATATCGAAATATCAAATGAATCAATCAAGCTGATAACATGCATAGTCCTCGGAAATACACAATTCTGAAAGTTACTCTTACTGGTCGGGAATTTAGTTTAACATCGATTGCAAAATTCCAGTACAGACTGACAAGTAAAAAATGAAACTTATAAAAAGGACACTGATCTAAACTTACTTTAATAAATTCTGCATCGGGATCTTTCAGAGAAGAACAATCCAAGCCAAAGCCACAACTTCCAATAACTTCAAGAGAATATCGACCGGAAAATGACTTCATTTCCATATCAGTTTCTCCAGCTGTCGGATTAAACAATAAAGTACCTACATTATTATAGCCGAATTATTCATTCACTGCGTATCAAGAATTGTTGGATAAATATCCGCAGGTGTAAATTTTTGAAAGAAGCTAGAGAAATTTATCGGTTTGTTTGACTAAGTATACAAAATGACTAACTATGAAATTATGAATAAATCTACCGAGTTTTAGTGTCACATTTGTTTGATTTTTAATTTGTTGAATACTGAGTAAAGATGCCTTTAACTTAGCAGGCGTTGTGAATCTGTGAGGATTGGATTAAGTCACATGCTGTCATTTTGAAAAATTTAAATTGCCAAGAGATGCGCGAGTGATAAAATACCGATAGCTCAAGACTGGTTGGCGTGGAAAGAGATGGGGTAGAGATGGTTGAGGAGTGTACGACAGCAGGCTGAAGAAAAAAGGATATAAGTTAAAATCAAACTGTGTCATGTAATTTTACTTCATTTAAATATCTAACATAAACTCTGGAGCAGTGCAATAAAAGACTTTTTCAATACATTAGTGAATAATATTGGTTAATGAAGAATTCAAGCACAACGTCCAACGCATTAACAAGACGTCCACCGGCTTTATTTGGAATCACTATATATGTATGGTAGCCTAAACTCATCACGCTGCGTAACTGACAGGTACATTACCTGGTCTGTTTTTGAGGAACTCCACCATCTGTCTTCCACATTGTTGAACCAGATTCTGCATTCCTTTAAGTTTGCCAGATGTAAAAGTTGGAGTCAGAATCGCGCGAAGGGTTTTCCAATCTTTACCCTAAAAATGGAAATATTTTAAATATTAGCTTATACGTCCGGTTCACACTTAAATAACTTATGTTTTATGAACGTACAAACATTATTGAGAAAAGTAGCATTTGCAACGAAATTCAATGTTTAGTAAGTTAATGCATATCTATTAATCTAGGCATATAGCACTCTAAATAGGGTGAATTGTCATATAAAGCAAAAAAAAAAATTACCATACTTCTATTGAAAATTCAGCCAGCCTTATTATTGTACTCACGAAATTTATAAAAAAAATAAGAAAAACGAGGAATTAAATGGTACAATCTTTTGTCAAAGTATGGCTCTGAGAAATAAGTATTATTTTCAAGTTTGATGTTGTTTCGTTCACGAGTTCATGATAAATCTTCAACATACACGAAACAGTCGCTTCTCGAATTCTTTTACTACCACAGCAGCCCGGCTGTGGAATGATCTTCCGAATTCTGTGTTTCCACTTTCTTACAACCTGGGTCCTTTTAAGATCCGAACTCATATTTTCCTGAGCAGATTGCAAACCCTTCCCAACGCTGCGAAGTGCGCTTCTTCCTTAACATAGCAACGTTAAAAAAATCCAATGGTGCTTATTAGCCATCATTAAAGAATGATTTTATCTCCAAGCTTATTGTGACTCTAAACAGAAACCTCGTACTGTTATATTATCATTATATACGGCTTTACCGTATAGACATAGATATACAAAGGTATGTATATTATATATTCTTGAAGAGACAGTATCTCTTCACGAAACGAACAGTCTGACGTCAGTCCAAAATTGTCCAAACATGCTGTCAGTGCTCGTATTACTATATAGATATTAACGTGTGCATTATTTGAAATATATATTAGAAACATACTTATTTATATTTGAATTATAATTACATTTAGTTGTGATAAAATAAACTGCAATTGAAGATCATTTTGCCTAATTTGAAAACCATCTTCTTCTGATCTGCGGCCTTAGTCTATGTATGGCACTCGAAAGCAATGCCAATTTGTAATTTTTGCTAAAAATCTATCTTTATAATACGATAACACGATAAGTAGGTACATTCTAATCGTAATTGTATTTTTATATATACCTACTTTTTTATATACATACCTATTATGTAAGGTATAACATAAACATGGTTAAGCACAATAATTAAAATTAATACAGTTATTTTTCAAATAAGTACTGTCCCAATAAATTTAAAAAAATTGTGTATTCCCATACACAATTAAAGAAAAGTAGGTAGATTTAATTAAAGTGGAGTCAATTACGTAGATTTTACATATTGATATTCACATACTATAGTTACATACACATTTATACGTACATCCACAAGAATTATTGAATAAATTGTTAGTCAACTTTAAGGGTTAGGGTACACATAAGCGAAGCGGACGCAGTGAATCAGACGGATATTTAATTAGTATCCTATATAGGAATTCTTGCGCGCGCATTGGATTGTCGGCAATAACGACGTCGTTGCTAGGAAACAAAAATCCGATCCGTCCGCTCCGCCTCTGTTGACGCTTAGCTTAATACAGATGATCAAAGTTCTTTTTTAATTGATAGGGATATAGAGCATTATTTTTTTTAACAAAAAAAAATAAATATTTACTTGTTATTTTAAAAATTTGATTTTAATTGATGAAGTTATGATAATTTGGTGTTGTTTTAATAATTGTACTATTGGAAATATATTATTCATTTATTCGTTCGTTCGTTTATAATAGAGAAGAGGTGGCAGGTAGGTTTTAAGCGTATATTGAAATTGGATATAGAATTTAGTATTGAGATTCAGGCTGATGAGAGGAGTTTGACGAGATCTGCCTCCACAATATAAATAAAATTGCCTTTAGATTAAGGAGACTCTTCTGTCTTTCCTTGGTTGAATTTTCGTGCAACCTCGGCCTGTCGACGAAGTGATCAAAGTCTCTCACCATGACCGCTTTAATTAATTCAGGATCTCGGACCATCAATGTTGGTACACCGCCTTGATAAAGACCTGGAAAAACAGAAAAATAACTCTTAAATAAAATAATATCGAAATCGTTTAGGTTTTTTTTCGTTAAGTGCTCTACATTTCTTATGCAAATGGCTAGTAATTTAAATATTTTTATTATTGCATATGCGCAAACATTGGATTTTTTTCCCTGTCGGGAGTCAAAGATATTTTTTAACAGATTTTTAATTATCTCAATAGAGACGAAGTTGAAATATTTACTGTAGGAGAACCGGGAAATCAAGGCACCTACAGGGCTTACGACCTGTCATCGGCTGGTTTACGTGATCACTTTATGCGCCTGCGCAACGTTCACCAATTATGCCTTTTTAATGAGATCCCTATCAATTCAATTTTGAAAGTTCTATATATTGTAATACTGAAATTCTTTTCGCTTGAAAATAAGCAATTTTTACTACAGCCATCTATGTCTGAAATTACAATAATATGTAATGTCATACATAGATGGCTGTAGAAAAAATTCCTTATTTTCAAGCTAAAAGAATTTCAGTATTACAATATATAGAACATTCAAAATTGAAGTGATAGGGATCTCATTAAAAAGGCATAATTGGTGAACGTTGCATAAAGTGATCACGTAAACCAGCCGATGACAGGTCGTAAGCCCTGTAGGTGCCTTGATTTCCCGGTTCTCCTACAGTAAATATTCCAACTTCGTCTCTATTGAGATAATTAAAAATCTGTTAAAAAATGGCTAGTAATTTATTTATTTATTCATTTACTATTACTTCTCGGGCAACTAACAGGTACTATGTCAAATATTAATTTAACACGCACCCAATAACAAGTTGCCACATTCTGGAGACTTACGATATTAATCGTCTCACAGATCCAGACTGAAAACACAATTAAAAACTGTATCTCCACCGGGAATCGAACCCGGGACCTTTGGATCAGCAGTCAGATACCCAACCAACTGAGCCATGAAGGCTGACAAACGTAATGAGTAGATGAAAAATTAATCCCTACCATTGAAGTCTTAGCTATGGTCTTACTTACATAATATGCATAATTATATTATTTTAATTATTTTATTTTATTTTTATACTACTTCTCTGGCAACTAACAGGTACTATGTCATATATTAAATTTCAGGAGACTTAGGATATTAATCGTCTCACAGATCCAGACTAAAAGCACCATTAAAAACTGTGTCTTTACCGGGAATCGAACCCGGGACCTTTGGATCAGCAGTCAGATGCCTAACCAACTGAGCCACGAAGGCCGACAAACTCTATTAAAACTCTTTCACCATCATTTTGTGTTTTGACTCTTTATTTTGTCCCATCCACTTTCATGCACCTTCTCAAATGTGTCTTTTCAATATTTCAATAACTTACCAACAGTATTTTATGAATTCATTCTGATTTACTACATCATTTGATCTATTCTCTTACTGTAGTTTCTAATAAATACAAACCTGCGAACGGTTCTCCATCAAAATGTCTATAAAGATCAACGTCCCAATCGTGAAAAGATTTTCTCATAAAGAGATGCGCACCAGCATTACCAACAATAAACTTTGGCTTTATAAACGGCACTCCGAGGTTCTTCCAATGGTTATAACTCTTTGTGTAGTGATTGTACAAGACCACAAGTATTGTCGTTAAGGACAACAGCATCCAGTGTTGCATAGCAACTTCACGAAGATATTCCATACTAAGAAACTCCATTTCGGCTGATTGTCTAAAGTAGGACAAACCTAAAAGAAAATTATGTTATTATATGTAAATGAACATTTAAATAAATGGATATTTAGTGGATAGCATTTTCTTTTAATTAAAAAGTCCTACAAGTGTAACCCTACGATATTTTGGAGTAAGGCAAGCTAATAGTTTTCTTCACAAAATTATCACTATTATAATGACTCTCGTTAAGTTCCCCTTATGAACTATATTTTGAGTATTTTATAACTTAAAATACGATCCATTTATTTTAAAAATATGTAACCTTAAGCTTATATTATAAATGTTTTATTGCATCATAGATGTCATTTCTGAATAGCGCCGTAACACAAGCGCAAAAAATCATCACGTTTAACAATAAAAATATGATTTTACTGAAAAAAATTAAGTACGTATAGAATAAATTAAATTGAAAAGAAAATTCAGAACGATACATATAAAATTCTTAAACATTCCATTATGATATTTTAAAATTATTGTTGAAATAAAAACCATTGCTTTTAGAACAACGACGTGATATCAAGTTACAAGATTCCACTACGAATCTTAAATTCTTCCGATCGCATATCAGTTAAACTTACAATTTTAATTAAACATATGTATTATGGCATTATGGAGTCCAGTGAAAATGCTTTAAAAAATATTTATTCAATCATAAAAGGAGATAACAATATTGACATTTCAAAATTTTTTATAATATAAAGTTGACGCAAATCAACTCAACCATAAGCAGGTAATAATAGACTATAAATACATATGTACATAAGAATCAAATAATAAACAAAGCTTATTTTAAGAGGGTGACTGCTGCCAACGTACCCATTTTTTCAATTTGATATACCATCATTATTACTAAACGAATCATTTTGAAAAAAAATAACCTAGTTAGTTTGGATATTAATAAAGAGAAATATACCTTAACTTTTTGATTATGTTCTGTATATATTCTTGTAGGAAAATAATAAGCATATTCCGATTTTAGACATTTATCTTAAATTTCTAAAAAAATATAAGGTATAGAGCAATATTTTTTTTTATAAATTAAAGAAGAACAAAATACCTGGAAAAATATGATATGACGTTGCATTAACGCATCAAGTTAAGTAAATAAACCAAAAAAACTTTTATTACGCAATGGCGCTGAATGGAAAATAAATGTTTTTTAGGTTTATTTACTAAACCTGAAGCAGTAATGCAACGTCACATCATATTATTTTTCTAGATATTTTTGTCTTCTTTGATTTAAAAAAAAATATATTACTCTACGCCTTATAGTTTATTAAAAATATATGATAAACGTTGAAAATCGGGGTATGCCATTATTTTTCTACAAGAATTTATACAGAACATTATCAAAAAGTTAAGGTATATTTTTGTTTATTAATATCCAAACTATCTAAATTATTTTTTTCAAAACGATTTGATAAGAAATAAAGATGGTATATCAAATTGAAAAATAGGTACGATGGCAGCAGTCCCCCCCCTTAAGACCATCTGCGGATCATAGAGTACAGATTAATTAAAGAATTTGGACAGTGTCAATCAAGTGGCTTTCTACGATTGTATTTATATCTACTGCAAAATAATGCGCGCGCTCCGTACGATGCTAATCGATCAGTGGACGCACTTGTATAAATTCTTCTTCTTATTATTATTTATTTATTGTAATTTTATGTTACATAATTAAAGAAAACAACAACAAAAATTACAAAGTAGAATTCAAATGACCAAAATTCCCACAAAGGCAATTCCTGTGTGTGGGTATACAATATATTAGAAAAATATTTTTTTATGTCTACCTAAATATTATCATACAATATAAAATAAAAATAAAAAAAAATATTTACAATTGCTATATGAACAAATATAAGAGGAATACTAAAATCCGTCTGACAAGCTACGTACGATCAGTGCGCTACGTACGATCAGTGCGCTACGTACGATCAGTGCGCTGCGCCTGTGGAATAAATACATTCAGGCCACCAAATTGTAATACGAGTTATGCTCAGAACTCCTACATATACAGTACGTATTGTAACTACAACGCATTCTTTCATGAAGTAGACCTCTCCAAGGAATTACATGCAGTAAATTAAAAGGTCCCGGGTTCGATTCCCGGTGGAGACACAGTTTTAATCTGTGTTTTCAGTCTGGATCTGTGTTAATATCGTAAGTCTCCAGAATATGGCAACTTGTTATTGAGTGCGTGTTAAATTAATATTTGATATAGTACCGTAGTTACGCGAGAAGAAATGTAAAAAATTAAACTGTCTATTTACATAATAAACTTATTCACCCAAAAATGTTATTCTTTCCAGAAAAACAAGAGTTGGAATATCGTAACTATAATGTACAAACACACTAGTGTTGGGCCGAATGACAGATTTCAGCCGAATCCGAAATAAAAAATAAATAAATAATAAATCATAAAATATCGATGCAAATTGTGAAGTTATTATTATATCCAACACTACGACCCGACCAGTTTTAACTATTTAACGAATTCAATCTAACCAAATTCGCGCGCTTTCGTACAAGCTAAAAGACTTCGGCATCGGTCAAACTTTCAGATAAATCTCGGCCGAAGGTGGCCGCAGCTGAAGCCGAAGCTGGCCTAACCAGAAGCCCAAGGTACGTTTATTTTTTAACAGCATTTATTTTTAAATTACTCCATAACTTTATGTCGTTGAGAAATATAAAATAAGAGTGCATAAAATCAAAGGAAATGTCCGTTAAAGTTATTTCATTTCAAGTCAGGTTTGTTCTACAAATGCAAAAATACAACAAATATTGAGTTACCGATAAATTATATTACGTATTACTTTTTAACGCACGCTACTTCATAGTGCATTAGGCGGTTTTAATAACATATCATAGTTTCAGTCACTAGATATATGCCTTCTTAAAGTAAATTATCTAAACTGTAATGAACTTTGTGTAGATACTAACACCAATCTAACAAACAAACTAAAAATAAGATAATACAAAAACAAAATAACACCACAGAAAGAAACTTTCTTGTTAAAAATTCCGTACCAAGTTATTAAAAATATTCTTCATCACATAACACAAGAATACTATGCTATGCACGTCGCGATTGGTTTACGAAGTATTTGAGACTGAATTAACGAAGACGATGTTGGATATAACAATTTGTGATACAAGTTCATAGCTCCCGTATCTTGAGGATAGGTACCTAATCGTGAATAACATTATGTGAGTGTTGATTGTCGTATAAAACAAGACATATAGAACAAGACTTTGACAGATAATACAAGACCTTGAAATCTTGTGCAAAAATCATATCAATAATATTGACAGAGACAAGACAATATTAATAAATAATAATTACAAATTCACTTTGTATAAACCACTTTATTGACTTATGTCTACATATTTCGAGAACCATGTACTCTCCTTCAGGACAAATATTGTACTGATTGATTAAATGTAAACTTAAATATATAATAGAAAAAGGCACACCAGGGCTGCGTTCACAATGAACAATGAACGCCGAGTGCACCACAGATAATATGGAAGTAAACTTTCAGTATACTTCAGATGTGTCACTCAATACATAGAAGCTGTAACCGGATAATCATAAGGTTTCTCGCATCTCCGCTATAGGGGCAATGAATATGCGACCGGTCCACGGCAAATTTAAATTTACATTTTAAAATGTTTCCAGCTTTGAGGAATGGATTCAAGGATAACTTAAATAAAAAATAACCATTTTTCAATCTTTATTTATTAAAAAAAACACATGTGATGAATTTTATTTGCAATATTTCAAAAATCATGTCATAATTCATAAAATACATTGTTCTAAATAAAATGTGCATTGTAGATTATTAGGTTTTTTAAATTTATTTTCCACAAAGAAAGATTTAATACTGATTTTCGGAAAACTATATAACTTCACTTCGCCGTATTTCACTTGACAATTTATTCAAAACAACAAAACTTGTCAGCCATCTTGCGAAGATAATCGAAAAACACAAAAAGCTGGCAATAGATTAACACCATCACCATCACATGGCGTGATAGTGTGAATGTAGATGAACACCGAAAACAACAAGAATTTTACAAAATCACACGTGTTATATTTATTATCTGGTTTACTTCAAGATTTTAAAGGATCAAAATGTTTCGCGTCACAACAAACAACAAAACACAACTGAAGTATGCTGAAGGTCTGAAAATTTTACATTGCATTTTCAAAAATACCAACATAAAAAAAAATAAATAGCGCCACCTTTGGAGATGTAAGCGTAAAGTAAAACCAATGCTACCAATAGAGTGCCACCGGCGTGGAGTGCACTTAGTAACACTCTTGTGGCGTTCAGATTGAACGTCGAGTGTACGCGCCAAACGCTCGGTATAATCGTCGGGTGATAAACGCTCTGACAGTTATAGTATCTGCTATAATATTTTATCTGTGGTATGCTGATTTCTATTTGTTTCTGTGGTATCGATTATATAAGTTGACTTTATTTATAAAAAAATCATACAAAAATTTACAATAAAGACGACCTGACACCAGGTAATATTACAACTCATATTTCAACTCATTGGAATATGAACTGAAAAAATGACATTGGCCTGACACGATATCATTTTTAATGATTTAAAAATTTTATCACTCTAAAAACATGATATTGAAATTACATGTCGATATTATAGCAATAATCTCTCTTGACTGTCAAATACTCAAATAAATTAGCATAAAATATACGCGATCTTGATTGGATAGCAGAAAAAAAATCAAGGAGTTTTTTAGCATATTAAACGAACAACTCTCATTAGAAGATCCATTTGCATAGAAAAATGAGAATTTTTGAAAATAAATGGAATGTATTTCTAATACTCAAAACCATACATTCAAATACCAAATGTATAGTAATGCGATAAGCAATATTCTAAAAACAGTAGTAAGAACATTCCAAATCATAGCAATTGTATCAAAGACTTCCGATGTGCCGATATTTTTTTATAGCTAGGAATGTACGTCTGGATCGATCAAAAAGAATACGAAAAAAAACTTTACAAAACATTATGAAATAAAAAAATATTTGTTCCTTTGTATGATGAATGACAACGTAGTAGTAGATAGATAAGCATAGAAAAAAGATACACAGTTTCAGTTCATATGACTTCAAAAATTACTGCAAACACTACTTTTCAACTCATATTCCACATGAGTTGGAATATTACCTCGTGTCAGGTGGGCTTAAAAGGTCAGAGAGCATTATTTACTCCACTGCCCAATTGTCTTTCGATGAAAATATAACATAAAAAGACACATGTATGATAAATGACAGTTGACATTTGAAACGCTTGATGCTGCGTTCAGATCGAAACGCAGCTCGAAAGCGTTCAATGAGATTGGTGTGAAAAACGCCATAATCTGCAACTTCAGCCGAGTTGAATCTAAACACAGCCCAGAGGTGATAGCGATAGAAGGAAAAGAGGGCGCAGTAGGATAAGAAGGATAGGGTGACAATCTATAAAAGTGACATTTAAAAACAAATTAATATTCCATTGAATATTAATTTGTTTACAATGTAAAATTTATTTGGTTATTTATTATTGGTTTATTTAAATTAACATTTTTCCCTATTTCTAATATTTCAAGTTTTGTTGTTATGAGTATATCAGATGGGTCATAATGCACCCATCTTCGTTTATATCTAAAGATTGATTTTTATCAATTAAATGATTTGCAAACTCCGAATAGTAAGTTAAAAAGGCATATTTAATGTTCCCTAACCCTTATTTCACAATTTTAAACTATTTTGCCTACATGAAAGTTAAAGATAATATTATGTTGTAACCATAGAAGAAAATATTGATGACATTAAAAGATTTCTTGGACCCCAATGGATGAGAGTCGCTTAGGAACGGGAGGCGTAGAGTATAAAATAAGAGATACTTATGTGTCCTGCAATGGGCAAAAACATTGATGATATTTATTAATGCTATGAAATAAGTTTTTAAGAAAATTTTAAAAAATTGCTATATTGAAGCATCCTTGAGAATAACAATTGGGTAGTTTTTGTAATATTCATATAAAAACAGTACAACGTATGCAAATACTTACTTTTTTTGGGTTGTATTGTATAGCCTATATTAGAACTTTAGACTGAAATGAATATGTACGTTTTTAAGAAAAACTCGTGGACAAATAGTTATTTGTGTATCGGTATATTTTATTTTTGAATCCTATAAACAAGTAGAGTGCGTTTCATTTAAAAGTGCACTACTAACTTCAAGGCTATGTTGGTATGATTTCATTTAGAGTAGTTATACGTTAAAAACGGGGTATTCCCTGGAATTAGGGATTTTTTGTAATATTTGTTATTTTGATATATTATTGTAAAATTTATTTATGATCAATTTAAACAAATCGTTAAAAATCAGTTTAATTTGTTTAAATAATTATAATTAATCTTTCCATTATAGATTGTTTTCTTTTAAAATATCTTGTTATTTTTGTTATTAAAAGGAATTTAAATTGGCGATATCGCAACATTATTCAGTTCATATGACTGACTAACAGTCGTACCAACATCGCCACGAAGTGAACTTTTAAGTGAAATCCAGTATTAGGTACTTACATAAATGAATGAATATGCGTTCCATCCGTTTCCTAATTTAAGAGGCTATAGTAGGCTATAATATAGTATATTATAGCATACTATAGCCTCTTGTATGTTTGTGTGTACATTTTTATTCATTGCATGAGTTTTTTGAAATTTGAAACTGTTCAATACTTTTCTAGTAAAATTAGTTTTAGTAAAACCCTTTTTAATTTTTTTTTATTGTAAGTAACTAAAAAAACTACAAGGCCTTTGAAGTAGATTTTTACTTCGAAAGAAAATATGATGACTTTATGTGATATGCAATATTTTTTCGTGTTTCAGAGATTAGAAGGTAATTTAGTGTGCATTTTTAAGTAAAAAATCATTCGAGGCATGATTTTAACCCTCGTCCATTAAAATACTAGCATCATGCACGCAGCTCTGCCACCGATTCTTCTTCTTCTTTAGTTTATAATAAATTGTTTTAATTTTGATTTGTGGAAGTATGTAATATGTAGGGAATTTAATGACAGAAGATGTGACATATTTATTGAAAGTAGAGTATTAAGTGAATAATACAAATCATGTTCGGTGTAGATTGTGCACTCTAAATACACTTGGTCCCGATGACATTTTATATATAGTCACGTTATATAAGAATCAAAAACGCTCTATAAAAATGGTACAGTTAAACGTACATATTCTTACAATATCACCAAGAAAGAGCACACACATATTTCTTTCGTCAGACATACTTTCTCTTTTACTCCAGTGCAATCACATTATAATTTTCTCTTACACCAAATAAATACTGTGAAAGAGACGAACTTATATTGCTACAACCTGGATGTTAATAGGAACATGGAAACTCCAACGCAGATACCTCCAGGTTTCGAGCTGCCAAGAAGGCTGTGGACCTCCCTTAATAGGATTCGCACTGCACATGGACGCTGCAACTACCTTATGGCAAAGTGGGGCATTGTTCCATCCGCACAATGCGATTGCGGCCACCCCTTTCAAACAATGCAACACATATTGGAAGAATGCAGCGTCCATGCATATGAAGGCCCAAAGTCGGACAATTGCGAATTGACACCAGCTTTTGTGGATTGGCTCGGAGCCCTCGACGTGAATGTGTGATTGCCATATCGTGCTGTTTTGTGTTTGATTGCTGTCATTGCTGTGTTTTGTTCATTTTGACTTTAAACATTAGATTCACTAGTACCATACGATAAATAAATAAATTAAGTTAAAGCTGTGTGATAAAGCAACAGGATTCCTATGCATATACATATAATAAGACTGCGAATATGACTTCATTACTCTCGTTTACTCAAAATAAAAATAACTATCGAAAAATCCATAAAACTATATTAGTTATCAAATAAATATGCAGCATGAAATGATATATCTGGTCATTCCTTCAACGTTCTAGAGTAATTTTTACATGTTTTCATCACACAACATGATATTTTGACTACAAAAATACGTCCCAACACTACAACGTCTTGCGTGTAACTGAAATGGGGTAAGAATTAAATGAGTTATGCGTCTTAATTTTTTATTACCAAATTTAAAGAATAATAAAGTATCTGTTATTTTTATATATCATTGCATGGTCCAGAGTTTCGACTGGACTTTTCAGCCACCGACGCATCTTTATATTCGTTACTACCACCACCAACCGCTCCGCATATGGGGACTGTCAACGTCCCCTTCGCAGAACGCTAGAATGAACAACAACAAAAAACAATGCATGGCACGAAAAGTAGCTCATGGAGCCCTCTTGATACATAACAATCTCGGCACCATGATGCAAAAAGAACAATCAACAAGTCGCAATCAACAATCGCAAGTGCAAGTCGAGATCCAGACTTGCGGACTGTCGGCGACTTCAGTTCCATATATACAGGGCTTCAGAGAACTGACCAAGATCTGTGGAAACAAACAAGTCAGTAAGAATCTTCGGATAATAAGGTTCCGTATCTAAGGAAAAATCGTTTGAAGGCTATATAATTGTTCTTCGAGATCACTAAGTCCGTATGTCCAATGGGACCTTGAAGAGGCCCATGGACAGCAACGAGGAGCTCCGAACTGTAAGAGGACACAATTGGGTGGGAACACTGCCAAAGGATGAGATCCGAAGTTTGGTCCGGACATTGACAAAACTGACATGTGGAAGAGAGAGCAATGTTGAAGCAATGCGCATCTTCATATAAAAAAATCATATTTAAATTTTTTCATCCCAAGAAATAGCCATGAATATATGATCAATAATCAATTATATATCAAATATTAACGCCGATGACAAGTTGTAAGACCTGAAAATATATATTTCTCTTTCGTCTCCATTGTAATAAAATGAGACGTATTTTTATTTATTTATTGTGAATACACAAACATTTGTAATTTAGGTTAAGTAAGTAACGCCCCACTAGGCTAAACCTTTTCTGGGGCTGTTACTTTTATACAATAGGGTACTTATACAAATAACACATAGAGGATACATAATATATACATAAGGTACACAGATATTAAATGTTACATTCAAGCATAGAATAATAATAGTATAGAATACTCCTTAGCCTGCAGTAAACGCGACTGCTTTATATGGACTAATTTGGTCAACATTTTGCTACGAGCATTCAGTACCTACCTAATCATTTGGCCGTCTGCGTGATACATTCTCCAAATAGGGAATTTTTTAACTGATTGCAAAAAATTATTTAAGGAATAGTTAGCAAAATAGCAAAATTATAGCAGAGTCATAAATATATTGACACGAGTTGGCCGATAAAACGGCTTCACTTTTTCAGCGTGGTATTGTATGGGAATGAGTATTCTATAGTTTTATTATCATTCTATGCATTCAAGTTACATTAATTATTTGTGTAATTATAAATATATTTATATTTTTATATATTTTATATATTTATTTTCTTTTATGTAGCTACTCGGGCAACTGACAGGTGTTATTTCAAATAATTATTTAACACGCACCCAATAACAAGTTGCCACATTCTGAAGACTTACGATATTCATCGTCTCACAGATCAAGACTGAAAACACAATTAAAAACTGTGCCTCCACCGGGAATCGAACCCGAGACCCTTGGATCAGAAGGCCGACAAATATAATGCAGTTTCTTACCTGAATTATTTGATACAGTTAAATACACACACATACACGATATTATCTATTCAAAAATCAACGTCTGCTGAAAAATAAAGACGTACCTACTCAAGTCTATCACACGTTTGGTATTAAGAAATTATGTATTTACTTATTCATGTTTATCATAAAATATTTGCAAATGAATAATTTACCTTATGATAAAAACAATTCTGTAAAGAACACCAATATAATATTATACACGCAAAAATGATATATAATATGTACTTACCAATAAATTATAATTACCTAACTTACATTACCATTACAACAAAAAAATAAATGAAAACGAATGAATGTCAAACGTTACATAATAATATACAAATTTCATTTAATTTTAATCACTTTGTTTATATTATAATTCAGCTATATCATACCACAGGTTTCGAAGTGACCGCTCTTATTGAGCTATTTCATACGACAGGTTTCGAAGTGACCGCTCTTATTGAGCTATTTCATACGACAGGTTTCGAAGTGACCGCTCTTATTGAGCTTCATACGACAGGTTTCGAAGTGACCGCTCTTATTGAGCTATTTCATACGACAGGTTTCGAAGTGACCGTTCTTACTGAGCTATTTTATACGACAGGTTTCGAAGTGACCGCTCTTATTGAGCTATTTCATACAACAGGTTTCGAAGTGACCGCTCTTATTGAGCTATTTTATAAGACAGGTTTCGAAGTGACCGCTCTAATTGAGCTATTTCATACGACAGGTTTCGAAGTGACCGCTGTTATTGAGCTATTTCATACGACAGTTTTCGAAGTGACCGCTCTTATTGAGCTATTTCATACGACAGGTTTCGAAGTGACCGCTCTTATTGAGCTATTTCATACGACAGGTTTCGAAGTGACCGCTCTTACTGAGCTATTTTATACGATAAGTTTCGAAGTGACCGCTCTTATTGAGCTATTTCATACGGCAGGTTTCGAAGTGATTGCTCTTATTCCTGTGTTCCTTCGAAAAGGGAGTGTGGCATCACAATGTTCCACAATAAAATAAATAGTTAACTTCTAGTCAAAATGACAATAGTTAATGTATTCATGTGATGCACTAAATAAAACAATGTGCAGAAAGTGAAAATCCTGTAAGTAAAAATAAGCATAGGAAAAATAATATTATAAGTAAATAACTGCCTAATCGCAATTATTAGTGAGAAAATCTATATTATAAATTTGAATGTTTGTATGTATCTATGTATGTATCTATGTATGTGTTGAATGCGCTCCTAAACCACTCATCCGATTGCGATGAAACTTTGGTGAACTGTAGAGAGTATACCAGGGATGGTTTCAAGATAAAAACATTTTTTCTTCTTCTTCTTCTTCATCGAGTATTAGGTCATTTTACCTATGAAGATGGACTATCCTGGGAACCGTTCATCCGATTGCAATGAAACTTTGGTGAATTGTCGATCGTATGACCGGGATGGTTTCTGGATTAAAATTTTTTTCTTCTTCTTCTTCATCGGGTATTAGGTCATTTTACCTATGAATACTCTGGGAGAAGAAGCTCCGACTGTCCTTCCATCTTTTCGCAGGTCTTCCAGGACAGTTTCTGGATTTAAACTTTTTTCTTCTTCTTCATCGTGTATTTGGTCATTTTACCTATGAAAGTGGATTATCCTGGGAGAAAAAAGTCCAACTGTCCTTCCATCTCTACGTCTTCCAGGACGGTTTCTGGATTCAAACATTTTTCTTCTTCTTCTTTATCGTGTATTTGTTTATTTTACTATGAAGTTGGAGAATCCTGGAAAAAGAAGGTCCAACTGTCCTTTCAACTCTTCGCAGGTCATCCCAGTATTGTTTCGGGAATTACACTTTTTCTTAACCTATTGAAGGGACGGGAGGTAATGAAGGGAAGGGAGGTACTGAAGGGACGGGTGGTACTCTAAGGCCTGAAGGGACGGGAGGTACTGAAGGGCCTAAAGGGACGGGAGGTACGAAGGGCCTGAAGAGACGGGAGGTACTGAAGAGACGGGAGGTACTGAAGAGCCTGAAGTGACGGGAGGTAGCTACTGAAGGGACGGAAGGGCCTGAAGGGCCTGAAGGGACGGAAGGGACGGAAGGGCCTGAAGGGACGGAAGGGCCTGAAGGGACGGAAGGGCCTGAAGGGACGGGAAGTACTGAAGGACCTGAAGGGACGGGAAGTACTGAAGGACCTGAAGGGACGGGAGGTACTGAAGGGCCTGAAGGGACGGAAGTACTGAAGGTATTGAAAGGCCTGAAGGGATGGGTGGTACTGAAGGGACGGGAGGTACTGAAGAGACGAGAGGTACTGAAGAGCCTGAAGGGATGGGTGGTACTGAAGGGACGGGAAGTACTGAAGGGACGGGAGGTGCTGAAGGGTCTGAAGTGACGGGTGGTTTTGAAGGACCATTTTTAATTATACAGGCAATACGAAGTTTCCCGGGGTTCACTAGTATAAAATAAAAATACTTGTTAGGTATTTGTTATATTTACATAAGTTCAATTGATTATTGAGAGTAATTATTCTGACGATGTGCCTTGCACGAAACGCCTCGATATCAATAAAATTTAAACGATGTATAACGATAGCAAATCTAAATAGAACAAATACAAAGAATTATTTATTGTATACTTGTAATATCTACGTACAATGGAGTTCTATCAAGAATTTTCGATCGACAAACTAAACTTAGTTATAAATTTTGTATGTGTAAGTCTAGAATCGCGTGTGGCTCAGTAAGTAAGTAGGTACATAATAAATTAATCATATAATATCAAAATACAATTAAAACAAAATATAGTTCCAATTTATAATATTGTGTCTCCACAGTGTGACATTTGCTATAAATATTTAATTAGATATTATAACCTAGTACATATAATTCAATGATTATAACAAAGAGTATATAATACCTTACGGATTATAACGCATGTCATTTATGTAAACAATGTTTATCATGTCATTCCTACCATGGAAGGAAAACATTATGCTGCGGAATTTGTAAAGGTAATTTTTAATCCTTATTCTTTCCTGGAGTGGCGACCGAGAAATGGACGTAGAAACACGGGCAGACCACAATATGCAAGATGGTCTGACGACATAAAACAAGTGGCAGGAAGTCAATGGTACAGGGTAGTGAGTAATAGGGAAGCATAGAGGAAGAAAAGTAAGCATATAATGGCTTACGATGATGAGGATTCTTTCGACTCAGAATTTCAACAATTATAGTTGACTGGTAGAAATTGCCTGCGGGCAATAAGTCAGCCACGTTGTTTAACTCAATAAAAGTCTTCAATTATTATTATTAATGTTTACTACTAACCTTTACAATAAATATAATGAAACCTATATTAAACCGTCGCGACGCGTTATTTGTCGCTTGACTTCTGTGACTGAATTCAAGCTTCAATTCCCAGTAGAAGAGAAATTTATATAAACAAAATCACAGAATTATTCTTACTTTTCTGACCAACCCCACTAGATACCGTGTCATTTAGCTCAAGAAAGTAAACAAGAAAAGATAACTCAATGAATGGAAGTGACAGGTGTCACGTAACTTACAACTGTCACTTCCATACATTGAGTTATCTTTTCTTGTTTATTTTCTTGAGCTAAATGACACGTTGTCTAGGGGGGCTGAAAACATCTATAAGTTAGAAGACATTGTCGTTCGGCTTTCGTCACATTTTCACAAGGATTTGTGAAGAATATGCATAACTCTAAAATAAAGAAACTCTCAAACAAAACTCAAAGAACAAAGTTTGTATTTTTTCCATAGCTGCTACAGCGCACTACACTAATCGCAGACCCTTAGACAGCGTGTCATTTAGCTCAATGTATGAAAGTGACAGCTGTCACGTCATACGCAACTCTCACTTAGGTACATACTTAAAGTTATCTTTTCTTGGGCTAAAATCTAAAATTATTAATGAAACGTTGTCTGGAGGCGTAGGTCCATAAATAATTTTTATTATTTTTTTTTTGTAATACAGTCTTAATAACAATTAATACAATAGTATAAAGTTCTTCATTTGAGGACCAAACAATTTTACAGAAATAATCACACCTATGTAAATTCTAATGGCTGTGGAACGGTCTTTCGAATTATCTGTTTCCATATTCCTGAGCAGATTACAAACCCTCCCAACGCTACGTAGTGCGCTTCTTCGGAAGAGTATAATGGACTCAAACCCTAATAGGCGGTGTCCCCTACGTAGCCATATTAAAAAAATATATAGGGACAGGAATGGGAAGGAAATTAGGATTTGGATGGAAAGAGGTGAGCTAGCGAAAATAATACTCACCAGGAGGGCAAGTCGGCGAAATCAAAACCCTAGTGATTACCGACATCATGGATATAATTAATATATAGAGTTCTACAATATCTTCAGATGTCATAGAACTCCATACGATAATTATATCCATGATATGGGTAGTCACTAGGGTTTTGATTTCGCCGGTCGAACCAGACTTGCCCCCCCTGAAGCCGCAGAGGTATTCAAGGACTTGATTTAAATTAAGAATGGATTTAGTACCTATTCTGTTGGTTCTAAATATTTGTATGGTGTTACAATCCTCCTCATTAGGTGTTACAACCCACCTCAGGGGTAAGGTGAAAAGTAACAATGTTACGTCTGTGGTAAAACGTGTTTTTATTAGACATATGAGCAGTAAATTTATAATTTTATCTTCTAATAATCTAGCTTAAATAATAACCTTTCAAATCAATATTTTCTTTTTTCGTTCAAATTAATAATTAACTCTCCATGTACTGAAATCCAAATTTTGTTACGTTTCTCCTAGGTCTCCCCTATGCTGTCAATAGTTTGGTTTACAAATAGGAAACTTTAATGGTAGTGGTTTCCTGGTCTTACTAAGTCTGGTCTAACCAGCGAAATCAAAGCCCTAGTGATTACCCATATCATGGAAATAATTATCATATGAATGTCATGATAAGACAAAGAACCAAAGTAGCCGATGTAGCAGAAAGGGTCGCTGGCCTTAAGTGGAGCTGGGCTGGGCATATTGCCAGATGCCAGGATTCAAGATGGACCAAAAAGATCGTAGAATGGCGACCGAGAACAAGCCGAAGAGGTGTCGGCAGACCCCAGGCAAGGTGGTCTGATGACATCAAGAAATGTGCCGGAGGGAGATGGATGCAGTGTGCCCAAGACAGGGAGTTGTGGAGGATCAAGGGGGAGGCCTATGTCCAAGAATGGATAAAAACAGGCTGAAGAAGAAGAAGATGGAGTTCAATTATATCCTAACATATTATAGAACTCCATATGACAATTATATCCATGATATGGGTAAACATGTATGGTTTTGATTTCGACGGTTGACCAGACTTGCCCCCAGGTCCGACCGGCGAAATCAAAACCCTAGTGATTACCCATATCATGGATATAATTATCGTATGGAGTTCTATGACATCTAAAGATATTATAGAACTCCATAAAAAAAAATATATCCATGATATGGGTAATCGTGATGGTTTTGATTTCGCCGGTTGGACCAGACTTGCCCCCCTCGTGTGACGTGATGGGCAAATAAATGAATCTACATATTATATAAATGTAAGTAAAACGTTTACGAAAAAACGATCGTTTAAAACGACCCTATGGTTTCTGCCCTCTGTCGACATTCGACTTACATCAAGAAAAATATACCTACTTGAAGGTTTGAAAATAACTGCCATCTATTGAAACTGGCGATTATTATTTTCTTTCGCTACAAAATTTTCAGGTAAGTATCATTTTCTTTTGTAACATTATCGCTACTAATGGTTTAAGAAAAGAGTTTTGTGTCCGTTTTATCCGAGAGGAAAACCAAAGTTTTCGTGTTTCTTAAATATTCCGGTAGAGTAATATTTTTTCAGATATTTTTTTAAATAAATAGGTAGTAGGTAGGTACCTTTCTATCGTTATTTATAAAGTGCTCATCACATGATCTCTTTTTGGTTTCATATATTTTTTTACGATTAAAATACTCCCACGTCATGATGTATACGATTAAATAAATCTAATATATGTGTTTTTTTTATAAATCGTCATTTTTCGTTACCTCCACTGTCAATAGGCGATTGACCTGTATTATGATAAGGTATAAAAAATATAAAAATATATCACTGAACGTCACCGATATTTTTGTTTTCAAAATATTATATTAATTCGTGCGAAAAATACTTTCTCTGGAGACATTTTGTTCTTTTATTATTCAGCAATTTATGTAATAAATATATTTTTCCATAAATATAAACACGCATAATAGCTACATTTTTATAGAATATAAAAAATACAAGCCTTTTTTATGAGGACTAAAAAAAATCTTACACTATCAAAATGTAATCTTGGGACGATTTAAGATGTAAAAATGGAACATCAGAAAAATAAGTAAGTAGGTATTTATTTCATAAAAGAATAATACAAGTCGGAGGCAACCATTTTACATACAAAAAAAAGTTCTGAAAAATACATAGCAAAGATGGAACTGTTGATTTTTTTTTGTTTTCAATTGTATTATTTCTAAATGAGATTCAAAATGACTCATGACACGAAATATAGAGGAATGGAGGGCGATCGATGTTCGCAACCCCCCACCCCTATACATCGCTTTTCTTCCCCGTTTTCCTACCCCTCTTAACCCCTCTTTCCCGTGGCAACAACCCCCGCACTTCGCCCACACCATTCGGGTTGAAATCCAGTTACCAACAGTTACCAAGCACAGCTGTTCAAAGAACGAACGTTTACTGAATATGTAAACATTGCAGTGAAAATTATTGTACACGTCCAAGTGTTTTCCTTTTGCAACTGTACGAAAATTGACATTTTGTTTTTATCTGACGCGTTAGTAAAAACAAGTCATGTCTATTGTCAATTTATGTCGCACCCTGTCGATAAAAAAACATTCTCATTTGTGATTAGTCGCATTTTGTTAAAAATCACCAACAAAATAAGTTTTGTTTTGATCGAAGTGACGTAACGTTTTTATATGTGTGTTTTCGTCAAATAATATTATATTAAATACTTGATATTCGTAAATTTATTTCATGTTGCTTTTAAAATAAAGACAGATTCATGATGCGTAATTGTCCGTATACATCATAAATCGGTATAAACAAAAACATCCATCGTATGTAATATCATCCAACGTTTATTTGTGATAGCGATTGTGACGTAATGTATTTGTGAAATCATGATTAATGTTTGGACAAATTAATAATTATGTTTCATTAAAAATATTACATTCAAACAACGACAAAAAATTCATAAAATATAAAATGTCATGCCATATGAAAAATCATTTTTAAAATATTATTTTTGACAAATCAGTTAAATTTCTTTTTGAAAAATAAATAATCTGGGGTGCTACTCATGACACGTTCTTAGCTTGCCTTAATATTAAAAATGTATAAATCAGTACTCGATTATAATACAATTTTAATCTTTCTCTACATTTAATCATGAAAATGTATTAATATCAACGTTTAGTATGAAATTGTCATTGATTGTTGTATAAATTAATACTGTTGTTCAATTAATTTAACCTCAAAGATTGCTAAAGTCTGAAGCTGATCTTAATTTTACTGTTATCAATTTCATGAGTAGCCCTGCTGTAAATTTAAATTTGTTTTTTAAAAAAAAATCTATGCCATAAGTAACAATTTAAATTAAACAAAAAGTATATATTATTTATTATTTATTTTATACCATCTCGATATTTATTACATTATTTATGAATATAATCCTAACCTCACTAGGACTACGCCTGTTTGTTGTTTTATATTGAACACAATGATTTACTTTAATTTGAGATAGGTATTAAATTTGTGAAAGTTGTTCGAACATCAAAATATTTTTGAAATTGAATGTACTCACATATACATTACTTACATACCTACCAAATTTAAAAAAAATAAACATTGTAATTATTTTTATAACCCAAATACGTGTATTACGTGTCGTAAGAAATATTATTTGTATTCATTTAACTTGTAGGTACCAGCAGATAAAAAAATATACAAAATATGTTTTGGTGTTATTGCAAATCAACAATTATGTCCAGCTAACAAGAGTTCTTGTAATAAAACCGTGTTTTTTATGGTGAAATATTATTAAATTAAATAATCTATTCGTAGTTAATAAATAAATCAAGCATATTTATTGGATACAGTTTCGCGTAATGCGCAATAAACCTATAAATGCAGTAAACACTTTTTGTGACTTTATTTTTTTTATAACAAAATAATAGCGTACAAACAAATTTCAACCAAAATAACTTTACGCCTGATTCTTTCATTCGCCTCAAAATAGCTCACATGTCAAAATATTGCAGTATCAAAGGCGCATCTAAAGTATTTATGTAAACTACAATAATAATTTATTTATTGAACTGCAAAATCTTTTCTTTTCTGTAGGTACTTGTTTAATCTCTATATATTAATACGTGAAGCGAAAACTTGGATCTCCACTTACGCGCACGGAGGAGTTTGAGATTTAAGTAAAGTTTATATGGAGAAGCTTAGGAGATGAAAGAGTGTGGAACCCTACACACGTAGTAAAAGCTACTGTGACCAAAATATACAAATAACCGAGGTAGTCACATTGCAGTAGTCATAACTTTTAATCCACTCAATGCACAGAGCTTACATTTTCAAAATATATAAAAAGTTATAGGCCTACAAAACTTTTATACTCAGAATTTTAAATTTTCGTTTCAGTCAGGGGCTATCAACTTTTGAATTTTTACTTTATTTTTCCATATATCTCAGAATCCATAAAATCTAGAACACTGAAAATTGGTATAAATATAGACAAATACAAAAACTCAAATTGTTTTTTTTTTTCAAAAATAATCCAGAGTTTCTAAAACATTTTTGTTATTAAGAAAAACATTTTTTGGTGACAAATTTATATTTTTAACTGCCTATATTTCCATTTTTTAACATAGAAAAAAGCCGAAACACCACAACTAGATAATTTAATTTTCTATAAAAAAATTGAACCTTGTAGTAGTACATATTTTTTTTGCTTTATATGGCAATTCATTTAGAGTGCTATATGAGTAGAGTGCTATATGAGTAGAAAGTACATCTCAAATTTATTTTAACAATTTTTATAAAAAATTAATTTAGTAACGACATCCTCCCATACAATTTGTAAGGCAGTATACACTACACAAAATATCTCCCTCAATAGTTTGATAACTACTTAATCTCCAAACATACATACATACCATCATGGTGTTTTCATATTCTGGGTAGGAAAAACAGACTGACCTCCATACTATCCTATCCTGACATACATACCTACATGTTTATATAATTTGTGATTATTTGATTATAGTTTGGTAGGTACGTATTCTTTAATTATACATAGATACTATCGCCATCGACAGTTGGATCTCATGTGTTACATGCAACTAGTGTTATTTTAACTTCTAGCTTTTCCACAGTCTTCAATCTTTTGATTATTACACCTTATTATGGTTTATAAATACGAACACGTATAATTTCAACAAGTATTTTATATTTAAGTAGTAAAGCTGAAACGGTCGTCGATAAATCGGTTCTCGGTTTGTTTGTTGGTTGGTTCTTGAAAATATCGTTAAAGAAGTAATTTAATTGTACTCAATAGACATAAAATATACCTACGATCAATAATAATTCATTATAAAATTAACATTTAATAAAAAGTTTTATCTAACTTATATTGCAATTTTAATAGTTCGATTTATGTATCAACTTAAATACTATTTGTGTAGTTTAATTTTTCTATTTCGTTAAAAAGCTATCTTTACAATCTTACGTAAAATTCCAACTAGTCAAAATACTTGTAGGTCCCTACTAAAAATATATATATATATATTCATTGTTACCCGTGTTGAAAATAAATTAATTTGAACATGTTATATGAATTTATAATAATTGTGTGATGTTTCTGTGAAAGTGGCGTAGTAATATTATGGTCTTATTGAAGAAAAGCGCGTCCATTCCGGCGGCCAAGAGGCCCGCTGGACATCCATCTGTATGAATTGCTGTTCGTTTCTGTAAGTTTTGCATTTTAAATGTTTTTATTATCTATATGTATTTCTAATGCTCGTATCTTTATTTGGACAAAATACTGTACATTTTTTTTCCAAAAAATACAGTGGATACCTACCTGATTTGATTTTCAAAAAACCTTTTTTTAACAGTATGTATTCATTTTATTTATTTAAAATCGCCGAAAAACTTGCCATTTCTTTATATTCGCAATCGACGTTTACGAGATGGGTTTATATATTCACTATCGTGTTTTTAGCTCTTGTTTTTGACAAGTTTTATTCTTCTAAATCTAAATTAACAATCAAGAGCGAATATGAACGAATTATGACAAGACATCAGTTAAAAGGGAAAGAAAGAGACGGATATATATGATATGTTGGTATGTACACTTCGCTCTTTGCCGTTTTCATGTGTTTAAATTCGCAGTGTATACACAGTATTTTGGGAAAAAAAATACAGTATAAAAGTGCGAAAATACAGTATAGATACGAGCATTGTGTATTTCTAGATAGTTTTTATATAAATATGTTTTGTAATTATGTGCACCTTTGATTATAATTCCATTAGAATTTGCAGTTTAAGAAAAATATATGTTCAAAAATAGTCAATATTTTACACCCTTTTCATTAACTTCACATGTCTGTCTGTACTGGAATTTCGCAATCGATTTTTTCCCGACCAGCTCTGAAACTTTCATAATTTCATAATTTGGGGCCATGTCTGGTCAACCGGCAAAATCAAAACCCTCACGATTACCCATATCACGGATATACTTAATAATTATATGGAGTTCTATAATATATTAAGATGTTATAGAACTCCATATAACATCTTAATATACATCTTAATATACATGTATTACATCTTAATAATTATATCCATGATATGGGTAATCGCGATGGTTTTAATTTCACCTATTGACCAGACTTGCCACCCTGATGACAATGCATGTCGCACCTTTATTTTCATAGTGACACTAAACAAAAAAAAAATTTTTCACCTTCTAGGATTAAAGTTTTAATTTTTTAAATTTAATTTGAAAAAATACAAATAGCAATAATGCCAATTGGTGGCCAATATTTGAACGAGTGATCTGGTGTTTCTGTATTCAATAGATATCGCTCATCTAAAATACATAAAGGCCCCCATTCACGATCGTGCCATCCTGCCAAACGGCTTGCCATCACTCCAAAATGCGCTCGTGAATGTCAAATCCCGCGCAGCCCAATTGGCCTGACACACCAAAATGGAATTCCAAACGATCGAAACTCTGTAGTACTGCGAAAACGGCGCGGCGCATCCTGTCGCCACGGCATGCTCGTGAGTGTGAAAACCAGCGGTCCATTGCGCCATATCATTGCGCCGAGCTGTTTGACACTCTCGTGGATGCGAAAATACAACATTTTCTCTTTGTTTTTTTTTTCAATTTATATATTAACAAACCGCTAAATAGCAGTTGTATAAAACTCATCATCAGAATTATAACTCATTTTTACTTGAAAATTAAAAAAAATAGAACTTATTAATGCGAAAGCGCCGACCGCTTGCGTATACTAATTTTGATGGCTCGATAGCTCGATGGCGCGATGGCGCGCCCGTGAATGTGATGAAAATATTACAATGCTCCAAATGGAGCCGGTCCATATGGAACGACGCCGAATGGCACGATCGTGGATGGGCTGCTTAACTGTGGTTATAAAAATGATTACATTCTCTCAATAGATGGCGTTACAACCAAAATAAATAAAAATAATAAGAATGTTGTTCATAATTTCACACATAGATGGCTGTAGTAAAAATTCCTTATTTTCAAGCGAAAAGAATTTCAGTATTACAATATATAGAACATTCAAAATTGAATTGATAGGGATCTCATTAAAAAGGCATAATTGGTGAACGTTGCGCAAGCGCATAAAGTGATCACGTAAACCAGCCGATGACAGGTCGTAAGCCCTGTAGGTGCCTTGATTTCCCGGTTCTCCTACAGTAAATATTCCAACTTCGTCTCTATTGAGATAATTAAAAATCTGTTAAAAAACAAATTTTGATAATATGCTGCCGGTGCTTTTGCCAAAACAAGTAATTATATCGCTTAATACTCGCTATAAATCGTCAATCATACACATCCTTTGTTTATCTAATTCTTGAGACACTATATTTCGATTTGATGGTATCAACGTATGGAAATTTTAATTATTAAAATTTATTAGTACACATAATATTATTAGATTCATTATATGATAAGTATAATATTTTTATAACACCAAATTCTCGTTAATGTATTGTATAACTACCTATTTAACAAAAACAAAAATAATATAATACATATCAAGATTTGAAATGATTTAAACACTTTGATACAGTTAGCGCTAAATATCTTGAGCTAGTATGTGATGTGGGGTGCGCAGGTCGTGAATTTGTGATTTAGCTTCGTTGGTATATGTACAAACTGCCCCCACTAAGACGAAAATTATCAAGTTTTTTTTTTATTTAAGTACTTATTTTTTTTTTGTATTTTTTTTTTATTTAATTTGGGAAATTCCAACAGCTTCAAGAATAGTAAAATAAAATGTACATTTGCAAAGAGTAAAGACATTGTAGAGAAGCCATAAAGTGGAATCCACGAAATTGAATATAATATGTAGGTAAAGTATAATGGAAAAATAAATGACGAAGTTAGGAATGCTGCCGATAGCTCCAGGCAACAAATTGGAAGGCCGAGGCGGGAGACAGGAGAGATTGGAAGGCGAAAACTCACGGAGGCCAAGGCTCGATATGGGCCGTAGAGCCATCGAAGAAGAAGAAGAATGGAAAAATAAATAAAAAAAAAATTGAACTAAACGTAAAGAAACAAAAACAAATATTATATAAACTTTAAAATAATATTATTCTATCGTTAATGTTAGGAAAATAACTTTGTGGCGGCATTATAAATTATTATTCTATACAGGTATTGTACCTTCATTCTTTTACAGGTGGATACATTCATATAAGTATGCGAATAAAATTACAATTACGCGTGGTCTGCATTGAATGATAACTGTAGATAATATATGTATATAGTAGGAAATGAAATATTTTATAAAGAAAGAAAGACTAATATGATTTAGATCTAAATTTTCATATCAATCATCTCATTCTCTGAGGAAGATCTATCCTTTTTTGGACCATAAATAATTGACCGGCGCCCTCGGTATATAATATATTATAATGTAAATTTTTATAACTCGTATCGCTTGGGGTAAAGGGAAGGGAGGGGTGAGGTGGACGACCGTCTAGTCTCGTCTCGCACACAACATAACATACAAAATACACAATGCAGTCGTCAGCTGTCGCTGCGCGCGCCAGTTGCCTTTTATTTAATGGCCGTCTGTCAATGTGCTAGCGTTTGTTTATGTTCCTTTTACACTATAAACATTTTGCAAAGAGTCCGTTTTTGAAGTGCTTTCGATAAAGAACAATTCAATAGGTCCACCACGGCTGAAAAGACGTCTGTATTATTATTTCTACGTAGATTTTTGCCAATTTCATAGATAGTTTCGTCGATATCTCTGGTTTTATAATCGTAGTTTGACATTTACTTGTTGTGACGCGCATTTTATTACGATTTATATTAAAAAAATCAGACTTTTGCTATCGAACGTATTTATCTAAACTGAGTGTGGTGACTTATTGAGTGTTTAAGTTTAAAAAAAATAATCTGGACGATAAAAGGGACTGCAAATCGAACGAGAGACGTCCGATTCTAACAAAAGAATTTGCGTACGTAAGTCTGTGGCCGCGAATCTATTTCGCATTATCACGTTTGTTTTGATTTATCCGCAAATCAAACAGCACATTGTGTTTTTATTTGTTTTTTTTCAATCACAAACAGACACTATCACGTTTGTTGAAATACCTAGCACGTGTTTGTTGAACCGGTTTCAGACATTCGTGTGAAGATTCGATTCGTTTGCGAAATGGAATTGTTCGGTGTTCGATATGAGATACGCTTCTGCTGAATCGCTGCTCATTTACATATTCACACATTATTTTTCCTGACATGGAGCAACTTCGAAGGGCTATACAGTAAGTTTAATGTATTTTAATATTGTAATAATAAGATTAGAGTGTAGTCAATATGAGATGTATTATCTGTTTGGTCCAGACAAGACGCGCCACGCTCGATATAATATGTAATATACATAAAATATTTTGTTCTCTTGAGGTCGATAATCTCTAGTTTTCCGCGTGTGTTTCCGCGATTCTATTTTTCTGCTTGCACCAAGATTCAATTTCAATCATTTGTAAAGTATTTCGTTATTAGTTATATCTATAATTAAAAGTAAAGACTTTTTGATTCTACATTAATTTAATTGAGCGCGATAGGCCTATTTCGCCTTGTTAGGGCATTGACTAATTAAATTAATGTAGAATCAAAAAGTCTTTACTTTTAATTATAGATATAACTTATAATGGAATTCTACCAAATAAAAATATTTCGTTATTGTACGTTATTTCATTGCAACAACGACCTAATTAATTTTGCTTCAGACTTATTTATAATTATCAGATTTCACAATTTCTCAGACATACTTCATTATTTTGTCTTTAAAAGCTCATATTTTTGTTAACCCAAGTAGCTAGGTGTTTCTTAATACACATCTTATGCTGGGAGATCTTTTGGCTTATTAATTGTTTAACTAACCTTTTTACTCCTCACTAACCTTAGGGGATATAGTTATGAATTCACATTTTAAGGCTATTTTTTATTGCAAATTATCAACTAGTATCATGCTGAGATTGTATTCTAAAAGTTTCATCACAATGTATCTGTGTGTGCACTATGACGTGCTATGTATGGCGTGTTATTCTTTCTCTATCGATTATAGACTAAAGTACTCATTTGATTATTTTCATATTTTGCAAATTTGTATACATAATACTCGCTTAGACCCCATTAGATTTTGAAGGATAATATATCTAATCACTAATCAGTGTTTCTCAATTTTTTTAGCTCTCAAATATGTCAAAGTGACCCCAAGTTCAGGAACCTTAAATTTGATTTTTTTTATTTTCAAATTGATAAAAAGGCACATCACTTACCTAAAATGGCATCGAAGAATTATCAAGTTTTCCTAATAAAGTATTTTAAATCAGAAATAATTTAACAAATTCATTCAATGAAAATGCTGAATATTTTCCATACAAAATTTGAACACATTGTGAAGTGTCTTTGTAAGTGAGGAATTTAACGTTGGCCACAACCCACTCGTTTTAAATACCTATTGAATTTCAAAATCGGAAAAATTCCTTGGAAACTTGGCTATAGTAGGCTATATAGTATATTTTAAAATAATTTCCCGAATACCCTCAAAAGAAGCGTCTTTTAAATAAGGAACAGTTTATATTTACATATTTATTTTATTAAATGAGTTTTTTTGAAATTTGAATTTGTTTAATACTTTTCTAGTAAAATTAGTTTTAGTAAAACCCTTATTATATTTTTTATTGTAAATAACTAAAAAACTACAAGGCCTATGAAGCAGATTTTTACTTGAAAGAGAAAATGAAAATCTAAAATGAGTTTTTTATTATTACAATATTTTAAATACTTTTTTGCTATTTAAAAAAAACCTCTAAATTTTACCTTTTCTTTATTAGGTGATATACAATATTTTTTCGTGTTTCATACATTAGAAGGTATTTAGTGTGCATTTTTGTGTACATACGAATACCCAGGGTATATAAATGATATGAATGATATGTACACTACATGCCTAAAATATTTTACCCACTTGAAAAGGTACATGATGAGGTCCGATGACGACAGCTTTGTGCTCTAAGAGCATACTCTTTGAGTTGCTCGGCTGACGTGACGTAGGCTGGAACCTGCATCGTATTATGTACCTATATTAAAAATACCAAATTCTGAACTCGTCAACCTCAGATAAACCCTGAGGGTTTTCGACGGTTGACTATGTGTTATATTAAAAATGTCATTATATATTAAAAAAAAATACAAGGGCCTTAATGGGCCCTTAAAGGTATGGGTCAAATGATTCTTTCGTTAGGCCTTTTTTTGAAAACATATCTACTAATGAGGAACCCATCTACTTGTATTTTCATTGATATTTGTATTTCTTATCAACAAATAATATTTTAATATCGAATAAGTATGTTAAGCATTAATTGAATACCTAATGGTTGAGGTGATAACGCTTGTAATGTAAATGATAACGTTGGAAATAATAATAGAATTTTATTAATTTTCCTTTTATGTAATGTAGGAAATTTAAATTAAGTATGCTAGTACCTAAGTACATATTATGTCAATTGGTAAGAAAATTGTTCGTCGTAAAACGCAATTATATTTTTTCTCACGAAGCCTGCTTCCCAGTAACACATTAACTGGAGTGTTTAGTAGAGTTGATTGATTTTAGTGTTGTATGACGATATTGAATGGGACAGATAATTTCAATCTGCTGTTCTTAATATTTAGTATCTTATGGTCATCAAAAGACGCTTTAGAATCCTTAGCAAATAGACTATCCACCACAATGACAATGAATTGGTTGAGACACAGTTTTTAATTATGTTTTCAGTCTGGGTCTGTGAAACGGTAGACATATCATGTCTCCAAAATGTGGCAACTTGTTATTGGGTGCGTGTTATTTTTTTAGTTTACACCCTTTATCGTCTCATTTTTGAAAAATTAATCCACCTTGTAACAAAAAATACGCTTTAAAAATTATAAATAAGGTAGGACCATCATATATTGTTGTTAAATCTGATGACAGACGAACAAAAGAAGAAGATTGTGAAAAACATTTATAATTTTTGCAGGCATAGCACCCAGAGCATCAAGAACAGCAAACTGATAAATTCTGCTACAGAAATTTAGTTGATTTTTTTTAAAGAATGAATATATTCCTTGTGAAAAGTACATAATATATGTACATCCTGTGTTATAGGTGAACGAGATGGATCGTGCCAGGATTCGAACTCGCGACCACTGGAACATTATAACCCAGAGCGTTAACTGCTCTGCCACCGTCCTTGAATTATATCTTAATATAATGAATGAGCATATCCTGATCGGATGCAATGACTTTTTCGTGTCATTAAATAAACTATTATTAGCGGGCAAGAGTTGACACTTGTGGTCAAGACTTGACAATAGTGGTATATTCAAGAGCGGTGTCATTGAAAAGAGCTATCTGGGAGGTATCTCGCACTCAGGTCTTTTGGTTCACAGAGTAACAACTCCCTAAGACTTGGACAGAGCCAACAAAGCGGCTTATTATGATCGATGCTTTAGTGTGAGTGGTCCTACAAAGTGGAATAGATGTCCGCATTGCGTAAAGCAAGAGCACTTTTTAAGGACTGAAAAAAGCTTTGTTTCGTTTAACAACATAAGACAGAATATAAGCGCCCTTGGAATGATTCTGAATCATTAAACGACGCTTTATAGATTATTTATATTATTATTGAATTAAAATTTGAGTATCAAAAGACACCAGCAGGCCAGCTTTGTTGAGCTTATAATAACCCAGATATTATATTTAACAAATCATCGTCATCACCTTTTCAGCCCGCGTTTGCTCACTGAAAGATATAGGCCTCCCTTCTCCTACCTCATTCCTTCCTTCCGTTCTTGTACGATTCCCATCCACTGGGGTCCAACGAATCTTTTGTCCATCCGTCCCTTGTTTTCCCTTGTTCATCCGTCTCATCGCCTTTCGGTCTCCACTTCACCAGTCTTTTTGTCCTTCTTTAATTCATGCAATGTGTCCTGCCCGTCTCCACTTTTGCATCGCTGTTTTCCCAATCAATCAAGCGTATCCAGTCATTCCTTGTCCAGTCTTCTAGTTCAATGGCCAACATTATCCTTTTAATTTTCAACGAGTAAGTACAATTCCAGTACTTGGGCAGTATAACTTCCAAGAATCTAGAACCTGACACCGAAATAAAATGCAGAATAGAAGCGGCCCGATCAGAATTTTACAAAATGTATAATCTTCTTCTTGACGACAATATAAAAACCTGAGACAAAGAATGGTCAAGTATTATGTGCGGTCAATGCTTCGTTATGGGGTGGAGTCGTGAACTCTCAAAGTTAATATTATAAACCGCCTCGAAGCATTTGAAATGTTGATCCACTGCAGAATGCTGAGAATACCATGGACAGACGTGGTCAGTAACACTGAGGTTCTACGTAGAGCCAACACCAACAGAGAATTATTCACCAATGTTAATCAGACACGGTGAAAACAAAACAGCTACTCTGAACAACATAGATGAAAACGCCTATCTTAGGCAGAAACCTCCAGGACAGAATTCCCAATGAAGAGATTCGCAGAACTTGCAATGTGGAGGATATTGTAAGGAGGATCAGGTAAAGAAGACGATACTGGTTATATCATGTAGAGAGGATGTATCCAGAAAGGCTGCCAAAGATAATGCGCGAGATACCAGAGGAACGTCAGCCACCGGGAAGACCATCAAAGAGATGGGATAGCTGGTCATCCTCATCCCAGGACCAGTAGAAACATATCATAGATTGGGCCTAGGTTGCGGCTCTAAGGGCCTAGGCAGTAAAGGCGGGGGTGGGCGGCCGACGCTGTTGTGCCCTCGTCAATTCTGTACTTACAGAAGAGCAGGACGGACGCCTCTAGTCTCGCTCGGCAGTTACTCGTCAAACTGTGGCGAATGTTGTTGTGTGGTTCGGGCACACCGCCGGCGCAGACGTCGGGTCAGACATCCTGTGTTGACAACTAGACGTCAAATCTGACAGGTGATGATTGCGTCGGATGCCCCCGGTGTTAGCCCGCGGAACCTTCGGACGCCAACACGAGGACTGAGGGGTGCGGGGGCAAGCCCTTCCGTTCGATCGGTTGTGCTAGGGGCTTGCCCCGGCTGCCGATCTTGAGCGGTTGCCCCGCCGTTTGAGGTTGGATTCTCGGGGGCAGTGGTTGAACCCGATGGATGGTGGATATTTTGTGTTTGTCCGATGTTGCGGCTGCGTCCGGTGGTGAACAGGGCCAATGGGCTCTATAGCGTCGCCGGCGTGGAAGTGGATCGCGATCTCCCTCGATATCATAGATCTACCAAAAGAGGAAAAAGAAGATGTTAAGCTCCGTAATTTGTCGTACTTCGGCCATATTCTGAGAGGTGAAAATATATCATCATTCAGCTTGTCATGAAGGAGAAGATCGAGAGTCGTAGAGGGGTCGGAAGAAGGCATCATTCCTGACTTCGAAACATCTGGGAATGACCCGGTATAAGAACTGTGAAGGAGCTGTTTCGCACTGCACAGGACAGGGAGGCTTTCTTTATGGTAGTTGTCAACGTCGGGTGGAAGAAGTACTTATAACTATATTTTTACTTAAATGGCAAAGTATTATTTCGGAAGAACAATTTCAACAGCAATTGAAAATTATGTCTCGCAACCAGACACCTTCATACAGACTTTAGACTTCTTTATTGATAAAAATTATAACGTGTGTTGTCGTCAGCTTGTTGATACGTGTATCTAATTGTAGACATTTAAAGCAACCATCTTATTGGAATATAATGTTGTTTCAATTTGATGGACGTTGGCGAGTGCCGATTCCCCACCATTGATAAGCAATTATTAATTATATTGATGGCGCCCACAAGTCGTCTACGTGAATAATATGATCAACTACGAACAGTGCTGCATATTCACTTGCGATTTCCTTATATTTCCTCTAGATTTGAATCCTTCGTATGGATATGGCGATGTGGATAATCGGAGTCAACGGACAGTTAAACTCTCAATCTCGATAAAGTGCCGGACTTGGTTTTCAGATTACTGAGATGTTTATATTTCAATGACCAATCTATCTTAGTCTAACAGTTGCTTATTCTAACCAAGGTTATCTAAACCGTTGCATTCATATGAACTACTTGGTTTGGTTTTCGCTGGTCTATTGTATCTGTTTTCTAGATAAGGAATGGAAACTTTCTTAGCCGTATAGTCAATTTCACCACGTCTACGTAAACTGCCCGTCGTAAACCTACATTTGCACTTCATATCGCATCTATTAGTTTTCATCAGAGATTTGAAAAAAAAATGCTGAAAGAGATGTATTGATCAAGGCAATAATCTCCCATGGCAGGATCAGCATACCCATGTGAGACATTTAGAAATCATTATCATATTAGTCTAGGCCTCCCCACACATCTCTTTCTCTCCGACTTTTCTATGGTTTATGAAATGACAAATGGCGTCAGAGATTGGATTATCACTTCTAACGGGAACTATCACTTCATCATCATCATCATTGGCACTACAGTCCGTTACGGACCCTGGCCTCCTCCAGAAATCGTCTCCATCCCTCCCTATCGACCACCAGTCTTCTCCAATTTATCAGGTCCATTTCTCTTATATCGCACAGCACGTCGTCCAGCCATCTCAACCTAGGTCTGCCTCTACTTCTTCTGCCTTCGGGACAGTTGTCTAATACCTTTTTAGTAATACGGTCAACATCTATCCGGCAAACATGTCTAAGCCAACGTAGGCACTGAATTTTAATAAATTGGACTACATTCGTTTCGTTGTACATGTACATTGCCTCTAACTTATGATTATACCGTATTCTATCACTTAGTTGATAGTAATTGTTTTTTTCTCACTAAAGATTGTAAACTAGAACAGCTCGCCCTTGAACAGGATTTCCTAGTTGAGCAGCAGTAATCTACTTATTGTCATTAATATGGAGTGATTAAATAAATACTGACTGGCTAGTACATTTCCACACCAGGCGCCTGGTGTGGAAATCGAAGAACTGAAAGTACTACGGGCGTGGCGAAGGCTCCCTGTGGCAGTCTGTTGTTGGCAGCTGCTGCTGGGAGGGTAACCCCTGCTATGATTCACGGGCCTTCACGAGTGTGGTTGGACTCTTAGGGGTAGTGGTTGAACTCGCTGGATAAAGGATATTGTGTTGTCTGACGTTGCGGCTGTGTTGGGGATGAACAGGACCAATGGGTCCTATAACGTCCTTCGGCGTAGATGATAATGAAGCGAAACATGCTCGCAAAGACAGCGTGATGATGTGCATGTCTTAATATACTTGTGACTTTCTAAATGTCAATATTTTTTAATGGTTTTAAAAAATAAACTTATAATGCTGTCTGTTAGCTCCATTGTTTTTACATAATATATTACGCAAAACAAGGACACGGTTCTCCCTACTCGCCAAACGACATCTGTTGATATTCAAATATTTGCAGGTGTTATCACGGGGTTGAAATACATACACATACTTAAATATATTTATTATATTGTCTGCCTTCGTGGCTCAGATGGTTGGGTATCAGACTGCTGATCCAAATGTCCCGGGTTCGATTCCCGATGGAGACACAGTTTATAATTGCGTGTTTTCATTCTGGATCGGTGAGACAATCAATATCGTAAATCTCCAGAATGTGGCAACTTGTTATTGTGTGCGTGTTAAATTAATATTTGACATAGTACCTGTTAGTTGCCCGAGAAGCAATATTAAATAAATAAATATTTTTTATGTTGTTATTTTTTTTATCAGTTTATGAAATAAAAATAAAGTAGGTACAGATAAATTAACTTACTTACATCCTTAAATATCCAGTCCATACATACATCAATTATTAGCTTACAACAATATCATGATAAGTAGTATATTATAGATACATCTGTGTGCCATCATACTATGTTTATATGAACATAATATTTAAATAAATAGCAGAGATATTATTTAAAAATTGAGTCTACTTTTAATTTAACTCTAGGTATTTTGTATTTCTCCTGGGATAATTATAACAGGTACCTACCTATTCATTTAATAATTTAACATGCACCCAAAAACATGTTGTAACATTATCTCTCAGATACAGACTGAAAATAGTCCAGGACTGAATCGAACCCGGAAGCTTTGGATCAGAAGTCAAATATCTGACTAAGCCACGAAGGCTGACCATAAGTAGGTATATAAAAATGTGTTTGTATATGACGTACGCCGTAATAAATCGTCGCCGTACGCTGTATGCCGTACGGATTATTCTTTTTGTGTCCTCTCTACAGCCCAAACTATAAGTCCGATCTACTTCATATTTACGTCATATGTGATAAGTGCATAGCTGATTAGATTTCTATATAAAACTTTTGATTTCATCATTTACGTTGTTTTTTTTTTGTGTCCTCTTTGCAGCCCAAACTATAAGTCCGATTGATTTCATATTGACATCAAATATGTAAATTTCATAAACTTAGAGATGATTGTGATTTCACCTCTCCAAATTTTAAAAATGCTCTCATGGTCTGGCAAATCGAGGTATTTTTATATTTATTGAAGTTTTGATACAGTAAAAATACACTCTTCAAAAAAGTAATTCACGGATTGTTAAAATTTAAAGAAAAAAAAACTATGGACTGCATATCGATGTGAAATCAATTTCATATTTGTATGAAAAATGTATATAACAGTTCAAGTAAAATAGCTTCTGTATGGGAAAATTGATTGATCAACTTCATATTGATATTAAGTCTACTTTTTTACTCTCCACTTCTATTTTCCTCAAGGGATAGGCAGTGAGAACCCCGCATTCTTCTATCTTGACACATATCCATCGCCTCATCAAAATTGAGAGATTATCAACCTTTCAAGAAGAAAATTGTACACTTTCTATGTAGTGGAGAGTTTAGTGTTGGCTACAATCCACTCGTTTTTATTTTGTCACCTAACTTTTCATGACTTGTATCTCTTATATCGTTGGGAAGTTAATTGAAAGAATGTTCTTCCATGTATGTGTAATGGTGTGTTTAATTTTGTGATGAAATTATGTATGTTTGTTTCAGGTACTGTTTTCTGTTACAAACAAGTTGTGACACGAAGGTTCTTTTAATATTTGTAATATTGCAGTTTTCTTAAAAATCTCGTGAAATCTTGATACTTTAAAAACTTCAAAAATTAAATGAGTAGGGAAATCTTTACACTATGTATTATGTATATATATGCTCTATTTGGATTGGTTTTATCGTTACATAGACATATATTATTCATCAAATCGATTTACCTACCTTCTTCTTGATAGTCTCTTCTTAGAAAATCCTCAGCAATTTTGAATAATCCTTCTGTCTCCGAGACGTCTCGTCTCCACTTTCCCATTGTATGAAATGTATATTGATTAAAGAGGGGATTCGTATCGAAGGGAATATTTGAGGAGTTGATTATATTTTCGGGAATAAATGGGACGAAATTAATAAACAGATTGAGTAGTCAGACGAGAAATATTGAGGGATAATAATAGATATGTTACAGTTATGTGTTATGTATTAAATTTCTAAAGAGAGTGCCTTATTTATTAAGTCTATGATGTTATCGAATATTTTTATTATTGCATATGCGCAAACATTGGATTTTTTTCCCTGTCGGGAGTCAAAGATATTTTTTAACAGATTTTTAATTATCTCAATAGAGACGAAGTTGGAATATTTATTGTAGGAGAACCGGGAAATCAAGGCACCTACAGGGCTTACGACCTGTCATCGGCTGGTTTATCGGCTGGACTTGATTTCCCGGTTCTCCTACAATAAATATTCCAACTTCGTCTCTATTGAGATAATTAAAAATCTGTTAAAAAATATCTTTGACTCCCGACAGGGAAAAAAATCCAATGTTTGCGCATATGCAATAATAAAAATATTCGATTACTTACACATTGGTACAAGTAGGTAAATAAGACAAAAATGACCTTATAAGTCTGGCGCAATTCAGGGGTGACTTCTATGCGTAAAATGCATTGTCACCTCAGATATAAGAATTGTAGCTTTCATTATTTACAAAAAAACAATTCTCTCAATAGATGGCGTTCCAACAAAATAAATAAAAATAATAAGATTGTTGTTCATAATTTCACCCATAGATGGCTGTAGTAAAAATTCCTTATTTTCATGCGAAAAGAATTTCAGTATTACAATATATAGAACTTTCAAAATTGAATTGATAGGGATCTCATTAAAAGGCATAATTGGTGAACGTTGCGCAAGCGCATAAAGTGATCACGTAAACCAGCCGATGACAGGTCGTAAGCCCTGTAGGTGCCTTGATTTCCCGGTTCTCCTACAATAAATATTCCAACTTCGTCTCTATTGAGATAATTAAAAATCTGTTAAAAAATATCTATGATGTTATTTCAATATGTGTATTTTTCAATACGTGAATCAGCAAATAAATAAATCAATTAAAATTTTGTACAATATTATAATATCAATAATCTTGTGAGCGCCTGACTCACCATATGAATATATATATATATATATATATATATATATATATATATATATATATATATATATATATATATATATATATATATATATATATATATATATATATATATATATATATATATATATATATATATATATATATATATATATATATATATATATATATATATATATATATATATATATATATATATATATATATATATATATATATATATATATATATATATATATATATATATATATAATAATATTACTCCTCACTTACCCAAGGGGATATAGTGGGGACCTAGTATCATGCTGAGATTTATTCTGGAAGTTTATATATATATATATATATATATATATATATATATATATATATATATATATATATATATATATATATATATATATATATATATATATATATATATATATATATATATATATATATATATATATATATATATATATATATATATATATATATATATATATATATATATATATATATATAATAATATTACTCCTCACTTACCCAAGGGGATATAGTGGGGACCTAGTATCATGCTGAGATTTATTCTGGAAGTTTCATCACAATATATCTGCACCTGCACCTACTATGTACTGTATATGTGATATGTACGGCGTGTTATTTATTACAATTTATTTCAATTTATCGATTGTAAACTTAAGTACTCGTTAAATTCTTTTCAAATTTTTCAAATTTGCATATCTAATATTCACTTAGACCCCATTAGATTTTTAAGGATATCTAAATTGTGCTTCTCAATATTTTTATACATCGCCCAGCGAAAGATTGCGGCTGACATAACCTGTGCATAAACCAATTTTAGTGCAGAAAAATACTCTAATTTGTACTAACCAATAAAATTAGTTGGGTTTCGACGTTGTGCAGTGAATTACATGTCACTTTTTCCCTGACCTTTGCATCCATAGATTTTCAACAAAGCTTTATTAAACTGTCACCCGCATTCTCTTGTTTGTCGAGTTCTACAACCCACTCGTGTAATGTGAAGAATACCATACCATGGCTTCATCAATTATTGACAGAAACTAAATATAATATATGTATAATAATGTAATATAGTGTACCTTCGCCATAAAATCGTTTTACTTTCCGTGTTTTAGTATTTGAACGGAGCACGTTTAAATACTATAAATTACTGCGCAGTCTGATCTTTTATATTTCTTTTACCGAAGCACGTGTGTGTAATTTTGCAACCGTGTGTTGTTAAAAAAAAATAACGGTCGACGCGACCAACCGACCGATCGGGGTGGTTTCGAAAACCGGATATCATCGTCAATCAACTGTTGGATCTCTACATAATATAATCTACAACCACTGCAGTTTGGATGAACGCATGCAGGTCTCGGATATAGGTACAGAGTCTCGCCATGTGGGAGACGTGTTGCTTGTATCAAATGACGGGGTAAATCTCCTCGGAACAGGCTCAGCCTAGTGTTAAAAACATTAATTTTTATCTATGACTTTAAATATATATGTATCTATTTTTTTGTCTATGTACATTGTATTGTGTTAAAGTCAGTCAAGAAATAAAATCCTACACGTTAGCACGTTTTAAAAGACCAATTTTTATGATAGTCATATTACATTGGTCCTTCGAGCCGGATCAATGTAGTATGACTATCATAAAAATTGGTCCTTCGAGCCGGATCAATGTAATATGACTATCATAAAAATTGATTCTTCGAGCCGGATCAATGTGATGTAAACTCCGTGCTGACGTGTAGGAATTTATTTCTTGACTGACTTTAATACAATACAATGTACATAGACAAAAAAATAGATACATATATTTAAAGTCATAGATAAAAATTAATGTATTTAACACCTTGTGAGGTGGTTTATACCAAAAATAAAATGTTTTATACGTACTTAATATTTTAAATTACTAATAATGAGTTTTTTCGTTAACACAGTGGAAATTCATAATTACTAAGTATAAGTTAAATTATTTATAAAAATATACAAAAACACAGTTATATTCCACAAATGAGTGGGTTGTGGCCAACGCTTTACTCCTCACTACCAAGTCACTCCACAAAGTATTTTTATTTAAATATTTTATTATGAAAACTTGATATTTCTCAATGCCATTTTATGAAAGTGATGTGCCTTTTTACCAAATTGAAAATAAAAAAAAAGAAATTTTAAGGTTCCTGAACTTGGGGTCACTTTGAAATATTTGATAGCTAAAAAAATTGAGAAGCACTGATTACTGATTAGATATCCTTCAAAATCTATTGGGGTCTAAGTGAGTATTAGATATACAAAATTGCAAAATTTGAAAAGAATCGAATCAGTACTTTAGTCTTCAATCGATCAAGTAAAATAAACACGCTGTACATACCACATAGCATACAGCACACAGATACATTGTGATGATACTTTCAGAATACAATCTCAGCATGATACTTACTAGTTGATAATCTGCATTAAAAATATAGCCTTAAAAATTATAACTCGAAATCATAACTCCCCACTATATCCCCTCGGGTTAGTGAGGAGTAAAAATATATATACGATCTTACAGAAACGTTTAGTCATATCCTCAATAGTTGAACTGAAACAATGATGTTTAACTTAGATTTTTCACTTGTAGATCGACTGAGACCATGCCTTAGTTTGCTATTACGCAATTCTTTATATAACCCACATAGAAAACCACCGGTTTACGAGTATATAATGAATGTAGTTACTATATTATCAGACACATGCCACCCGCAGTCTCACGAACAGCGCCAACAAACAAAAGACTTGAAATACGACTTGGTTATACAAACAATGAAGACGGAAGATAGTATCGCGGCGTATGAAACGTGGGTCGTGTCTTGGGGGTAATAATAATTCTATCAAATGTGCTACCGACAGTTTTATTCATGCTTCAATGATGCACCAAAGTATATAGATATTACTCGAATGCCTCACTTGTTAATGAACCTTTTCAGAGAATCTCGAATACAGAGACAATGTCATCAGACTAAAGGCCTCTGCATACCGGACGGCGTATTTACCTTTCCGTGTTGATTAGGAGGCAAGTATTGCCTCGAATTAGGCACTAGTTTGTTGCGTTAGTACATTTAAAACTCGTGTTGAATTCGAGGCACGTGTCCTCCAAAATGCACACGGTTTAGCGTTCAATTCAAGCCAATTCCAGGATCATGGTCAAAGCGTACCCCGATCGAAACGGGACAAAAGCGCTAAGGAGAAAGAAGAAGAAAAAGAATATATTAGACACCGTGTATTAGTCAATGCTTATGTCAATACTTAGTGCATCATAAATGTATAGAATTTGTCATTCTAAACATAGAGAAAATTTTGAGTACGTTTTATAAATTCAGGCCTATGACTACACAGATCAAGACCAATTGGGTTTAGGTGTTGCATTTGCTTATGACAGTAGTGATATTATTCGTAACGTTTCCATGCGTATTCCTACCTTTCCTAATACTCGCTCTGTATTGTATAGAGTTAACGTCGAGTTTATACTCGAAATAAACTCAGTTAGCCTTGAGACTATACGGGGACATTCAGACGCATGCCAAAGCACATCTTGATTAACCTTTTCTTTATTTTATAAAAAAAGCTATGGCGGACATGATTTCGTAAATATTTTTAAGACAACTGCACCTTCCTATTTCAACTTTCAACTATATATAATTATAACATTAATAGGTAAAACTACTGATGTTGACAAAAGTGTGGAGAGATTTTGAATGCGACAAGACTCACACTACACGTATATACCTTATAAACACTTAAGAGATAATGTTCTGTTCTTCTCCACTACCACCCGTTCTGCTTATGGGGACTTATATTGGCCCCTTTCAAAACTTTGAAAGAACACCTAAAGAACATATGAGGAGTCCGGAGAACTTTAAAACCTTACAGATACTGCACTTAAACTGACAAAGTGAGCTTATCACGTGGAAACAACTGGCTCACCGTTCACTGATAGTGAAAATAAGAGTGCACCGAATTAAGACAGATAGTCTTGAAAGCCTCGAAGTTGCTCTTTGTGACTACAAGGGCCACGTGTCCAAGAGATAATGCTGTATCAATTGTCAAGTTACGTATAAAGAGAATATCTTTATCTATGACAGAAAATGTCATTATAAACAAGAACTATCTACGTTTGAACTTTATGGTAATATTGGTACGACTGGCGTCAGTCAAATAAGGTGAATTATTTTGCCGTGTCACCAAATTAAGTTCATCTAATTTCATATTTAAAACCTAGTAATAATTGTTTGGTGTTAGGCACCGACTTAAAATAGTACTTCCACTAATTTCTATTATCATCGTTTCCGGGTAAGAGCCGGGTAATCGAAAATACAACAGGCAACAATAACATCTCAAAGTTTCAGCAATGTACGTGTTGGTTGTCCACCCACTCTGAATGTTGCCTTTTTAGGTGAGATGAGACTAATGTGTGAGCATACACGCATGTGTCGTGTTTACTTTCATAAGGGAATCAAAAATAAATACCTACTAAAAAAATAAATTAAATCGGAAATTAATATATTTTTCAATTGTATTACTTATATCTTCTTCTTCGCCCTCGCCTTTGTCCCATTTACTTGGGGTCAGCTCTCCTTATTTTATTTCGCCAAACTCGCCTGTCCTGTGCCAGATCAGGATTCAGCTCCCTCTCTCGCAGATGCTTCTTGATGCTCGACAGCCATGTGGCTGGTGGTCTGCCTGGTCTTCTCGCTGGAGTCTCGATGTCCAAGGTTTTATTTATCATATTGTTCGTCGGTCGTCTCAAAATGTGGCCATGCCATCTAAGCCTTTTCTCGGCTATTTTTTCGTCTATTGGGGCCACTTTGAAACTACCGCGGACGTGGACATTCCTCACTTTGTCAGACCCCCAGCCCACCTTAAGATCTTCATTTCCGACGTGTGCATCTCTTTTTGGTGCTTTTTTTCAATTGTATTATATAAATATAAATTTTTAATTACTTGAAAATTTCCCGGGTTATAAGTGCAACTAAGCAGTATGATTTATTTATTGTTTGGTTACTGCTATGTTATTAGCGATATATTTAAAAATTTTAAACACGTCTTCCGCGCGTGATTGTTAAACGGTGTTTTTATTGAAAAAATATAGTTGAGTACATCAAAGTAATTATTTGCAACAATTAATTTGCACAACTCAAATTATATAATCGACCACTAACTTGTGTCCATATTATCTTTCAATTGAAATCGACGTAGATTATTATACAATATATTAATACAATATAATGTAAGTACAATCCGTTTGACTCCTTTATGTGTTAAAAAAAATCTTTTTTTACGTATTACAGTAACAGTAAGTACATGTTTCACAAACAGACGGATTTTATAGGTACAAATTGCATACAAGTACAAATTATATTGAAATGATACTAAAATGTGCAATTTTCATCTATAAAGAGGATGCTCACTGGTAAACGCTACCATTGCACTCTCAGGTGCTAGACTTAACTTTTTCCTACCTATAAGAAACCCCATTCTAATATGATTCTCCCCATGAATGATCGTGAACGGTTGGCTGGGCAGATTGCTCGTGATCACTGGAGAACATTCTGGGATCGAGAGAGCATGGTCAAGGGTTCGTTGTATAAAGAAATATAATGTGATATTCAAGGCAAACCTTGGTATCACAAGATGAATTTTAATAGACCCTAAATAACAAGTATATCCCGAATGCGGTTTGGTCACTATAGACTCGATGCTATTGCGAGTGTGGCCTAGATCTATAAGATCTCGACCACGTATTTTTTGGATGCCCTTTTAGAGATCGATACAGTTTATACCGATCTTTTTGTGGAAAGATTAACGAAGTGCAGTTTCCACTAAAGATTCGACACCTTCTTGCAATTGCTTCCCCGATAATCTACAAAGAAATATTAAAATTCATTGAGAAAAACATGGTAGTTTTGTAGGCGTTGTTTGTCTTTTTTTAAACTGTTTTTTGTTTTTATTTATATAAAATTCTCACGTCGTTAAATGGCACAAAACGACCTTAAATGGTCGGTATTTCCTATTTAAAAAAAAATAATAATATTCAATAAGAAAGAAAAATATAGAAAAAGCAAGTCATTAAAAAAAATATTCATGGAAAACGTTGCTATCTCTCGAACTTATATGCTCATGGTACACAAGGGCCTTGGCCACCTATTTCAAGTTCGATCGAGGAACGATTGAATAAAGGTCTTTTTATTTATGCATTGGGTTATTGCAAAGATTCAAACGATGACGGTGTGAAAATGTATAACGGAACTAGTGCATGTTTGTTGTGGTTATCATCGCACAAGCCATGTGGTTTTCCTGACTTCACAGATTACCAAATAATGTGTGTGTGTGTGTGTGTGCGCGTGTTGATAAGAAATTAGGCCACCACCGTTTGTCTGTGTGTAGGTAGGTATGTGTCTAATTTCATGATATCCTTTGTACAGATTATCTACACAATATATGCACACATGACATGTGTTTTAAAATTTAACTAGGCCTTAGAATACACCGCAACTCATGTTTACTTAAGTCGGATGAGCTGTCAAAGTTGATATTAAATACGAAAATCTATTTATTTTCACTATTTATTATTTGCACTTGATCACATCTTTCAAATAAATCATATTTCACAACATATTATTTACGTTTTGTGTTGAAAAAATAATAAATGGTGTTAAAAAATCATACAACTACGTAAATAACATGTTATGAAATGTAATTAATTTACAAATGACTCATTTACAAGCTGTTTTTTGACTCATGTATAAGCTGTAATTATATAAAAAACATTTGACTCATTTATAAGCTGTAATTACAGACGGTGGCCAAATTAATACAATCAAAGGAAAAAAATGCAAAAATAATTGTATTTTTAGCTGTTATCCAGCAAAATCGAATCACATCAGTATATTTTTAATTGTGGCAACTCCCTTCATTATTGTTATCGTACTTGCAACACTTTTTAAGCATCAACATGAAGTTTGTCACATACAAGATATGATAATGTCAGTTTAGTATTGGTCTTCACAGAGTGTGCGGGTGTTAATGGAATATTTTGCCCATTGATTTTGTGTTTATTTGAGACAGTGTTTGAGTGTTTCTTACATTTTTTTTTAAATAACAGGTAAACCTAATATTTATTACTAAATATTTATCACAATTATACTACTTATCAAATTATTACGATTTTGATAAATTATTTTCTAAATGTATGCTGAATTTCAGAATTTTTTGGTTTATTTTAGAAATGGGAAGATCTTGTGACCTCACTCCAAGAAAAAAATCTAAAATTGCAACCCTTCTTGGTCACTGTGAATACAGTCAACGAGAAATTGCCACACTTACCAATGTTTCTCAATATTCTGTGCACAAAATAAGTAGGCAAATGAAAGGAAATGTACCCCTTGAACCATCTCGAATAGGAAAATGTGGACGAAAGCGCATTACTACTCCGCGAACAGAAAGAAAAATCAGAAATGTTGCTCTAGAAAATAGACAGAAGCCTCGAAAAGTAATAAAATCTATTTTGCAGACCACAGGAGTCAATATATCTGATCGTACATTGAGACGAAGATTGGTGGAAATGGACCTCAAATGTTATCGCCCAGTGAAAAAGCCAAAACTAACACCTGAAATGCGTAAAAAGCGACTAGAATGGGCACTAAAACACCAAAATTGGAACGAAGACGATTGGAGCAAGGTATTAGAATGTAAAATAAGTTTTTATGAAACTTTCTGTATTAAATAAAATTGACTAGTGAAAACTTCTCGTGTTCTTTCAGGTTTGTTTTTCTGATGAATCCTCAATCCAAATACTGCAGGACAAAACTCAATATGTGAGAAGAAGGCCAGGTGAAAAATATAATGAGGAATGTGTGGTCCAAAGAGTGAAGCACCCTCAGTCAATAATGATCTGGTCAGTGATTAGTGGGATGGGTATGGGAAGGCTGTATATTGTGAATGGCACAATGCGCCAGGACCAGTATATAGAAGTTTTAAAAGGGAGACTAAAGCCTCAAGTGGCCGAATGGTTTCCAAATGGAAAATATGTATTTATGCATGATTCTGCACCCTGCCACAAAGCGAAAACCGTTACTAAATTTCTAGAAGGAGAAAAAATAAAGGTATTAGATTGGCCAGGAAATTCACCGGATCTAAATCCAATTGAAAACGTTTTGGAGGCTCTGAAAAGGGCAATTGTAAAAAAAGGTGTCATCACCAACAAAAGACAACTAATAGAAAACATAATTGAGGCATGGCACAACACACCAGAATTAAAAAATATCTCAATTAAATGTATTTCCAGCATGCCCAAAAGAATATCAGCAGTAATTAAAGCTAAGGGAGGATTTACTAAATATTGATCATTTTACCATAAAACGTATTTTATTATCAATAAACTATTATATATTCATAGTAAATGCATTTTATTTTATAAAAATATATTAAATCTCCCATAATATTCTAGAAAGATCGAAATAAAATAAAAAAATAATAATTTTCAATGATTCGAAGTCTAAAAACTGCTATAAATTCATTTGATTGTATTAATTTGGCCACCGTCTGTATATAAAAAAAACATGTATCTCATATTATAATTTTTATTCTGTACCTTAAGGAATATAATATGTACTTGACCTTTTGTATGGGAAACTCACTGATAGCCTGTAGGCTAGTAAGATCCCAATAATTATTATAATGTAAAACTTTTATGAAAAAAAATAAATAAAAAAAAACAAATACCTACGTAATAAACTTATTCCTAATCTCAAATGACAAAGGTGTTGATAGCATTTTTCCTGCAACCAATTTCCATTAAATTTATAAAACAACTTGCTCACGCGAGTCGCTATTATCACATAAGACTAACTAAACCTAACCGAAAATTATACGGGATGCAATAAAATACGATGGCGAAATGATAGTATGATGTGTACGTAAATCTCCATTCCCCTTTATTGTTTGGTTTGGTTCAGTTAGTCTTTAATAATAAAAGTGACTCGCGTGAGCGTGTTGCTATATAGATTGAACGGAAATTGGTTGTAGGAAAAATGTTATCAACACTTTTGTCATTTGAGGTTAAGAATCAATTTATTGATTATTTGCATTTTCGAATTTCTCATTATATTATTTACGTAGTTGTAAGATTCCTACTATTTTTAATACTACTTATTATTTTTAGTGTTGAAAATTTTCGCGCTTGATATCAACTTCGACCCTTCATCGGATATCGGTAAAAATAGAGCTGTGGTGTGTTATAAGGTCTAGTAAAATGTACACATTACACACAAACAGTGACGTTTAGTTATCGCCAGCAGCAACCAGCATACGACAGATTAAGAATTGGATTAAAAAAAAACACGAACAGCCACTACCTGTTCAACTTGTTTTATTTATTTTAAACTGAGTAGGTACCTATTTATTGTGAAACTGAGATTGATTGCATTATGTATCGGCTAAGTAAATTAGCAATTCACTTATTCAATTGTAATCATTTCATCATAAACTTACACAGCGGTACTAATAACATTTTCGTTAAAACTCGTTTTAGCCAACTAAACCTCGCACTACGTAAACCACGTATTAGGCACTAATTCGTGGTTTAGTGGGTTCTGACTAATAATGTAAAAATGTACAAGGACTAAGTAAACCATGGAATACGGAATGAATGTTGAGTGAACGCAGCCATTTAACGGGAATTTCGGTATTTTTCTTTACTTTATGCTTTTTTTGTTCATTCTCTATGACTTTATTAGCGACATTTATCGAGAATCGTATTTCTATGTTTGTCATTGTTTGTTTACTGCATGGTTTTGATGGTTTACTGTTTACGTATCGGTGATATTTTTCCTCAATTTCTGGACATATCTTCATTTATTAGCCTTCTTCCAAATAAATCTACGAGATGTCTAACTCCTGCCTTTGAAAATCTGTAATCAACAAACGGATTACAACGCATCGTATAAATTTTGCGTCTTCGAAAAACTGTTTCCACCTGCTCTATTTCTTGAAACGATCTTTCAAAAACAGATTATTGTCCATAATTAAAAAAAGTATTTCTTTAAAAATGACAAAATACAATTCGCGCGGTCTATTTGACTTTTGCAAGCTCACGAATTCACTATTGCTATTCCACCACTAAACTAGGGGGCCGGATGGTTTAGCGTTACCATGGTGATATAAACCATGGAATAAAATAAAAGTTTTAAAACTTGGTTATTAGTAAGATTTTTGGCCGTTAGGTTTTACTCACTCTATTCCATGGTTCAACCTCGCTACTTTTTCGTTATTAGTACCGCCGACATAGTTCAGTATTCCGAAGAAGTTGAACATACTCTGATGACATACACATTGTACACGAAGCTATATCAGTCTGAATAGTATATTTTAAAAATCTTATTCCCAGTACCCTCAGAAGATACGTCTTCGAAATAGAGAACAGTTTGTATTTACATCTTTATTCTATTGCGTGAGTTTTATAGAAATTTGAATTTGTTTAATAATTTTCTTGTTAAATTAGTTTTATAAAAACCTTTTTATTTTTTTTTATTGTAAGTTACTAAAAACCTTATGCCTATAAATTAGATTTTCCCTTAAATCGAAAGAAAATATGAAAGTCTACCGGCTGAGTTTTTTTTACTATTTTAATATTATATTTACGTTATTTGAAAAAATCCTCTAAATTTTATCTTTTCTTCACGAAAAAATATTTTAGATATTGCAGTTTCATACATAAGAAGGTATGTAATTTATTTATTTATATATAAACGCCCTAAATGGGCTTTTACATACACAATTACAAATTATTTATTAAAACATATGTTCATAAACCACGAAGCAAAATACATACATAAATAATAATAAATATGTATATATTATAACAAAATAATATATCAAGGAAAAAAATGTAGGTATAAATTTACAAAGTGTATAGGTAGTGAAGTACTTATAATAAAAATAAAATTAAATAAAAACAAGCAAAGGATTAAGCAAAAAATTAAAAAAGAAGAATAACCCAGAATTTATACAATCTTTAAGTCTCTCTTTATATTCATATATTGAACAGCAAATGATTATATATACTAGTTGCATGTAACACATGAGATCCAACTGTCGATAGCGATAGTATGTATAGTTGAAGAATATGTACCAAACTATAAACCCATAGATACAAATTATTGAATATTTTCAGATATTTTGTTTTCTATACAACATATGTAGGTATGTATGTCAAGATAGGATAGTATGGAGGAAGATCCTTTTTCCTACCCAGAATATGCAAATAGCATGATGGTATGAATGTATGTTTGGAGATGAAGTATCAAACTATTAAGTCTTCTTACATATTGTGTATAGGCGACTGCCATACAAAATGTATGAAGCGATGTCGTCACTAAATTCAATTTTTAAAAAAATTGTTAAAAAAAAATTGAGATCTTCTACTACAATTTTGATATTTTTTATAGAAAATTAAATTATCTAGTTGGGGTGTTTCGGCTTTTTTCGATAATTGTAAAAGTTTTGGAAATATAGGCAGTTAAACTCATAAATTTATCATAAAAAAAATATTTTTCTTAATAAAAAATGTTTGAGAAACCCTGGAATTTTTTTGAAAAAACTGATTTGAGATTTTGTATTTGTCTATGTTTGTACCAATTTTCAGCGTTCTAGCGTTTATGGTTTCTGAGATATATGGAAAAATAAAATAAAAATTCAAAAGTTGATAACCCCTGACTGAAACAAAAATTCAAAATTCCGAGTATAAAAGTTTTGTAGGCCTGTAACTGTTTATATATTCTGAAATTTTAGGCTCTGTTTATTGAGCGGATCAAAAGTTATAAGGGGGGGACGGACACACAGACACACACACACACAGACACACGAAATTTTCTACTCCGAATTCTGAGTAAATCCGTGTATGGAACATATATGCTGCGAAGCCTCTAAGTTGGTGTTTTTTGACTTCAAAGTTGGAAAAGCCGTGAAAAAAGTAGACCTCTCCATACAATTCTCGCGTATTCTGGCTTGATACATTGTCGATATGTTAAGAGAACAAAGTTCTCCTGAACAAATCGACAGTTGGATAAAAGATAAAATAGTGTGCATATTTGTGTACATCCGTATGCCCAAGGTATACAGAACCTTAATAGACGAAACGACAGTTTTGTGATATTTATCGTCTCACATAATATCCAGACTTAAAACGCAATTTCAAACTGTGTCCTCACATGAAATCGAACTCAGGACCTTCGGTCCAATAGTCAGATATTTATATATCTTTCTCTTTAACTAAAAAGAATGAATACGTTATTGTAACAAGCACACAATATACATACATCCTAATACATTCCCTAAACTAAGCAGTAATGCTTGTGTTATAGGTGAACGAAATCGGTCGTGGCAGGATTTGAACTCGCAACCACTGGATTACTAACTCAGCGCGCTAACCGCTCTGCCACCACCCAACTTAGCACGAAGGCAGACAAAAGAAGTTATAAGTATATGAGAATATTTTTTAACAGATTTTTAATTATCTCAATAGAGACGAAGTTGGAATATTTATTGTAGGAGAACCGGGAAATCAAGGCACCTACAGGGCTTACGACCTGTCATCGGCTGGTTTACGTGATCACTTTATGCGCTTGCGCAACTTTCACCAATTATGCCTTTTTAATGAGATCCCTATCAATTCAATTTTGAAAGTTCTATATATTGTAATACTGAAATTCTTTTTCGCTTGAAAATAAGGAATTTTTACTACAGCCATCTATGGGTGAAATTATGAACAACAATCTTATTTTTTTTGTATTTATTTTGTTGTAATGCCATCTATTGAGAGAATTGTTTTTTTGTAAATAATGAAAGCTACAATTTTTATATCTGAGGTGACAATGCATTTTTCGCATAGAAGTCACCCCTGAATTGCGCCAGACTTCATATGGCTGCAGGTTATTTTTATTTATTCATTCATTCATACCATCACGGCATATCCCACAATGCTGAGTAACAATCTACAGATGTACGGGTGTGCATAGAAATATAAAATTTTGGACGACACATGCATGTATCCCCACATCCCCACACAATAGATTCATTTTATCGGTTAAAAAATATATAACCGAGACTAGGTTATTTTTATTAAATATAAAATATAAGTGCGAGTCTTTTTTTTGACTAAATATAACAATGGTGGTTGTGTCCAATACTTAACTCTTTACAGCGTCATATTTAAAACCATTTCCCATAGTCCAAGCGTGCAGAAATTTTATATACATTATTCACACTTTATAGGTATGTATAAAAACGAATGGGTTGTGGCCAACATTTGAAAATTTTACAACGCTTAGATTCAATCAAATTTTCAAATAACTTTTCATTGTCCGATTTTGTAGACGTTTTGTATTTTGATAACTCTATAATATATACAAAGAAATGGTATGGCTGACTTTAAATTATTTCCAATGCTTATCATCAATCAAATTTTAAATCACTTCCTATTTTTTGTGACAATTTTATAAAACGATGCTTATTCCTTCACATAATATATTATTGACAAATTAGCATTGGTCAACGGCGGGACATTGAAGCTAGTATAAAATATTAGTACGAATTATATTGTTATGATGTTTCTAATATCACCTTACATATATTTACATTTTATATATGTACATACTTCTTAACCTAACCTATTTATATTGTAGATGTATTTGTACGTGTGTGCATAAATAATATATTGAAGAAATTGCCGTCATTATGTTGGATGGTTAATGGTCTACCTATTAACAGTACATATTGGTTATTTGATGATGTAGTCATTTACAGACTCGTTGGTCTGTCACGGAATATACATTTTATCCTTTGTTTTTTTCTGCCATGTGAAATCACCAGGTGGAACGAGACTCGGGAACACAAGCTGACCGCCGCAAAAGACATCGCAGAGTCACTTTGCAGTCGCTTGAAATTCGCTCGCAAAGACGATCGGCGAATTCGCCTCGCGATGATTCGACGCAATCCTCTCTTCTAATATAATAATTTGATGGAACTGAAGTGCAGATGTGGATTTGGTCTTGCAACTTTTACAAGTGAAAAATACCTTTATTTATTTTATTTCATGTAGCTTCTCGGGCAACTAACAGGTACTATATCAAATATAAATTTAACACGCACCCAATAACAAGTTGTCGCATTCTGGAGACTTACAGACTCTACTATGGTGTAAAGTGAGGTTTATAATAAGTATATTTAGGCACATAAATCTATTTTTGTGTTTAAAACGTCGAGTGATAGATAGGTGAGCGTTAAAAATAAATATGATAGATCGATACGCATGAAATAATTAGAAATATTCTTAAAATATTGTCGACTTCGATGTTCGTTTTCGTCTAGTTGTGATGATAGCAATATTCCATGACTACAAAACCGCGGGTCGGATCATGATGTAAATTATACAATCATTGTAACCACTTATCGTTCGTACCTACTTTTTGCGGAGAGAAAATTATTTTTAATGTTTCTAAGAATAATAATTGTTGTAGCTTTGCGCTATTACACAGTTTTTTTTTATTATTTATGTTTGCACTGTTTCTCTGTGCAAATGTATTTCCTCATTTTTTTCCGAATGCGCAATAATTAAAGAATTGTTTTTTTTTTCTTTTTCAGTCTAGAGTAAAAGGTTCATTTTTTTCCCAGTTTATGCATATAAAATTATGACCTGTAGGTGCCTTAAGTTCCTAGTTCTCTTATAATATTCCAACTTCGTCTCTATTGAGATGTTCAAAATTTGTCGAAAATATATTATTGACTCCCGGCAGGAAAAAAATCCAATGTTTCCGTATATGCAACTTTAAAAATACTCTATTTACATACATATCGGTACAAGTAGGTTAACAAGCCAAAAATGAAATAATATTTCTGGTGCACTTCAGGGGTGACATCTGTGAGACAAAACTGTTACATCATGTATAAGGACTGTTGCTTTCATTGCTTACAAAAACACAATTTCTCAAAAGATGGCGTTACAAAAAGGTTTCTTTGTTACTTCATAGATGGCGATTTCAACATCGTCTCTATTGAGATGTTGAAAATTTTTAATGTACCATATTATTTTAGAACTATACCAGGAACCAAGTCTTGGTGGTAGTCTTCCGGCTCGAACGGACGTGCTCTCACTATCCCTCGAGATGGAAATTTATCAACAAGGCGCCTCTCAATACTCGTTCACCATGTTGCCGTTTCAGTGGTCTGCCTCTTCCTCGCGGCTTTGAGGGGATACCGAGCACAGTTTTAACGGAGTAGGTGTCCTCCCTTCCCATGACATGTTTACACTATCGTTGTCTTCTATTGGGGCTACCTCGATGGAGCCTCTGACGTACTCGTTGCGAATTTCATCAAGGGCAGGTGTTACACCACCTGCTCTGCGCAACATATTCATTTCAGTCGTGTGCAGTTGTTGTGCGTGGTTTTTAATGTTGTCTAGTACTCTGGTCCGTATAACATTGCAGGTCCTACGATTGTTTTGTATATTTTGCCCTTAGTTTGAATTCTTTGGCATTATTTTATAGCATACTATCGCAAATATTACATACGGAAATAAAAATAAAAGTGAACACAAGATCAAAAAAATAATGCTAACAATAAAATGATGCTAACAATAAAATGATTTTGAGTGCAGAAAGTTGAGATTGTGTACCTACATATTTAGTGTGGAACGGGAACAATCACCTGGTTCATAATTGCATATAATTACCAATAAAAATTGTAAACTGCTAGCCCTAGAACAGGATTATAAATATGGTGTGATAAAAGGTAAAAAAAAATAATAAATAAATATGGAAACAAACAATGGTTAACCACAATTATGATCCATTCTATAAAGTGTATAACTAATTATAAGAAGATTTACATTCAACATGCTTTCATCAACAACAAACTATATTTTTACAACTTATTTAATATATTTAAGTGTTTGTGTTAACAGAGTAGACATCCATCTTAAAATTATCAAATAAAAATATATAATTTTAGACCTTGATAATTATGATACAAGTTCAGTCGTAAAAATCAATATCGATAGTAAATATTTACATAGTATGTACAATAAAATTTTGTACAGTAAAAATTTTGTATAGTAAAATTTTGTTAAAATTTATTTTATAGTATGTACAATAAAATAAATCAATTATGACTGCGCGTAAGACAGTGTATGACCATAAACGAGACGGCCTACGTATGAAAAGTTTAGCGGACGGCTATTTCTGCCTACCCCATTAGGGACATAGTCTTGGTATATTATTTACGTAGGTATGATTATATGATGCGTAAATATATAACCTAGAGAATGTTGACACAATGATGACCACATAAGATTTTTAGAAGTACTATGCAAATAACCCATTGTTTGTGGTTCTTTACTGCAAAGCATGGATAGCCAACAGCTTTTCAACAGCCGGGCCATATTAAAAAAAGCAATTTGAGGTTCATTTATTTTTTCCTTATTCGGCTTTAATACATTTTAGGCATTCGGTCAGAAATGATTCATTATCAAACATAATTATTTTGTAGTCCATTCATTGAATATTAAATTGGCTTCTTGTAGGGTTTGTAAAATACCTATTTCTCTCCAAGTTTGCCATCATTCGATTGATATTGATAGATCAAAATAAGGAGGTAATCAATTATTTTCGTATTATAGCTAAAACATTCATTGGTTCGTTAGTATTTCGGTCAATTTTCGAACGGTCGTAAATTTATGAACAGCGGATAGTCTGTCAGTTGAATCAGCTGTTGTATTGCGCGCGGCCATTTTGTTTATGTTGTTTACAATTTATCAAAGACAATTTAATAACATTGCAGTTTCAGTTTATTTAAAGTAATAAAACATTCTAAGGGTGGGATGTCTAATATAATAAAAATAAAGGAATAAAACATCGTATATTGACGTCATCTTCATGGGCGCTCCACATTTTTACCGATGTCATGATTTTATTTAAATTGATATTATTATTTTATACCTAGTTATTCCCTCACTAATTTATTTTAGACTTATTTATCATTTGACTTTTTTATCATTTGACTTTATTTAATATTTTTTGAAGAACCAGGAAAATATTTTCCTCTTAAGTGCTTTTTACCCTATAAACGTGATGTTTTAATTTATTATTTGTGTCCGATATTAATTTGTTTTTTCCTATAATGTTGTTAATAATATTTTTTCCTTTTAATTTTAGTAATTTTTGATAATGTTTACTTCCTAATTGAAAAAAATTTTAACTTCTTAATTTATTGTACTTATCACTGATGGCGTTTTAATTGCATTTTTGAATAGTAGGTATCATAATTTGTGATTTGATTTTGTTTATGGTGGGATGTTGTTAATAATATTTTTTCCTTTTAACTTTAGTAATTTTTGATGTTTACTTCCTCAGCAGTCTGGTTTTCTTTATACAGTCGAATCCAATGCCCCAGGTATATATATTCTTGGACACTATCCATGTTGCTGCCATCAATCCTGATCTGAAAGTCTTTTTTGCCCATTACTTTTGTTATTGCCAGGTTCATACATTGTCACACATTCTTGGAGACCTCATTTATCTCTAGCATCATTACAACCAGGACAGTATCGTCTGCAAATCTAGAAGGTGGTTTAGTTTTTTTTCCATCAAATAAAATAAAAAAGGATGGCTACCCTGAAGTGAGCTGGGCAGGTCATATTGCCAGATGTACTGACCAACGATGGACAAAAAAACTCCTAGAATGGCAACCTAGAACGGGAAGAAGGAGTGTGGGAAGACCACAGGCTAGATGGTCGGATGACATCAGAAAGACTGTGGGAGTAAATTGGATGCAATGTGCCCGGAATAGAGACATGTGGAGGAGCAAGGGGGAGGCCTATATCCAACGATGGATTGAAAACGGCTGAGGAAGAAGAAAATAAAAAATCCTCAAGGGACCCAGCTCCGTGGGTTTATGGGTTTCCCACCCATGTTATGTATAGAGTCTATACCGAATTAAAACCTCGTGTTGGTTTATTTGTTCCATCTATCGCTTTTGGTCTGAACCGGACTGTACCCAAGATAAATATTTTCCTACCGCAAATTGTGTTAGCGAATGGGCGCGGTGAAACGAACGACTTTGCTCCTCTCGCTGAATCAATATTTTGGTCGTTCTCTCAATAAACAATGTGGATTGAACGATTCGTATTTATATATTTTTTATTTATTTTATTTTGGGAATTTAAAACGGTGGGTGGGTGGGTAGAAACTTAAAAAAACGGTTGTGTTGGGTCAAGGACTTATAAATAAGTAATGAGCTAAATAAAGTCTTACATTCTTGGTTTTGCATTAAGAGGACATATAAACCTATACACTCCAATTTGAATTCTAATTTCTCAAAATCTGGGTAATCGATAACGCAAGAGACAAAATGACGTTTCACATATTTTAGAAATGATGCTCACCACCCAATCATGAACGTAGTGCATTTTTGGGTGAGACTAGGCTGTTATGTAGGAATACAAGCAATATATTGTGCTTCCTTTTATAAGGTTATGCGCACCAGTAGCGGAATTGCTTATATATAGCCGAAAATTATGGCATACCTATGAATATTATATTAAGAAATGCAAGATCTAATATTTTAAGGTTTTATTGAAATCATACTACAAGATTAAAAATTGAACCGTTTGTAGATACGATGCTTGACAGAGCCACAAATGTAAATATTGTTTTGCCATGTGATTTCAAAACATTTTCATGAACAACGATGGTAAAAAAAAACATTAAATTTTCGACATTTCCCAATTTTATTTTAGGGTTTGCCTAGTCCGATGGTTCTAGGCACGCCCCTGATGCGCACCCGCACATCCTATGCTGGTGGCCCACGTAGTCGTAATGGTTAAAAATGAATGAAATTTATTAATGTTTCCAATCGGCTTGACTATTTAGCTTTATTATTTGCAAGATATATTGGTCCAAATATTTCACTGTCTGTTTTCAACGGTCTTGTTTGCCTTCGTGACGTTGATTTATCTAACATCCCCTTTTATGGTTTTCCGGGATCGAGGGACAAATCGGCACCCCCTATTTAGAAATCCTGAGCAGTTGTCTGGTCGACACAATGGTCGGGCGATCCCGGTCCATTCAATGGTTGGCAATTATTGTGGAAGGGGTCAACGGAAAAGACACAGAGTCGGTGGATTCGTACAGTCAAAGTTAATTGTATGGAAACGAGGTAATTGAACCGTCTGAATCACACCATTAAACTCGAACACACGGTGAATTCGCAATTTTATAGGTACCTAACCGATAACGAAGTATTTGGACAAAATAAAAACCCTGAAATAAGATGTATGATTAGCTGGTTTGTATATTTACTTTTTTTTCTTTTACTGTGGAGGTATATTTATTTTATAGATTTACAAAACCAACAGTTTATATTATAAATTTACAACAACCACCATAAATTAAGTTATATGACTTTTAAAGGTTCTTTTAAATAAGTTAAACTAAATATGTGATATAATGTTCAAAAATTTCTAGAAAAAATGTTTTTATATAATATGCAATAAGAAAAAAATAACAGAAAATAGAAAAAAAAGTCCTTTAATTGGTCAATTGCATCCGCACCTAAACCGAGCAGGTATCTTCATTACCGACCGACCATTCAATTGTATTATAAATGTCGCCAAATATCTTGAGCCGTTTCGCCGAGAAGGGGGGCGATTTGCTCGTATACCAACGATACAAAAAGACACAAATTTGCGCTCTGCGCACCCGGAAACCAGGTTCAAGATATTTGACGAAAACTATAACTACATTCATAGAGGTCTTAAGGTTTCCCCTTTCTTTGCTTGTTATTGTTTTCTTCTCTGTGATTTTGTTTTATGTAGGTATGTTTGGAAAGGGCAATATATGCCGTAAATAATTAAATAAAAAATAATCTATGAGTTTTGATTTTTACCGTCGTCTTACATTTTCTGTGTTGATGCGGAGTCAAAATCAGACAAATAAACCAAGGGGCCATCCTTAGCTAAATTCTTCTGGATCTCCATTATCCTAGCATTAGTTTGTACCAAGCAATCGATCTCTTCGCTGCCTCGTATCTACTATCTACTGCCTCTTATAATAAATGTAATAAATACATTTAACTAGATAATATATAATTTTTTTCACTGTAACAAAATTGCGTTTGATTTTTAACTTGATACAAATTTATGTAATCAAAACATTTTAATTATACTTTTACTCAAATTTTAGTCGAAGCAATTCAGTATACGAACGAACAGTAAATATATTTATTTATTCAAACGTATTTATTTACGCAACTAGCAAAATGTATAAAATGTTGTTGTAATATTTTAAAAACAAATCGAAGGTCATTATTATTATGATTGATGAAAATATGCATTACAATGATGAAGCATAATTTTGAGCTAATAACAATTTGATACAAAAAATAATAATTGATGTTTTGATGTGGCAACTTATTATTGGGTGCGTGTTTAATTAATATTTGACATAGTACCTGTTAGTTCCTGAGAAACAACACAAAATAAAATAAAAATCGTTTATATACCTACTTATTTAAATTTGGGTTCGGACAAATAATATCATTTGAAGCCCCTTAACACTGAAAACTATTTGATATATTTCAACGTACTAGCTGATACAACATAGAGCTCGATCAGAGTAGCCTTAAGTGCACTTTACATGGACACTATTTTCAACGCGGCCCATTTTCCAACGCTTAAAACAGCATCCAAAATAGAGGTTAGGTACTCCGAGCATCGCTTTAGAGTACTTTACACAGTTTACACAATTATATGTGCAAATGTTTGATATAATATAAATAAATGTATATCGAAAAATTATATAATAAATTTTTAGTATAATATAAATGTACCTATATCGAAAGTTTTGACACTTTCCAAATAAACAAAATTCATCGCGAGCGAATGTCACACGTAAAAGTCAACGCAACCGGCAGCCATGTTGACTCGTCGGTAACGACGACAGCGAATAATTTTGCAGATTTCTGTTTTACCAAAAAGGATGAAAATCGCGTTGAAAATAGAACACGTTCGATTGTTTTGCCCATCGCGTTGAAAACCCCGTCGAAAACCTGAAACCCGTTGAAAACAGCGTCCGTGTAAAGTAGACTTTATTATACTATTGAAACTAGAATTCGATCCCAATTTCAATTTTTCGTCTAGAACTTACCTACCTGTCGCCCGCGTTCATTCAATTTATCGACTACATCGATTAAAACTACCTATCGCATTATTCTCAGTTACAAAGGTAGGTTCTTAGCGAATATGTGCAGTGGAGAGTAAGTTCGAGTTCCAACACGGTGGGACGGTCACGTTATCAGAACGGAAGCGATGGATGGACTGTAAGCGCAGATACATCCACATTGTTTAGAAACTGGAAGACAAAAACAACAAATATAAATGAATGGAGAAGATTTCTGGAATCAGCCAAAGCCCACCCAGGACTGTCGAGCTTATGATGATCATAATAATAATAGTTGGAGAATGAATAAAAGTGCTCATACAACTGTCCGGCTGATAATACATTTTTCAAACAATCATGTACTTATTGATTCATTACATTATTGATTTTTTGTATCGACAGTGATTTGTGTAACAACAAACAAACCATGTGCATGTGCACTCACTCAGTCATTATAATATTACTGTTGTATCTTATGTAATTTATTGTGATCACCTGGGTATATATAGGTCATGGGAAGTTACATACCTGCCAACATTGTATATGCCATTGTAAATTGATCCCACGTGTTATACTTTAATCCAATAACGAAGGTTTCACAGATAAAATGAACTGTGTGCAGTGCGTCCAATGTCCATCAGCATAGGTATTCAATTTGCATATATACGTACTACAATGTAACGAGATTTTTATACAAAGTTGTACTACATGTTTTACTCCTAGGCTGAATTGTTTTAATACAAAAGGGCTACTCATGAAGTTGATTAAGATTTGATTCAGAAATATTTTAGATTAAAATTCACTAAACTAATCAATTGTGTTAAATTATACAAAAATTAATGACAGTTCCATACCAAACATTGATCTTAACGTTTTTTAGTATTTATTGTAGATTAAGATTGATTTTAAACAATGGTCGAACACATTTCTAATACAACGTATTAAGATTGTGTCATGAGTACCTAATCCTAGATTCAAGTAAATAGTATGTTCAACTACTCTGTCGCTAAACCAAGAAATATCATATTGTCGACATAACGGTATTCTTGATGATCTTTACGTAGGTATTGTTTTGCAAAGATTTTGTAAATGATGCCATATATTAAGAACTATCAAAATCAAACTTCTATATTTTTCGCAGATTTGTGAAACCAAAGTATGCATACAAAGTACTCCAATCATTCTTAGTTGAGAAAATGTCTTCCAGTTAAATAATATACAAATATTTTGCTATTGCGACAATACGATTGGTCAAGATCTGCCATGCATAGACAAAGCATTTTCTATAAAACAGCGAATAATTGCCGGGTTTTTAATCAATGTTGTAATTGGATTTTTGTCATATTCCCCGAAAAAATGCTGCAGGCTCTATTTTTAAGATCACACCTCTTGTCTGACCACCTTTAAGAATTGAGGATTTTTTAAACTAAAGAATTAAAGAACCTTGATTATTGTCATTAGCAGAGGACATTTAACATTTAATAGTAGACCCTGCAACTCGAGTACCTGGTTTCGACCTGCCACGGAGGGTTTGGGTACAGCAAAACAGAGTGAGGACAGAACAGGGCTGCTGTAATTACTTACTCTGGAGGTGGGGAAAAAGAGATAATCCTGACTGTGAGTGTGGAGCTGAGCAGTCTGTGAAACACGTGGTCCAAGAGTGCCAGCTAAAGAAATTTAACGGAAGCCTCCAAGATATACATGAGGCGAAACCAGAGGCGGTGGACTGGCTCTCACCGCTGGAACCAAGACTGTAATCTGTTACATCATACGAAAAGTAAAGTAAGTATTAGCAGAGGAATTAAATTCGTTGCCTGTCTATCAGAAAGGATTATCATAAATTATATCAAAATACATCATGTCATGTGTTCTTGTAGTTTTCTCGTTAAAACCAGTTTCGTTCACATGTTAACTAATACTACATGTTAAGTATCTATTTGATATCTAAGATTATTATCATAAAACATGCGACCCGATTTCTCGGGTTTATTGATTATTTCAACATAATATATAAATAAGTCTTAAGGTATTTTATTCTTAGCAAAACTTACTGCAAATCACTCAATAGCGATTGATTCTCTCAAAGAAATATATGTCTTTTAAATATTGTCTAGAGGAATAATATTTAAAATAAAATAAAATAAAATACCTAGAATTTAGAATTAATTTTTAATTTAATTTATTTTATTTTACACATAGCACTCTTTACAGGATGAATTGCCTTAAACTAAAAAAAACTAGAATTTGGTATATACTTTTAAGAGGTTTCGACGTTTACCCCACATTCTACAAAAAAAGGATACAATCAGAATATATTGTTAACGATGAATTAGGTAGTATTTTTATATCGATATCTTTTAGTGTCATCTACACGTCATTTCCCAGAATATAATAATGGATGATCATAATTGCGCTATATCTCAAATGATGGCATTAATATATCTTACTGATCCATAAAGGTTCTTTGGAAGACATCTTGATCATGCAAACCAGCTGATTATTACAGGAGTCCGTTTTATAGATTTTTCCCAAGAATAATTAATTGATTTCTACTTTGTTTCCATTAAGATAAACGAATCGAATTTTAATGTTGGCATAGTAAGCATGGAAGTATGCAGCTGAAATATACAAATTTATAGATCTGAGAGTATAAATAAAATGTATCTATGGAATATTGATATTAATAATAATATAATAGAGAGTTAATAACTTTCCGTTTCGTGTGAAAAAGCACAAGAAGACAGTGAAGTGATTCGCAGTTATGTCATCATCATAATTATTGATTTAATAACTATACAATTTACACTTCGACACTGTATAGAGCTGGGTTTGCAGATACGCGGCAGCACTGAAAAAAAAGTATTATTTTTTAAAATAATAAGATTGAAGTTTATTTCAGAAAAGTGGTAAAAATTTACGAGAGTTTTACGATTTTCCATCGCCTATTAATGTGTTTTTCTTAATGTGCGCCTGCGCAATTTTACGATTTTTTTAAATTTTTGTGTACATCATATTTATCGTGTCAAGAATTACAGAGAAAAGAGGCTCAAGAACCGTCAAAGTGGCCAAAGATAATGTTCCCCGAGAAAGCAGACCTCCAGGACGTCTTCCCAAGAGATTGAAGGAGAGCCGGCAGTCGACGTCATAGGAGAGAAGCCGAATTTCTGCCATTCCTTGGAAATCTATTTGCCGATTTTCATTTTTTCAAGTTCTTAGTTTTTTTTTTTCTTATCGGTAATATTGAAGATCATGTAGCTGATTCGAAAGGTCACTCCATTTGTTGGTAAGCGAACTCCATCTCTAAATCTCCACGCTTAAAGAGTCATATATTATTTATTATTACTCTTAACAAAGTAGCCAGAAGATCGGTCGATAATTGAACAAAGACAAGACTGACTTGGAGGCCTCATACTACAAAGAGATGTGTGGGACGTCCCCAGCTGAAATGAACGGATGATATCAAACGATATCCAGGCACGTCCTGGATGCAGACTTCACAGGGCAGGACGATATGGAGGAGGCCTTCGTCCAGGAGTGGACGAAAATAGGCGGAAGAAAATTACAAACGATGTAGGAATAATTGATTCTAAAGTAAAAACGGTCAATTAGACCCAGAACTTCTGACTGCACAAAGCACTCTTTTCAGGGTGAATTGCCTAATACAAAAAAAAAACTTCTGTCTAGCATCGGAATTGCTTTGTAATATAAAGCGAGATAGTATTATATTTGGACAAATTTTTAACATCTCAATAGAGACGAAGTTGGAATATTATAGGAGAACCAGGAACTCAAGACACCTACAGGGCTTAAGACCTGTCATCATCCGGTTTACGTGACCACTCAATGCGCTTACGCAACGTTCACCAATTATGTCTTCTTATTTTAAAAGTTCTATATATTTTAATAATAAGAAACTGATCGTTTGAAATTAGCTGAAAACACCATCACTATCTATGAAATAACCTTTTTATAATGCCATCTATTGAGAAATTGTTTTGTTTTTAAACAATGTTAGCAACAGTACTTACACATTAGGTGACGGATGTCACCACTGAAGGGCGCTAGCAATATTATTTGATTTTTTGGTTTGTTTACCTACTTGTACCAATGTGTATGTAAATCGAATTTTTTTTTTTAAATATCATTGACTCCGGACAGGGAAAAAATCCAATGTTTGCGTATATACAACTTTAAAAAAATCGATTTTCAAGATAATGTGTTTAATGCCCCTGCTTGGTTGACAATTTCTCACGGAGTAATTGCTACAGTCGATGATGCTGTACAACCTGACTATCTTCCTAGCAGGTTTCTACTTCGAAGGTAGTTAGATGTATTATTATATTGTATAGAATGTTGATCGATTGGTTTTTATTAACTTCCGTCAGCGTGCGATGCACCGCTCAGATGCATTTAATCTGCTATTATTAATTCAGATATAAACTTTATGGTAAAGTATACCTAATGTTGTTTTATTTCAAGACGAGCGAACGGTTTCAACAATAAAAATACACTTATAAACCGAATTTGAAGTGTTCTGGCTATATGTAGCTGCCTTCGGACGGCTTATAGCCATAATGTATCAAACATGAAACATAATAATCTGTCTCCACACTGCATTATACCACTATGTACACTGAATAAAGTAGGTTCTGTTTTCACCAAACGAAAAATGTACTGATTTTATTTATTTACGGTTACTGTCACAATTACAAAATATTTTAAATTAGACAGTTACTTACCCAGAAAATGTAACACAAATTTTACAAAATAATAATAACAATAAGGACAATTTATAAAGCGCCGTTTAGTGACAACCGTGGTCACCTCAAGGGCGCTTTCAGTTTGCAAAAAAATAATTTTAAATTAATTTAAAATTTAAAATTAGTCCTATAGCTAACACATTGCCCCCAAGTCAAATTGAAAACGCTGTTCGTTTTCGCCAAGCGCTAATTTTTTTTGTATGGGATTTGACGTTTGTTGTTTGTTATTGTAGAAAAAATTTCTACAACAAACGTCAAATCCCATACAAAAAAAAATTAGCGCTTGGCGAAAACGAACAGCGTTTTCAATTTGACTTGGGGGCATTGAAAATGGTGAAATATTAAACTTAAAAAAATACCTAGAAATCACAAATTAATCTTGTTACATAATCCAGATGAAATTAATTATAAAAAATAGTCGATTCAAAGTAAACTGGCATAATATTTAGTACACATAATATTATTGAACGGATGAAGGACAATCTGGATACGACTTGCGGAAAAGATGAGTTTTTAATTTCTTCTTGAATTCATTGATATTTTCGGCACATCTTATATCCATTGGAAGATTGTTCCATGACTTTGGTCCAGAAACGCCAAAAGATCGATATAGGTATTTAAAACTAAGTAACATACATGAATGATGGTGAATCTGAATCAGAAGGATTTAGGAAAGGATTAAAAGGGAAGATAAACAACATTTACTACATGCCACCACGAAGAGAACTTGAATTTAGTGACCAATAATATTTTAAAACCAAGAATGCGTTTTTTCATTGAAATCATCATTTTTAATGTACTTTCTATTTTTTTAAATTTTATTTTACAGAATACAACACCAAACAAGAAAATGTTACACATAAATACAATGATATTTTTATATTGCCAATTATAGTATTCTAAAATATATGTATTACAGGATGTCAACAAATTTTGAAAACATTTTAAAAATTTTGAAAACAGGATTGGAACGGAGAATGGTAGAGGGGGAAGTGGGGGTGAAGCATCGACCACTGAAAACTCAAATTACGATTTATACACCACGTGTCTCAATGTTTTAATAATACTTAATTAAATAATATTGAATTAAATCAATTAAATTTTCCATTTTAATGAAACATCATGGTCTAGACTCCTTTGTTATTCGGGTGTTATAAAAAATATGGATCATTTCTACACAGTAACAACACCTATACAATTTACTTCATTTTCTTTATGTACCTACATAATGTTCTATACATTTCTATACAATTTTGTCAGCATTGACAAAAAAATCATTAAATACTTTCATTATCATTAAATCGTTAATATTTGGTTAAGGGTTAATATAGTGTAAATAAATCTTTCAATTGACAATTTCTTCTTAACAACCACAATAACCATATTCATATTTGTTTATGAAAGTATTTTTTTTTCTCTCTTATATTAATTACTTACTGACGTTTATTTCACTTCAGTTATATTGCTTAGTCTTAACTTATGTATTATTAAATGTAATGATCTCGGCAATTGCAACGTTTCATAGACATTTTATTGCCCGGTTGAAATGTCACAGAAATATCAAGACATTATGGTCTGGATAACCTTTTTACACCTGTTTAAAGGTTCTAAGTCCCGAAACGGACTGTTTTGTCTCCGACGTTTCTATCGAATAACACCGGCTGTTTTCAAGGCTTTTCATACACGTGCCATATAGATTGTCATCTAATTTCACGAGATACGTAAATAAATTGTCTTTTCAGTGCAATTTTACCAAATGAATAATAATTATGTACATTGAGACAAAATTTTATATTGTAGAACTACGTTGTTATATTACTAACAAGTAAATAAAGTAAAATGAAGATACTGATTTTTTAAATGTTATTGTCAAAAGAAATTTATAAAAAAAACTCCTGGTTTTATACAATAATTATCATAAATGTTTACTTTGTATGAAATACTAAATATCTAATGATAGTGATAACCAAGATTCTTACAAAATTTTATAAACTCGTTTATTTTCAATTAAAAAGTAAGCAATTAATTACGCACTATTGCGTAATACTTTAAATTTATACTTTTTGTCATAATATTTCATTGTTATTACTGAATTGTAATAGAATTTTTTTTTTTTTAAAGTTGCAAGACCTGCAAGACTTGTAACACTAAGACTCGATCGAGTCATCACTACAAATGAATCAAGCTGAAAACATTGCTTGCATTGTCAGGCTTTTGATTAAATCTCTGTGTTTACTCTAAACTATCAGCGCCCTTGGTATGATCTCGAATCATTAAACATATAACGGCGCTATACAATTTTTTTTTTATTTATTTATTTATTTATGATCATATAAACATATACATTATTTTAATATAAGATAGCCGCCTCACTAGAATAAATCTGTTCTGAAGCAGCCACCTGTACATTTGTGAAATTATTACATTACAGTAAAAAACAAAAGAATAAGAAATCTATAAAAATAAACATTAGGAATAATTACATAATTTTAAATTAAAAAATACAACAAAAAATAATAAGTTAAGAAATTATTGTTGCAACGTTACTTTCATTTTGGGTTCTACCCACATCGAGTAGCCACTTGGTACCACGGGCTTTGAAGTGAGTTAACCCTTTAAGGTCCGATGGCAGTTTATTATAAATTCGAGGTGCAGTAAATACAAAAAAATCTTTGCCCAAATTTAGTATTCATTTTTGACACCAAATAGTTACCCGATGTTTTACTTCTTGTGTTCTTCAAGATGGAGTATTTTTGAGGAGGTTTGTTTTTTAGAACTAAAATTAATATTGATTTGGTATAAAATGACTTATTATTATTATTATTACTCTGATAAGAGCTATTGAAATATCAAGTATGGCTCTCGGTTCTCTCTCCTTACCCCGTGGTAATACATGATATTACATGGCGTGATGGTATGTTTGTGTTAATATTTCTTCAGATGCACCAAATTCATCTGATATTATTGTAGCGATCACGTGTCTGTAACTCCCCTAGTCTTTTAATATGTTCATTAAACTCATCGAAACCATTAATTTCAATATTATTAAATTTTATGTTATGACCGTCATATCAATATAGTAGTTATACATATAGGTACCTACTACAAACTTGAGTATTTCTTACTCTCTCGGTGATTCTGAAAATGTGTGTCGCGTCAAGGATAATACACTTTTTTTTTAATAATTTACATTGGATACATTTTTATATAAATAAAAATATTGGTGCATTCGTGTTAAGCGAAGGGCGTTCAAAATATACATGCCTTTATTTCTGATAGAACTGTGCAAATCCTGAAAAAAATAATGTTCTGTGAAATTTATACTTTCATGCATTTTCTGGAGTACCTACTTACATTCTGTTAAGTTAACGTTGCTGTATTATTGCAATAAAATTGATGAGGAGGGTTTACTATCTGCTAATTAAAATATTTATTCAGGGGGGTAAGTCTGGTCCAACCGGCGAAATCAAAACCCTCGTGATTACCCATATCATGGATATAAATTATCATATGGAGTTCTATGACATCTAAAGATATTGTAGAACTCCATATGATTATTATATCCATGCTATTTTATTTTATTTTAAACAAAGTATACAAACAATAACTGGACAAAATATACAGGTGATACAAATATAAAAAAAAATTAGCATGCCCAGCATCACTTACATGTATACATTATTACCATTTATATATTTATGTAGTGTAGGAGAAAAAAAGAAAACAGTTATAATCAGATATGTGACATGTGAGTGGGGAGTGTGTGTGTGTGAGTATGTGTATGTGTGGGTGTGTGTGGGAGTGTATGAGGATATGTGTGAACCTTTATGTGATGAACCCAACTTATCAGCATGAGTATCTAGGATTATATTAGAGTACTTAATAATCTATTCTTTACCATAATCAATGGGGAGTTAAAAAGGTCTGCATCACTAATGTTGGAGTTATAAAAATGGGAAGTGCGGTATATGAAAGAATTCTGTCTGGCATTAGTGTCAGAGTCAAGCGTTCTAGCAGATCAGGGCAGTCAACCGTTGAGTTTGCCATTTTGAATCAAAATATAACATCTGCTATAGTTCTGCGGCTCTCGAGTGATGTAATTTTGTAATGCTTTAAGGATGGGTAATCACTAGGGTTTTGATTTCGCCGGTCGGACCAGACTTGCCCCCAAGATCTTGAAAACTGGAAACAAGCTTCGGAAGATCGTTCCACAGTCGGGTTGCTGTGTTAATAAAGGAGTTGTGGATGCCTAGTCAACGTGTCAAATTTAGCGATAAAAAATATAGGTTAAATCAATGTATAGAAGTGACACTTAACTGTTTTGGAACCCCTGTTTTTATACCTCAATACATTTTTATGATTGAATTATTAGAGTCATAAAGCTGATTAATTCATTTAGTAGGTTCAAGTTGTGGCATCCAATGATTTTTATCAACACTAATAAATTAGCTTTAGGTACAAATCTACCATTGAATTCTGTTTAATTCACTGTCTTTTAATGTTGGTGGAGTGATGGGGATATACTTTATACATACATATGTACATACATACATACATACCATCACGCCATGTCCCTCACGGGGTAGGCAGAGAAAACCGAACGCCACTTCTATCTTGACATACATTCATCGCCTCGACAACATTCATACATCGTCTTATACATGTTCGTCTGTTGTTCACCTACTAACATTTCCGTCTTTCAAAATACCGTTCACATGGACGTGCCATCCCTTCCTTGGGCGGCCCCGACCTCATTCCATTCCTGTCCGCAATGTATATTTTCTTCGTCAGGCGTTCCTCATTCATTCTCCCCATGTGGCCAAACCATCTCAATGTGTTCACTTTCATTCTATTAATAACATCTTTCTTTATCCTACATTCTTTCCTTATGTCCTCATTTCTGAGCCTGTCATACATCGTTCTATTACAGTTTCTTCTTAGCGATCTCATTTCAACTGCATTTATTCTACTTTCGTGCGACTTCTGCCATGTCCAGGTTTCACTTGCATACGTCAAGGTTGGCACTAAGATAGCATTATGAATGGCAACTTTAGCATCCTTAGATATGTTGCGGTCGTTCATAACTGGTTTCAATGCTCCATTCACTCTGTTTCCTGCCATAACTCTTCTTTCGATCTCCTTATCAATCCGTCCATTCGGTTGAAACATGCTTCCCAGATATACCTACATATTCGTCGACTTGCTCGAGCCATTCGTTTGGCTACTTTTATTTGGCAAGCTGTTCTGCTTTCACTCTTCTCAAACACCATAACCTTTGATTTGCTGGCATTCATCCTCAGTCCATTCTCTATGCATCCTTCATATACCATACTTACAAGATACTTATACATACATATGTAGGTATATTTATTTAGCGTTTGGCCGCATATCACAATTATTAAAATATAAAATTTGCCATTCATTATGAAGCCAAGCGGCATGTCCTTGATGCAGGGCAGGGAGTTCAATAAAGAGTCACCTACATTTTTTTATTTTCGATCTATTTAAGTAGATATTCATGTTGTGATATATGGGACCTAGTGTACCAATAGGGCGACTCAACTGGACCTATCGCGGCCTCGGAACAAAAGCATCAAACGATATCGAAGATGCATTGATCATCTGCAATAACATTATTGACAGCTGACTGAAACTGAAGATACCTATGTACCTTTCTTCTACCACCTGCATAGAAACTATTCTGTACACGCGCGTACATTGTTGTTATATTACTATGTGTATTCCTCGTCGCCATTTTGAATTGAACAGCTATTGTGTTTTATGACCAGCTGACTCAGGCGTTTATCAAAGCTGCCGTTGTTGTGGTAATATAGTTTCTAGATTCTAGACTATTTGTATGGAATAATCGAAAATTCCGAAGAATAATGTGATTGTTGCTGCAAATATTTATGTTTGCCTAGTTTGTTATGATTATTTACTTTCGATTTTTTTAGACGCCTAGAAATATGTTGTCTGAAAATAATAAACCACTTTAGAAACTGTTGTTAAGCGCACTTTACAAGAACGAGGTTTTCAACGTGGTCCGATATTCAACGCTTAAAACAGCATCCAAAATACAGGTTACTCCAAACATCGCTTTACACGAATTTTGTTTGTCCCTTGTTTGTTACCCCTGCTATTGCAATTTAAATATGCCATTTATATAATTCGCGTTTCATTCAATAGTATTTTATCATTTACTCGTTTTCTTCATTTGACTTTGCATTTTGACTACCCGGCATTTGTCTTGAATTTCGATTTGATTTTTTTGTTGACAAATAGAACACGTTCTATTTTTTCCCCGCTGCATTGGAAAACCCGTTGAAAACCTCGTCCGTGTTAAGTACGCTTTAGGTTGGATACTCACTGTCGAAATTTAATGTTAACGAATCGGAGCACCAAAATTCATAAATTTATTGTGCTAGCAACACTGGTTTGCAAAACAAAAAATTTCGAGCCCTGACATTATTTCTGCTGATTCTTCTGTATAATGACTTCTTCGATAGCGCTACAACCCAAATAGAGCTTTGGCCTCTCTCAGCAAGTACGTCCATGTAGGTACATGGCCCGCCCATCTCAGTCTAAGCAACCTTTTAATGAGTTGAGATTCAAGTGGCCTGATAAATGCTGTAAAATTGATCATTACGCCGGATTCTCCATGATCCACCTTAAAAACGGGTCCACAGATCATACGCATGACTTTTCTCTCAAATTAGTCCAACATCTCTGCCATTCTCACTGTTAAGGTCAGTGTCTCTCAGTCATATACCAATACAGTTCTGACTATGATCTTGTAGAGAGTAATTTTAATTTTCCTGGTAAAACAACTTACTGAATTCGAATATAATCCCCTGTTTCCTCATTATCTACCGATTGTTGCCCTTTTCTAAGGTGTTCCACTGCTGAAAGAGATATCCAAACAGTTGATATTTGTGAAAGTGGGTGATGGAGGAAAAAAATGGAGGAGGAGGATTTTTATACAGTCCAGTGTAATTTATTTCATATATGTATGTTCATATTTTTAACCACTATTTTTTCAAACAAACACAATATAATACCGAGGACCGTGGCACAGTATGTTCTGGGCTCTTCATTTATTTAAATTCATTTCTCGATTTCCTATGCAAATAAAGCTTCTCTGGGCTGGAAACACTGGTTAGTTGTAAGAAATTACCACATGGCAATAAACTCTCCACTTATGCACAGGATGCAAGGAAGTGTTTGTTATTATTACTTTTCCCAAACTAATTGCTTTTTGATTTGGACTTGATTTTTAGGTGGATTAAGTCGTTCGATACGGAATTTTCTATAATTCGATTTACAAAAACTTTGAAGTTTGCGGTACTGGGTTCACGCTGGATTAAAGCAATCTGGTGCTTTTCTATTTTACTCGTAAGATGATAATAGTTATTTTTATGTCTTATCTATACTAAATAATAGCCAATGCAACTGGCCTATATTAAAAAAAATACACCAGAAGTCTGTTGGTTCCACAGCACAGTTCCATCAGAACGTCCGAATATTTATTATCATAGATACGTCACGGTTGATGCACTTTTCCAAATAATTTTGGCAAAATCTAATCACAACAATTTTGCACGGTTTCCAAATAGGTTTCGTGATTCCGGCGATATTATTATTTCTTTACAGAACAAATTTTCGAAGATAATAATAGTTGAAACTATTATTATTATTTTTGCAGACGAAATTCGTTCTAGAACGTTTCTTCTCACATTTCTTCATTTTGTGTTTTTACTAAAAATATACGATTTACAATTTGATAGTATTAGAAATGGGAAGTTTCGCTTCATTCATATCTACCAATAAAATAAAAATGATATAAGTAAATGATTTAGACTTTTTAATATTTTTTTGTTTATAGTTTCAAATGAACAATGTATGATTATACAATGGCATAATATGAATTCATTATTATTATACATATTTTAATTCCTATTTATCCATATTTCAATTATTCCTAAACCATGGTTCCACGACAAGGACATGGCCAAACGAGACGTGTCAAAGGTATATCGCATCGGGGCTGCGTTCAGATATAACACTCGACGTCAAGTGTCGGATGTACCTGAAGTTGATAATTATGGCGATTTTCACACCTATCTCATTGAACGCTTTCGAGCGGCATTTCAATATGGAGATTTTAAATGTCAAATGTCGTTTCAACATGTACGTGTCGTTTTAGATTACATTTTCGTCGAAAGACAATTGGGTAGTGGAGTAAATAATGCCCTCTGACCTTTTATTGGAAACAATGATGTTTTTCTTAAATTAACGTCTTTGTAAATCATCATAATATATAACATCAACTGACATATAGATAGCACAGATAAAATATAAGTAATCTTACCACAGATTAAATAGATATTCTATAGATGGATAACTATCAGAGCGTTTTTCACCCGCCGATTTTACAGAGAGTTTGAAGCGTACACTCCACCGTTAATCTAAACACGACAGTGTCTTTAGAGCGTGTGTTTGCAGACATTTTGAACAGCTAAGAGCGTTACTAAGTATACTCGGCGTTCATTCTGACCGCAGCCCTATGTACACGTAAGGGATACCCCTTCGTGTGCTTGTGGAGAGGAAATCGAGACCCTGGACCATGTGTTTTTGAATGCCCAATCCACACCGAACATATTTCGTACTCCTCTACCAATCAATATGTCACATCTTCTGTCATTAAATTCCTTACTTATTAATTTCCACATAGCAAAATTTCTTCGCCTTAAGGGGGGGACTGCTGCCAACATACCTATTTTTCAATTTGATATACCATCATTATTTCTTATCAAATCGTTTTGAAAAAAAAATTTAGATAGTTTCGATATTAATAAACAAAAATATACCTTAACTTTTTGATAATGTTCTGTATAAATTCTTGTAGAAAAATAATGGCATACCCCGATTTTCAACGTTTATCATATATTTTTAATAAACTATAAGGCGTAGAGTAATATATTTTTTTTTAAATTAAAGAAGACAAAAATATCTAGAAAAATATGATGTGACGTTGCATTAATGCTTCAGGTTTAGTAAATAAACCTAAAAAACATTTATTTTTCATTCAGCGCCATTGCGTCATAAAAGTTGTTTTGGTTTATTTACTTAACCTGATGCGTTAATGCAACGTCATATCATATTTTTCCAGGTATTTAGTTCTTCTTTAATTTATAAAAAAAAATATTGCTCTATACCTTATATTTTTTTATAAATTTAAGATAAATGTCTAAAATCGGGGTATGCTTATAATTTTCCTACAAGAATATATACAGAACATAATAAAAAAGTTAAGGTATATTTCTCTTTATTAATATCCAAACTAACTAGGTTATTTTTTTCAAAATGATTCGTTTAGTAATAATGATGGTATATCAAATTGAAAAAATAGGTACGTTGCCAGCAGTCACCCTCTTAATGGATTCAATCTATAATTCAATAACCACAACTCTCAACAATAATTTCATAATATTTTTTTAATGATTTAGTAGAATGCCATTTAAACTAAACAAAATAAGATCGATATTATTTGTTCTCTGACATTTTAATTTCGTTAGCCTTTATCAAAGAAATGAGGACATAAGGAAAGAATGTAAGATATAGAAAGATGTCATTAATATAATGAAAGTGAACACATTGAGATGGTTTGGCCACATGGGTAGAATGAACGAGGAACGCCTGTCGAAGAAAATATACATTGCGGACAGGAATGGAATGAGAGGTCGGGGCCGCCCAAGGAAGGGATGGCACGTCCATGTGAACGGTATTTTGAAAGACGGAAATTTCAGAAGCATGAATAACAGACGAACGTGTATAAGACGATGTATGAATGTCGACGAGGCGATGAATGTGTGTCGAGATAGAAATAAATGCCGTTCGGATCTCTCTGCCTACCCCGCGAGGGACATGGCGTGATGGTATATGTATTATCAAAGTGTGTGGTTTGTCTTTCACTATGTGTTCATGCATGCTTTGTAAAATGTGTTTTTGTGCATCGAATGCGTTAAAAGTCCCGCGTAGGTTACTGAAAGTCATGGTAACCCTATAAAATCATAAGTTACCCAATAAGTATGTACTTCACTCCATCTCGTAATGTTATTCGTATTCGATATCGAAATTCCGACGTATTCGTGTTTAATATTAATTATAACGGCTATAATCTCGTGAGATTTCATCATGCGTTGCATCAAGCGTGCACGTGGCTGTTTAAGGGGGCAACCTTTGAGGAATTAATAGAATTTGCTGACGAGGTGTTTATGTCTTACGAAGTTAATCACAAAGTCGCAGTGGTGGCACTTCAAATACAAAGACTCATTGAATTTTACAATGACTATGAAGATGATACAACACATCATCAAAAAAAAAACAGTGTTTAGTAATGCTTTTCCCATCAAACAATCAAAATCAATTTTATAAACATGATCAATGTTTCCCTGTCCTTCCTCGTAATACCCTTTGCAAGAGCCGTGATTAAACACTTTATTTATAGGTTCTAAATAAAAATTGATAACATTTTAAAAATATATTGTCTAGTACTGAAAATTTTTATTTTAATATCATGATATGCAAACTTCATTTATCTATCTTCTTCCTTTGTTTATTTATTATAAGGGACCACTTACAGCTAACAAGTTATTATACATCAATAGTTTCAAAAAATAATAAAAAGCTAATATAAAACTGGTCAGCCAATTACAAGTGGCCACATCCTGCATTAAAAATTGGTATACACATCTATAGGAAAATAAAAATATCTTAAATGGAAATTATATAAAAACAAATCAGATACAAGGTGGTTCGGCCACATAGAAAGAATAAGTGATGACCGTCTGACAAAAAAGTATACAAGGCTGATAAAAGAGGAATGAAAAGTAGAGGTCGGCCAAGAAAGAGTTGGCACGATCACATAAATGGGATTTTGAAAGATGGAGATGTTAGAAGTAAGAATAATAGAAGAGCGTGTATGAGACGATGTATGGACGTGAATGAAGCGAGGAATGTATGTCAAGAGAGAGGAGTCTGGCGTTCGGTTCTCTCTGCCTACCCCAAATAGGGAAATGGCGTGATGGTATGGTATGGTAGATACAACAATGATTAAGATCACGTCAAAGAAAAATAGCGAAAGATGTTAACAAAACAAAAAGATAAACATTACTATAAAATATACAATTAAGCACAAACAGATAAAAAAGAGAAACATTAAAGCTAGAAAGAAAGAAAAATAAAAACAAAAAGCTAGTTTAATATGTTAATTTACAAGTGAGGAAAGTTTTCTTCTGAATGTCACCAGACTGTCACCAAAAATATCTGTCTTTATTAGTATGAAAAGTATTATAAGATCTACACATCCGAGTAATGGGATTAAAAAAAACTTGTGTTAATGTTGAAAAACTGTAATCTAAATAGTTCTGGGTTCCTTATACGAGAATTTGTGTGAAGCTTTATTTTAGATAGAAGTTCGGTGTCAATTTGATTGTTGATAATTTTATACAAATAGATCAAGTCTGTGACTCGACGACGGGATAAGAGACTTTTGATTTTGTAGTGGTTAAGGAGGTCATTATAAGTATTTAAGTTGTGGTTTCGACAATCGCCAGTACGATAGGCAAGTTCATATAATCGTTGCGCATCGTAGTAACGAGGTCTTTCTTCGCAGCGAGGAGTACTCCTCCTCCCATTTTTTTATTGGACGAAGTGCTCTCTCTATCCCGTCTATAGACAATGTATCTATTGTCAATTATTTCTGTATTGCTATGATCAGTATGATTATTGTTGTATTTAATTTTTATTCTAAGTTAATTCGAGCTATTGTATCTATTTACTAGAAACTTCACATCATTTCGGTTGATGAAAAGCATCACTTACACGAAAAACGCACCCCTCATACGCATGATGAACACTTATAATCACGAACATCTGGATATCGATATTTTTCATTTAGGAACTAACTCATTTTCTACTACCATCAGTAATAATGATTGAATTTCACTGGATGATTGAAGTATCAAGATTGATTGGAGTAAACAATGTGAGCTTGCGGGTACTTACACTTATATAGACTACTTCTCTCTTACACTTATATAGACACACTCACACAAATATACACACCCTTACACCCATACGTACACACATACATATACTCATGCACTATCGTTCAGATATACCTAAATGTTTTTCATATGTAGCTTTAAGTATGTAAGCACAGCAGTCAAAATTAATTGTTAATATTGTGGAAAAAATGTTATCCAACTGTCGATTTGTTCAGGAGAACTTTGTTCTCTTAACATATCGACAATGTATCAAGCCAGAATACGCGAGAATTGTATGGAGAGGTCTACTTTTTTTCACGGCTTTTCCAACTTTGAAGTCAAAAAACACCAACTTAGAGGCTTCGCAGCATATATGTTCCATACACGGATTTACTCAGAATTCGGAGTAGAACATTTCGTGTGTCTGTGTGTGTGTGTGTGTGTGTGTGTGTGTCTGTGTGTGTGTGTGTGTGTGTGTGTGTCCCTTATAACTTTTGATCCGCTCAATTTACAGAGCCCAAAATTTCAGAATATATAAACAGTTATAGGCTTACAAAACTTTTATACTCAGAAGTGGGAATTTTTGTTTCAGTCAGGGGTTATCAACTTTTGAAATTTTGGTTTATTTTTCCATATATCTCAGAAATCATAAAAGCTAGAACGCTGAAATTTGGTGTAAACATAGACAAATACAAAATCTCAAATTAGTTTTTTTAAAAAAAATCCAGGGTTTCTCAAACATTTTTTATTAAGAAAAATATTTTTTTCATGATAAATTTATGAGTTTAACTGCTTATATTTCCATTTTTTTTAAAAATATCAAAAAAAGCCGAAACACCCCAACTAGATCATTTAATTTTCTATAAAAAATATTAATATTGTATAAGAACATCTCAATTTTCTTTTAACAATTTTTATAAAAATTGAATTTAGTGACGACATCGCTTCATACAATTTGTATGACTTTCGTCTATACACGATATCTAAGAAGACATAATTGTTTGATACGAATCTCCAAACTTACATACATACCATCATTCTGTTTTCACATTCTGGGTAGGATCAAAGGACTGACCTCCATACTATCCTATCTTGACATACATACATATGTAGGTACATGTGTTGTATAGAAAATCAAATATCTTAAAATATTAAATAATTTGTATGTATGGGATTATAGTTTGGTACATATTCTTCAACTATACATACAATCGCTATCGACAGTTGGATCTCATGTGTTACATGCAACTAGTTATACTGTAAATTTCCCGGAAATAAAATAAAATCAATACATGCAACAACTAAAAATAGTAACACTTGTCGCCCGTTAACCCTCTCTAGCTTAGGGTACCGTCTTAATGCGGTGTTGCGACATATCGCACTTGTTCAAACACCAAATTCCAAAACAGCGGTAACATCATTAAATTTACACGATGCATTATAACCGGGTAGTACCTATACATTGGAATGTCACCTTTATTTATTGCGGATTTTAAAATTATAAATATTTGTACGTATCTAAACAAGCATTACTGCACGTGTATAAACAATGTAAAATAAACAAATGATGTATCTGAATACATAACTGTATGTCGCTCGGTTCTCTCTACCTGCCCCAATGGGGACATGGCGTTATGTTTTTTTTTTATTATACATCAATTCACAAAAATATTTCTTTTTGGTTAGGTAATTACCTTTATTGTTCGAAAAATATTAAGACAAATATAATTCATTTGGCTAAAGTTGATTTTGAGTTATAGGTATATAGGTTCATTGTTTATTCAAGTTTTTTTTCAGCTTTTCAAGTCGCGTGAGCTTTCTTTTGTTACCTACTTGAGTTAAACATATAATCATGTGGGGTACGAAAACTTGACATATATCTGGGAAACCAACATACTTATGTTCTATATTATCTAAACATTTTTTGTAACCATTTCATCACAGTAAAAAAATGCAATATTTAAGAATAAATCTATAAAATTGCACTTCTGAAAATTCACCATACGACTCTAGTGGTTCTAGTATGAGCGAAGTGTGATATGTTTTGTCACAAAAAATGTGAAATCCTATAAAAAATAGTATACCAGAATTTACTCATTAAAGACCCCTGATTCACATTTATTTATTTATTCAATATGAAACCAACAGTTTTTTTTTTAATTTTACATTAAAATAATAGATAATAATAAACAAGAGTTTTCACTTACAGTAATAGGTACATTAAAATATTATGTACTAGCTTTTATGTCCCGCCGTTGGCCAAGAATGTAAAATTGTGAAGGAAAAAGCAATAGTTTTTATAATATTGTCACCCAATTATTTTGCAAAATCGGACTAAGAAAAGTGGTTTGAAATATGATTGAATTTGATTGTAAAATGTTCAAGTGATGGCCACAACCCATTATTTTTAATATATTGTTATAAAGTGTGAATGAAGTATAATATACAATTTCTGCACGCATGGACTATGCGAAATGGTTTTAAATATGACTGTTTATCAACGTTCTAAAGAGATTGGTTTGGCCACAACCCCCATTTTTAAATACCGTCATCGAAAACAAATTGTAATATGTACCTATTGAAAATTTAGTAATTTTGGATATTGGGATGTGGTTAAAATTTGATTAAACAAATGTACTGAAAAGATCCAGTGTTGGTCACATCCCATTCGTTTTTATATTTTTTCATCAAGTGTGCATTATATTTTTGCACAATTAGACTGATAAACTTAAAATTGACACAAAAGTCTACATTAACGAAGAAGAAGAAGACTTAAACTATGGTAAATAATTTGAATATAAACGTTGTGAAGAGTTCAGTAATGGCCACAACCCCCATTCTTTAAATATTGTCAACGAAATCAAATATGTAGGTGTTGAAAATTATTCAAAATAGGATGATATAAATGGTTTAAATTTGATTAAACAAAAGTATTGAAAAGATTCTAGTGCAGGTTACATCGTTACATCCCACATCCCATTCGTTTTACATATGTGTTTTCATCAAGTGTACATATCGTTAATAATATTTCTGCACAATAGACTATTAGACTTAAAACTAACCCAAAAGTCTAAATAAAAAAGAGAAGAATAGGTATAAGACTATAAAAAATAGTTTGTATAAAAAATCCCAATGGTCTACATAAAATAAGAAAAAAATACATAAAATAGAAGAATTAGACTATTGGAAATAGATTGTATAAAAACTGACTAAAAGGTCTTCATAAAAGAAGAAGAAGATTAATCTATAGGAAAGAGTTTGTATAAAATTCACCCAAGTTACATTAAATAAGAAAACGAAGAAAAAGACTAAAGTAAATATTTTTTGTAAAAACTGTAAGGTCTACATAAAATTAAGAAGAAAATGAATTAGACTCCATGAACCGTCGCTTCAGACCCTTCAGAACCTCCAGTCTCTTCAGTACCTCCCGTCCCTTCAATCCATCATTGCGTCCCTTCCAATCAGGCCCTTCAGTACCTCCCGTCCCTTCAGGCCCTTTAGTGCATCCCTTCCCTTCATTACATCCCGTCCCTTCAGTCGGTTAAGAAAAGTTTAAATCCAGAAACCATCCTGGAAGAACCGCGAAGAGATGAAAGGACCTTCTTTTCACAGGATACTCCACCGTTAAAGGTAAAATGACGTAGAAGAAGAAGAAAAAAGTTTAAATCCAGATACCTGCGAAGATATGGAAGGAAAATTGGACCTTCTTCTCCCAGGATAGTCCACCTTCATAGGTAAAATGACCAAATGCACGATGAAGAAGAAAAAGAAGAAGAAGTAAAAAGTTTATATCCAAAAACCGTCTTGGAAGACTCGCGAAGAGTTGGAAGAACAGTTGGACCTTCTTCTCTCAGGATTCTCCAACTTCATAGGTAAAATGACCAAAAATACACGAAGAAGAAGAAACCTGCGAAGAAATGGAAGGACAATTGGACCTCTTTCTCCCAGGTTAGTCCACCTTCATAGGTAAAATGACCAAATACACGATGAAGAAGAAGAAGAAAAAAGTTTAAATCCAGAAACCTGCGAAGAGATGGAAGGACAGTTGGACCTTCTTCTCCCAGGATACTCCAACTTCATAGGTAAAATGACCAAATACACGACGAAGAAGAAGAAGAAAAGAAAAAGAAAGTTTAAATCCAGAAACCTGCGAAGAGATGAAAGGAAAATTGAACCTTCTTCTCCCAGGATAGTTCATCTTCATAGGTAAGATGACCAAATACACGACGAAGAAAAAGAAGAAAAAAGTTTATATGCAGAACCCGTCCTGGAAGAACTGTGAAGAGATGGAAGGACAGTTGGACCTTCTTCTCCCAGAATACTCCAACTTCATATGTCAAATGACCAAATACACGATGAAGAAGAAGAAGAAAAAAGTTTAAATCCAGATACCGTCCTATAAGACCTGCGAAGAGATGGAGGGACAGTCGGACCTTCGTTTCCCAGGATATTCCGCTTTCATTGCTAAAATGACCAAATACACGAAGAAGAAGAAGAATAAGAAAAAAGTTTAAATCCAGAAACCATCCCGGGCATACGCTCGACAATTCACCAAAGTTTCATTGTAATCGGACAAACGGTTTAGGAGCACATTGCATACATGCATCCATTCATACATACATAAATAAATAAATAAAATAATTTTCCTATAGGAAATCAGTATATTGTTGATTTGTAAGTAAATAGTATTAAGTAGGTACCTACCTACAACAATGTTCTAAATAAATTCGATTCATAACAAATTTTATTTGAATATCAGAATCTTTCCGTTACCATAGTAACCATTCCAATACGTTAAAAATATCAAATGGTTTGAGACTTCTTTGAATATGTAGGTTGAATACATTGGTTTGTTCGATGCCATAAAAATGAAAATTGTCAGAAAATTCAAATATTATTCACAAATTATGCAATTTTATTATGCCTATATCTTTACTAATAATAAACACATTTTTACAATATATGTCTTAAAACTTGCTGTAATGTCTTGTGTTTCATTTTATTATTTCATAATTACATTTATTTCAAAGGTTTATTATTTTCAAGAACATATTCATTCGGTAGGAAAATGAAATATTGTATGAAAAGATATTAAAATGGCGGCGTTTATGTACAAAACGCTTACTTTAAAAATAAGTTAAACATTATAATTATACAAAATATTCACCATGTTTTTCACTCAAACGCTAAGTTATACTTGAAAATATATTTTTTTTCGTCTAAATACGTACTTCTAACTTTTAAAGTAACAGATATTTGCGTGCAAAATGTACACTTTTTTGACAGATATGACTTGGAAAATTTTGTATGAAAAAAATAATTATTGAAATATCTTTAAAATTCAGCATTTTAATCGCATTATTTTTAGCGTGACACTGCATCAGGTATACTGGTACACGTTCGCACATAAATTAGATTTTTAGATGCTCTTGGTTTTTCAAAAGGCGTGAGACAAACACACACACACACACACACATACACTAACATTTTGATTGCTTTATTACTTTAGATATAACCATATAAACACATCACTTAACAGAAAAAAAAAGTGGATGCGTGATGGATTAGGGGTTTAAGGAAGTGGTGAAGTGGGGAGATGGTTTTTTGACATCAAAAATGATCACGTGAATAAATAAAAATATCCTTGCATTTATGTTTGAAAAAGGTCAAATTTTAAATTAAATATATCTAAATGATCAAGGAAAGTATTATAGTTTGTATAAATACTTCGAATCAATTCGTTCTTACCAGTCTAACCTTTTAACTCCGTCGATATAAAGATGAAGTTGCCACTTGAATATTTGTATAATAAAAATATAATTTAATACATATTATGTTATTTATACCTTACATTACCTACACTACAGAGAGGAGACAGTTCAGTGACACAGAGCCAAAATTCCTTTTCAACTCTGTGTCGGGACCAAGTAGTAAGTACAAAGTGCGCGTGCCCGGAATAGATCTTCGACGCGACGCTGCGCTGGGCCGAGATTGGACTCGCGCGCAACACGACGCAAAACGGATCTTCCGGCATACATTATAGAGGGATATACTCGTACTATTTCACTTTTATATTATTGTATAATGATTATTATTCTGTATAGCTAAAGGAGTGAGGCAAGATTGTGTCGTCAATCTTCAATATATTCGAATCAGTCTGTCCTTGAAACAAATACATCAATATTATTATGCGTCCCCTAGTTTGATCAATTTTCTATTAATTTATCAGCGTATATCATGTCAAAAGGGCTCGTAATGACCTTGAGTATCTCGTCGTAATGGGAAGGGAGTGGAGGGTAGAAGATACAGATATCACTGACCTTGTCAAATTCGCTACAGTATTCTCAAATTTACCGAAACCCGAAGGAAACTTGTCTTCTATTATACAGCACGCTTACTCTATTAGTTCAATCTACATGAACCTTAGTTACGCGTATTATGAGGAAATTTTTAGAATCTGCGAGCATTTCCAACTTTGAAGTCCAAAAACACCAACTTGAAGGTCTTGCAGCATATAATAAAAGTTTAAATATGAAATTGCCGTTTTAACCTACTGGCAACATTGATTTATAATTAAACCTGCATCGTGTCAGATTTCAGAGTGAAACTTTATTCACGCGAAAACTACAACAATTAAAAATAAAAAATTGATATTTGTTTGTTCGACTTTTCAATTGTTTTTACATTCAACTTACAAAGTAAAGATGGATACGGCAAAAATCAGAAAAAAATTCTAGTACGAGTTCCCGCGTAACGCAGCAGAAACTGCTCGTAATGTCAATGCTATGTTTGGAGAGGACATGATTAATGAACACACCGTAGTTACGTTTTTGGTTTAATCTCTTTCGTAGTGGATACTTCGACTAGAAGAATGAACCACGAGGAAGACCAGCCACTAAGGTAAATAACGATGAAATGAAGGTGATGATGGAAGCAAATCCGTGTCAAACTATTAAACGAATAATATGTTATAGGTATGGATATATTCAGAATATGGAGAACATCTTAATGGAGAATCTGATTTCCGGCTCGGTTCCCTCGTTTTGACAAATCCATTTTGTTTATATATTTATTTACGGTTACAAACAATCTCAATTACGAAATACATTAAATAAGACAATTAATTACCCACATAAATACCAGAAAATGTAACACAAATTTTACAAAACTAATAAACATACATGAATGATGGTGAATCTTAATCAAATGGATCTTGCAAAGGATTAAAAAGGAAATTCAACTATATCACTACATGCCACCACGATGAGAACTACATTACCCTATACTGGTTTAACATAATGTTTACGTACATGCAAACACATACACACATACATACATTAGGATAAAATAAGTTTATTACATTGTTAAATTGCTTAGTAGTCTAGTCATCGTTTAAATAGACCTGAAGGTTCAGAAAAAATGTCAATATTTCCACAGTATTTATTAAATTTGGAGCAAGCTCTTACGATAAACATATTTTTTGTGTAAACAATATTTTTTGCAAGCCTTATTTGTACGTACATGTATGAATTCCTTAGTAGTATCAGAACACTATACGTGTATTAGCCCACCTTCTTACTGTAGTATTGTCGTATTAAGTTCCTTGTACTTCCATATAAGATATAATGTAAGAGTATAGTGATCGCCCTATAGTGTTGCAATCCCTCCTTGTATAGACAGTATTGTATTTGTACCATAGACGGCAACCAGACTAGATAATCCACTGACATCTGATATCCATAGAAATATTAGCACATACACACCCAATACTGTCACATATTATTTGTGTATGCGTGTGTATTGGACACCTACATAGAGATGAAGGTATCAGGGCATGTAATCTGAAACTTGTTTAATATAATAAATTGCTTGTACAAAGGGTAACGTAATATATACTTAGTACTATGTACTCTTTCGTTAGCGTTTGATGCTTTCAATTTAGAACTGTTTGCGGTTTGGATCTTTTCAACGCACGCGTCAAATAATAATATGTACTTATATACCTAGTTGTTGACAAAACCTGTCATTCATCATTCGATATCGTACTGTGATTGGGCTGGTGTTGTTCCAAGAGATTTCTTAAAAATTGTTTAGCAATCTTGTTCCTTTTCGTGCACTCACGATAAACTACAGAATCTAATAATCAGAAATTTTCCATAGTTCTCAAATAGATATCGTGAATAGGTACAATGCTACCTACCTCTTTACAGAAAAAATCTTCTGAACAGTTAAGTTTGAAGCTTGTATTAATGTTGCAGAAAAAATCTTAACGGGAATGAAAAAGGATGGAAAAAGAATGGGAGAAGGACTAAATTTTTTACTGCTGTGAAAAAAAACAAAAACAACAGACTCTTAATATTATTTCGCCTCCTAGTTTCGATGTGTCCAAATGTTCAACGTTGGATTGTCCCTGTGATGTTCTCTTGTCATCGGTCATCTTTGGTAGTAAACCGGTTGTGTTGTGCTTAAGACCCTCGACTAATGTGGTATATGGTATAACAATATTATGGTCGTGTCTCGTCGGCGACTTTACATTATTATTGTCAGAGAGATCTTTATATTATTATTCAATACATACTTATGTACATTGTTGTCAGCCCTTGTCGGCATATTATTACCGATTTAGAAGTATGCAAGTAGAATTAAAATAGTAAAGATACTGATTGTCTTTTGTGTTTCAAATAAGTGTCTCGTGTCAGGAGAAATTGTGGCGAAAATAAATTTACTCTCTATTTCTCCTAAGAATGACCAGGAATTTGCGCATGTCTCTGCCCATTAGGCGTACTTATCCCCGCTTTATAACCATTTCTATTCAACCTTCAAGCAACGGTGTAAATAAATGGGGTAAAAAACCCAAGTCAATTTTGTAAAGTGTATTTATTTTTAAACAATAAATACAACTACTTGATTTCATTATAATTTATATAAATATTAGGTATATAAAAACAAATAATGCCATAAATAAAGAGAAAATATTTTTATTTATTTTGAACGTCATAAAATTATTATGTGAAAGAAAATAATGACAAGAAATAAAGAAAAGAACATGATTTATTTTTAATGCTAATTTAAAAAAATCTTAATATTTTACCAGTCCATTTTGATTTCTTTTAACTGACGAAAGTGACGAGCTTGGGGAAATATTTTCCATGCACTGTTAATAACTACACTGGAGATGTCGACTGACTTAACTAATACCATACCTGTGATTGGTCGACCGTTTATTGCGGTGGGGGTTACCTGCGCAAAGGGGGTCTAAAATCAGTTTTTGGTTGGTCATTAATAGCAGGAATTCAGAATAGTTAGAAATGCATAAAATCTACAATATTCATTTATTATAAAGGACCACTTACAGCTAACAAGTTATTATATATCATAGTTCCATAAAATAAGGGCAAGCTATTAAAAAACTGGTCATCCAATTACAAGTGGCCACATGCATTAAAAGTTGGCGAACAAATTTATAAGAGTATGAAAATATCTAAAAAAGAATCTATAAAAATGAAAAGATACTATATAATTCACCATACATACAATATACTAGTGAGTATATTTATTCGATGTCATTCTTAAATGACATAACTGAGCAAATACGAAACAAAGTTCAGGGTGGTGTAAATATATACAGGCATAAATGTACAAATGCTGATTAATTGGCACTAAACAATATCTTCCAAGCCTCGAGTAGATTCGGTTTAAAATATTAAAAAATACGATTTTTAGTATTCAAACTGATAATAGCAATGACGAAGAAGGTAATTGAAAAACGCAGCAGGAAAATCGTTTAAAAATCATTAGATTTATGTAATTTCCTTAGTTCATAACCTTTCAATTATCCTTACAATGTATGTGATTGATTAACGGTTGACATCATGTCCACTCAAATGTATTTTATTTATCGTTACTAACCGCATTTTTGTCGCACATATTTAGTTATAATAATAACACTACCATAATTGAATCAAAATGTTGATGTTACAAATACTTGAGCAAATAAACCACAACTATTGCTGAAAGTATACATAATGTTTCCGTCGGGAGTTGGCTATGTATTCATAATAAAATTAATCATGTTTGATTAAATGCCTTAATAATTAGTTTCATACCACTTGATATTGCTCTATGATATTATTTATAACCCTCCATTTACCACAAAAGGTACATGAAAAATAATGTCGTATTTCTGGTAAATCAGTCAGCTGAACCTACTATGTACATACACTTGTTATTTCCATTAGCTATTGATAGTGTTCACTATTCTCTCCACTAAATATTAGGATTACCAAGTACTTGTCGTATTCAACTATTCGAGTATCTAGATAAATAAAACGAAATACTTAAATATAGTTGAAAAAAAAAATACAAAAAATATGCTCGGTCCGTATACCTATTTCTATCCAAAAATAACATTTGTTTTAGGAAAATCAGCTCTTAGTTTTTCATTTGTCAGTCGTTCTTTATTCATTCTTTCCGTGTGGTCAAACCAGTAGATGAGTGATGAGTGATGACAGAACGGTTAACACGCGGGGTTAGTAATCCAGTGGTCGCGAGTTCGAATCCTGGCACTACTGATTTCGTTCACCTATAGAACAAGCATTTATGCTTAGTTTAGGGAATGTATGATAATGTATATTATGTTCTTCTTTCAAGGACGTATTCATTCTTTAAAAAAAATATCCCATTGCATTTGATTTTGTTTTGTTAACCTTTTTTCTAAGTTACACTTGACCGTTATACTGTCATACTTGTTTCTTATTCTGTATCAAAAGATCCTATCCGTAAGATAAATAGAATATTTCTAAATATTTTAAGTTCTTGTTTTATCTAAATCTTGAGATCTGATTATGCGGCTGAGTTGGTAGTCTTCTGTGATGTGGATTCCCAAGTATCACGCTATCTTTTCGGAGGTCTTCCTTGTGGTATTCCGTCTGGATTCCCTCAAGAGCGATACGTGGAAGTCTATCATCTATATACATGTCCATTCCAGTGTCGTCTTCTTTGTCTACCCCATCTGACGATGTCTTCCGTGTTGCACATTTTCCATATTTCTGCATCTCTAATTCTATTTTAAAAGTTATAAAATAGATGTTGAATTTGAACAATATTCAATGTATTTATTACAAGTCTTTGTTGCACAGCCGTTGCTAGTATATTACGAGTTTATTTGCTTTGCGTGCTACGGTCAAACTCCGTAACATTATTTGCAATGGATTTTGAAATTGCTGCGCGGAATGTACCCTGGGAACTTTTTGCAAGAAACACTCCTTTCTCCCTCTCTGTCTCTCTCAAACTGCCATTGTAAATACATAACAACTACTTCTGTGTGAGGATGTTGAACCTAAAATCGATTGCTGGTGATGAACCTACCGCCACCATTTTCGCTGTACAAACTCAAGGAAGTGGTTACACTTCGATTATTTCAGATTGGTCGTTGTTCCACATTCATTATATTTATTTTTGTTTTTTATTTGTGGGATTTAGCCACAAATTGCAAAAAATATTAGACAACTCAAAATATTCTTAGATGTTTTTTTTTTAAGTTAGAGTCATGTAGATCCCTCTTTATAAAGGTTTAAAAGCAAACCATGACTTAATATGATAAAAGTACCTACATTTGAGTCACGTAGTTTCAAATCCCCTTTCTAAATGTTTTAGTGAAATATAATCAATAATGACTCAAAATACACTACCATGTTTTAATTAATGTAATTCGTTAACACATTCAATTCATATGTTTCATTAAATATTATCAAAAATGTTTCTGCATAAAACTAAAGAGCATCCAATTGAGGACCTATCAAAATGTTAATGATTTTTATGGTACACGCTCAAATTGCAAATCTGCTATTGTTCAAATTTAAAATTGAATCTTTGGATGTTAATTGGAATGTTTGGAATTATGTACGTTATGTTTCATTCTTTTTCTATTTAATGAAGGTCTTTGATAGACCGAAACTTGTTTTGCCTCTTATATTATAGAATAATTACCCTGCTCTTACGCGACACCCAAATACGACGATAATAGAGAAAAGTGAAAACACTATTCAAAGCTGGTGTCTAACAGCAAATAATACGAATTTAGTGAACGGACAGGAATAGAGATGTGCTTCGATCCTTCTTATAAATCATTTGAAATATCCCAAAAAGTAATAGCAAACATGAATGTAAGTTAACTATATGTCTAGCACATTGCACATAATGTAATATTCACTATATTAAAATAAAAATCTCTCAACTGCAAACCGCATACGGTCAAAGACATACACACACACAGTTCATATTATGCAATTAAAGTTAATTGTGTTGCCACAACACAATGTCGTAAAATAAAACACCACAAAAGACAACACAACGAGTAAAAACATTTGTTCATACGTAATTTATTCAAAAAAGAACAAAAGTTATTTTTTAATTTTTGTCAATATTGACAGTAGGTACTGATTTGTAGAACTCCATCAAAGGGTTTAATTTTATCAAATCAGGGGGGCAAGTCTCGTCCTACCGGCGAAATCAAAAGCCTCGTGATTACCCATATCATGGATATAATTATTATATGGAGTTCTATGACATCTAAAGATATTATAGAACTCCATATAATAATTATTTATTTATTTATACATCTCCTTGTACATAATATAAACAAATATAATTGTACACTGGCGGGTTTATTGCCATTAGGCAATTTCTTCCAACCAACCAGATTACAAAGTATTACAACATTGTGTATGTACAACAGCAAATAAATAAGAGTAAAATAAATCAAAGAAAATACTTATAACACTTAAATACTATTAAAACAAAAACAAAAAAATAATAATTCATAGCAAGAAAAAAGGATATGGTAAGGACAGGAGAGGAAATCGGGATCAGGTGTTCAAGGATAAATATTCCTTCTTTAGTTTTTTCTTGAAAATACTAAGTGAGTTAGACGACGCAATATCCGGACTAAGGCTATTCCATAATCTTGCTGATTGTACTTCGAACGGAGAGCTGAGAAATTCTGTATTATGGATAGGGATGGATAGTGTTGTACGTTCAGCAGATCGGAGTGGAAGTCCATGGTAGGATAAATAAGTGAATTATATCCATGATATGGGTAATCACGAGGGTTTTGATTTCGCCGGTCGGACCAGACTTGCCCCCCTGATTTCTTCCACAGCCAATTATATATTTTTCAAAGTTGTTTCGCTAACACATCGGAAGCTCATCAAGTTAAAATTAAAAATTTAAATAGTGTTTTGTTTTTAATTTGATTTATAATAAAATATATAATTCTTATCAGCTGAAAAGATCAAAGAAAATAAATCCTTGTGGAACAAATAATAATTTTGATTTATTAAAACCGTATGGAAATAAATCTCTTTAACCTAAATCATTGATTTGATTTTGTAAAATCCTAATCGAAATCATTTTTAACATTATTGGTTTTCGTAAATTAGATTTTATATTCTGATATATTAGGTACGTAAGAGAAGAGCATCGTGTATACAATTTATGATATAAGAATTGCGTAGTATAAAAATCAACGTCAGAAAGACGAAATTCTGACGTCTTTGTATTCGTGAAAAACAAGAAATGGCATCCGCCAAAAAGATATTCATCTTGTTTTTTTTCACTAACCCAAGGGGATATAGTGGGGAGTTATGATTTCGCAATTTTTAAGTGTATTTTTATATTGCAGGTTATCAACAAGTACCCATCATGCTGACATTGTATTCTGAAAGTTTAATCACAATGTATCTGTGTGTTGTGTGCTATGTACAGCGTGTTTATTTTACTTTATCGATTTTAGACTAAATTACTCGTTCGATTCTTTTCAAATTTTGCAAATTCGTATATCTGATACTCACTTAGACCCCATTAGATTTTGAAAGATATCGGAATAGTGCTTCTCAATTTTTTTAACTGCCAAATATTTCAAAGTGATCCCAAGCTCAGGAAAATTAAAATTTGAAATTTTTATTTTCAAATTAGTAAAAAGGCACATCACTTTCATAAAATGGCATTGAAGAAATATCAAGTTTTCATAATAAAATATTTAAATAAAAAAAATATTGAACAAAATCATTTCATAAAAATGTTGAATATTGTCCATACAAAATTTGAATACTTTATAGAATGACTTGTTAGTGAGGAGTTTAGCGTTGGCAACAATCCACTAGTTTTATTATGTATTAAGTAGGTATATAAGAAAAACTAACTAAATTGTAAGCTTTGCAGATATTGTACATGTAGGTACCAGGATAGAATGATATGATAGGGCTTACTTGACCTTTCTGACACCATATAGGTAGGTACTTGTGTTCAATAAAAATAATTTGAAAAAATCTCACAGCGTTTGAAATATTACTTCAATCTTATTAGTTCTGTATTTCTCAAACTCCGCTAGTTTCCTTGCCCCTCCAATAATGGCGCGAAGTTTAACAAAAGGTCCCAAAAACTTATCACAACATTACACATTTACAAAGCATCACGAGCTGTTTATAGATGGGTGGTGGCGGAGCGGTTAGCAAGCTGGGTAATAATCCAGGGTTGCGAGTTCGAATCCTGCCACAGCCGATTTCGTTCATCTAGATGTAGCACAAGCATTTTTTTTTAATTTAGGGAATGTATGAGGATGTATATGTAGGTAATATTCATTATTTAAAAAAGTCTTTTACGAGGTACACTGAAAAAAAAGTTATGTTAAAATTAACCGAACTCTAGTGACAACAAAAATATCGTTTTGTGTTACTAAATATTTCGTGCACTTAACCATACAGTATAGTCATAAATGGATTAACTTTTATTACTGATAACAAAGGTTTGACTAAAAACGCAGGTAGCCACTTCGGTGGTCACAATTTTTTTTCAGTGTAGGTAGAGAAATCTGAACGCCAAATTTTTCTCTCTTTCCACGCATCTATCGCCACATCGACATGTATGTATGCATCGTCTTATACATATTCGTCTGTTGTTGAAGCTTTTTTAAATTTGCTTCTTTCATTCGTCGTACGATTCTTTTCTTTGACTACGCAAACACTTTCTTCCATTTCTATCAGATTTTTATATTTTCTTCGTCAGGTGTTCCTCATACATTCTTCCCGTGTAGCCAAACTATCTTGGCGTGTTCACTTCATTCTATTAATGACATCTTTCGTTATCTTACAGTCTTTCCTCGTGTCCTCATTGCTTACCCTATTATACATCGTCCTATCTAAATTCTTCTTAATGATCTCATTCCAACTGCATTAATAAAAAAATAAAAAAATATTTCAAATATATACATATATATATTTTTATTTATTTTAAGTACATTGGGTAAGTACATCGACAGACATCCAGCTTACAATTTTCATAAAAATAAAATAATATCGGTTATTATTATGAGTGCTGGACGTCCAATTATGGATGCACACAAAATTACATGAGCTCTTATTCAATCACACACGTAAGTTACACAAGTATGTGTTCCATAAATTAGATAAAATTCGGTTACAAAAGTTAAGTAAAAAAAGAAGAAGAAAAAATATGTACATACATAATTTAAGAAAAGAAAAAAGTTATAGAAGTTACACAAGTTACATATGTAAGTAGAAGTAAAAAATAGGTACATAAGAAGATAAAAAAAGTTATAAAAGTTAGAGAAAAGACAATTTCAATTAGATTGCAATCAAATGGAGTAGGTATATAAATGTCACTGAGATCTTGTCAAAACAACACGCGCGAGTTAACCTTTTTCTTAAAAGCAGAGAGCGAATCCGCAAACACGTCAAGATCAGCAGGCTAAGTCTGTAAGTAGATCTCGACCGATAAATGTCGAGATTAACTGTCAAAATATCGACTAGTCGATATTTTGACAGTTTTGGTAGTCACTAAGCAGATAACGCGTCGAATCGTTCTAGCCCACTTATTTGACGGCGAGATTGGGTCGACATGGTCGACATCGAGTCGAGAGACAGAGATCTAACGCCGCCATGTTGAATTAAATGTCATTTTTGACGCGAACAATGCCGAATTTCATATTTATTTTGAGAATAATTATATAAACGGGTTAAACGACGCCGTTTAAGAGATTCTTCAAACCCTTTAAATATTCCGTGTAATTCATTTATTGCTAATTACCGCGTAACAAAAGTTTTATATGGTAATATATTTATTGGAAATATGCGTCCGTACTTAGATTATAACATTATAATTCTATGCGTCCGTAAATGTTTTCCGTAGGTATAGATTTGAAATAATTTTTCATTTTGAGAAAGTATTCTTGTAAGCTATTTTATCACATATGTATTTTAACACTCAACAAAAGAAAATTCGGCGTAGTTTTTAGTAAAAAAATAACACGCTGCTGTCATTACACTTGATACATTGATCGAAATATAATTAAAAATAATTTTTAAAATTACTCTCAAAACATTCAATAAACACAAACGAAGTTAATTTAATCGTATTATAACTTGCTTTCGTGCTTTAAAATATTACCATATTATATTTATTTAACAAATTTATGTAAACAAATTTGACATATATTCAAATCATGGGGAAAATATTGTGTATTGCCATAAATGATAATTCAAAAATGTACCGCAAGACAGCCTAACGGCGACAAATACTAATAAGTGCATTTACGAACTCGACAGCGCTTAGTGACTACGAATTGTCGTCATGGGCGTAAACATGGCGAAAAGAGCGGCGATACGTTGTCGGATCTCGACTTTTTTACTGACTTGGCCTGCAGGACATTCCCTTGTCATATCGTTATACTGTCTACACATACTTTGTATGGGACTGTAATACATGAAGCTGGTCCGAAGTATATTAATATGAAAGGTATTGGCGAATCTCAGCGATCTTCTAGGTATATAAATTTATCAAAATCTTGAAATATACCGACCGCCGTGGCACAGTTAATAAGCCGTTTGGCTTCTGTGCCGAGGGGTCCTGGGTTCAATCCCCATTTTTTTTAAATGAATATGTCCTTGTTAAATAATTACATATACATTTCCTAAATTAAGCATAAATTCTTGTGTTATAGGTGAACGTTATTGGTCTTGGCAGGATTCGAACTCGCGACCACTGGATTACTAGCCCGGCGCGCTAACCGCTCTGCCTTCGACCCATCTAAATTATTATTATTATTTAATATGAAAGAGGTATACCTACCTATTCGTTGCGATTGAGAACCACTGTTAGTCGATACATGAAGGTATTTGTGTAGTCATAATGTCCATATATTTTTTTGTAATAACTCTCATCATAATATATTAAAATATTATGTAATCTTCATACAAAGACAGATTAATGTATAATAATTTGTACCGGTATGATTATGTGTATAATTTGTATGTTATGTATGTAGGTTCTTACTAAAGATACAAATGTATAGATCAAAGAATCTTCCATAAGTCACATTCGTTGAAAGAAACATTATGTGTATAGTTTGTATGTTATGTAAGTAGGTTCTTACTAAAGATACAAATGTATAGATCAAAGAATCTTCCATAAGTCACATTCGTTGAAAGAAACATTATGTGTATAGTTTGTATGTTATGTAAGTAGGTTCTTACTAAAGATACAAATGTATAGATCAAAGAATCTTCCATAAGTCACATTCGTTGAAAGAAACATTATGTGTATAGTTTGTATGTTATGTAAGTAGGTTCTTACTAAAGATACAAATGTATAGATCAAAGAATCTTCCATAAGTCACATTCGTTGAAAGAAACATTATGTGTATAGTTTGTATGTTATGTAAGTAGGTTCTTACTAAAGATACAAATGTATAATATATCAAAGTATCTTCCATAAATCACATTCGTTGAAAGATACATTATGTATATAGTTTGTATGTTATGCAAGTAGGTTCTTACTAAGATACAAATGTATAGATCAAAGAATCTTCCATAAGTCACATCTGTTGAAAGATACATTTTCAATTGATTAGTCCAAAACTTCGATCAAATGGTCGTTCAGCATAAATATTTTTTTTATAAAATTATATTTTTCAACAAATCACCAAATAAAATTATGATAAAAAAACCTTATGTAGGTAGATTATTTTCTTTGGTGTTGTTCAAGTAAGTACAAAATAGTAATGCCCTTAATATGAGTCAGATGTTGAAGCCTTTGCTTAGTTTGGTATCGGATGGGATAAAATATGTTCAAAATTGTGATGTGGTATTTGTTCAAAAATATTCCTGGTGATTATGACAAATTTTTGACATCTCAATAGACGAAGTTGGAATATTTTGGTGAACCAGGAACTCGAGGCACCTGCAGGGCTTACGACCTGTTTACGGCTAGTTCACGTGATCACCTTATGCGCTTGCGCAACTTTCACCAATTAAGCCTTGTTATTGAGATCCCTATTATGTATAAGGACTGTTGCTTTCATTGTTTACAAACTGATTTCTCAATAGAATAGATCGTCACTCATAGATGGCGATGGTGTGTTAGCTTATTTTCAAACGATTTTCGTGATTAAAATAAATAGAACTTTGAAAAATTTGATAGATAGGAATATAGCTTCTTATTAATTTCTCCATCAATCCATTTTTATTTCAAAAGAATTTAATGGGATTTATTTGACATTTACATCTCACATGCATACAATAATCATAGTATAGAATACTCTTTAGCCTGTAGTAAACGCGACTGCTTAATGTTGACTAATTTGGTCGACATTTTGCTACGAGCATTCAGTAATCATTTGGCCGTCTGCGTGATACGTTCTCCAAATAGGGAATTTTAAACTGGTTGCAAAATTATTTACGCAGTCATAACGAGTAGTACTATACGAACAATGTCTACCAGCAGAGTCATACATATATTGACACGAGCTGGCCAATAAAATGGCTTCACTTTTTCAGCGAGGTATAGGAATGAGTATTCCATGGTTTTATTATTATTCTATGCTCACATGTTAATTTTTCGAACTTTTTTATGACTGTTGGTGTAATAGTTTCAAGTTCCTCTCTAAAGGAAGACGTGTTTTTAAGATTACAGTGGAAATATCATCTGTTTGGGCACGTTTTTATCTTTCCTTATCATTTTACCTTTAATTGTTCCCCTTGAACCGAGATTCTTTGTTTCTTCAGAGTTATCTATGACCCAACAATACACGAGGACAAATATTTAATCTCTTCCGAGAACTTTTTATGACTCTGTAATCTCCTAGTACAAGATTACCTTGAACCACGCGTGTAGTCTTGTTACAAGTTTATACATAAACTTATTTTTTTCCAAGGAATGAATAGATATATCCTTAGCAGGTACATTTTTTTTTAAATAATGAATATGTTTTTGTTTGATCAAGTACATAAAGATCATCATACATTCCCTAAATTATGCATTTGCTTGTGCTATAGGTGAACAAAATTGGTCGTGGCAGGATTCAAACTCCGCGACCACTGGATTACTAACCAAGCGTGCTAACCGCTCTGCCACCAACCATCTAATTGCATTTATGTACATCCTCATACATTCCCTAAATAGCATTAATTCATAATTTCATTGTGTGTTTCAATCAAAACAAAACCATTTTTCGCTAAACATTATTTAGTGAATATTTGGTAAGCATTACAGCTGCAAGTATGCATGGTAAAATGACATTTTACATATGTAATTAAGTGATTCTTAACTATTAAATTTATTTATTTTTTGCAATATTATGTAATGAACGTGCTTTTCACCCGATCTGCCACACCATCAGATCTGCTGAACCGATATCGGACTCAGGGGGCAAGTCCCGTTAAACGGTGGAATCAGAACCTTCATGATAACCATGTCATAATAATCATAATAATAATAATGAACACTTCCTTGCACCCTGCGCAAGTGGCGAGTTTATTGCCGTCTGGCAATTTATTCCAACTAACCATCGTTTCCAGCCCAATGCAGAGAAGCAATATTTGGATGAGAAATGAATTTTAATAAATCTTATTGAGTTATCTAATATATGTTAAGATATTATAAAACTCCGTAAGATAATAATTATATCCATATCCATGATGTGGGTTATCACGAGGATTTTGATTCCACCATTTGACGATTCTTGCTCCCCTGAAATTCCCCATTAAATAGTCCGGAGAACTCTAAAACCTTGTAAAAAGAAAGAGAACGAAATGAAACTAAAAAAAATAAAATTAAAAGATCGTTGCAAGAACGTTGTTATTTAATTGACGTCGGTGTAATTTTTGCCAAACATCTTGAACGAGCTTCCGGTTGTGTCTTTGTGTCTTTTTTGCTTCGTTGGTTAGTTGGTTTACGTACAAATCGCCACTGACAACTATACCACTGAAGTAATAAACTATGTACTAAATATCAAAGTGCACCGTATTTATTACAAAAAAACCTTAAGTTGCTAAAAGGTCTGAACATATTCTCAATGAGCCCGCCACGATAACGCCAAAGGATACCTTAAAAAGGAAAGTTTTAAAATTAATGTTATTTTGAAGTTATTTACAGAAGGAATATATACAATTATCATGTCGTGCATCTTTGTCGAGCGTATTTGTCGACCCAACAGAAAACACAGAAACGACGGTCGATTCGACAAACAGCATAAACTTGTCACAATTTTATTTTTTTTCGTGACCCAAGTACCAATACATATCACTATGTACATAATAATATTATCGTACCGGGTATATTTCGGTGTTCGCGTTAATCGCTATTCAGCTTTCAGTCAACGGTGAGAGTTAAGTCAGTGGCTCACGAATGGCTGACGGTGACGGTATGCGCCGCGCCTCTCGCCGAACGCGACTCGCGTAAATCGTAATATAACACTATAATTTGAATTTCGAATTGTGATAATTCGTGACAAACGTCGAGTTCTTCGAAACTCTCCAAACGCTGAATCGTCGAAAAATATCAAATGATAATTTGAAAATCGAACACTGATTCTTTTTTTCTTCCGTAACTACTCAATTTGAATTTGGTTCTTTTTTAATCGAACATTAATTATTAAATCATAAAGCTTTGACATTGTGTTATATATCTTAAGAATTTGAATATCGAATTGTGTTCATATTCGACTAACGTCATTTTTGATATATTTAAATTTGGAATATTTAAGTGCTGATCATCCTATTCCCCGAACTGTCGAATGTTTAAACTTTGTTAAATTCATACGTTGATGTAATTACGAGTATGTATAGTGAAATAATAACAATTAGTTAATGTTTTGTTTGCGTGCGAGTATTTTTAATATAATATGTTTAAAACATCGATCTTTTTGCGAAGCATTTAGTTTTCAGTACACTGTGTTTATTTATTTTATAACCAAAGATCTCCACATTGGACTGTGATGGATTATTATACATACGATCCACAATATGCGTAAGTCCTATTTTTATTATTTTATTTTCTACAAAAACATGATATTATTGCTACGCAATGTTCTAAATATATGGTTGACATAAATCATGACTGATACAAATATAAAACTAATAATTTTATATTACATTTAAAATGGGCGTGCATTAATCAATAAAATGCGTACATCATTGTAATCATTGATGTTTTATGTGCACACATCAGTATTTATTTAGATTATTTTGCAAAACAGTTATTAATCTTAACATTTCTTTGTGAACAACGAAAACTCCTTTAGACAGATTTAATATTTATCGCTTTGTATATTCTCAATAAATTGATAAAAACAAAATTAATAGTTTTCATTCCCTTAAAAGCAAGATATAAACGAATGGCTAAAAATATCGGAAAGACAAATAATATGTAAAAGAGAATGTAGCTTTTTTTCCACTCTTAACTTCAGACCTCTTATTATCTATAAGAAATCGAGATTATTTATATTTGTTAGTTTTGTTCTTTATTTAGTATTTTTATTATTGTTGTTGTTTTTTACTCCTTACTACCCAAGAAAAGTTATGAATTCGCAATTTATTTATAAGTTTATTTTTTATTGCAGATTATCAATTAGTATCATGCTGAGGTTGTATTCTGAAAGTTTCATCACAATGTGTTTGTGTGTGTGTGTGTTGTGTACGCTGTGTTGTTTTTTCTACTTTAGGTATGGATTATAGACTAAAGTAGGTACTCATTCTGTTCTTACACAAATTTTGAAAATTTGTATATCTAATACACGCTTAGACCCCGCCATTAAATTTTGAAGGATATCTGATCAGCAGTGCTTCTAAATTTTATCAACTGTCAAATATGTATGTAAACCCAAGCTCAGGAAACATAAAATTTGATATTTTTAATATCAAATTACTAAACGATGAAACGATGTCGTCAATTTTTATAAAAATTGTTAAAAATTGTTTGAGTAGTAGGTACTACAGTAATGTTCATATTTTATATAGGAAATTAAATTATCTAGTTGAAGTGTTTCTGCGTTCTTCGATATTTAAAAAAAGGGAAATATAGGCAGTTAAATACATATATTTATCATAAAAAAAATTCTTTGATAAAAGATTTTTGAGTAACTCCGGAATTTAAAAAACAATGAATTTTGTATTTGTCTATATTTATACCAATTTTCAGCATTTTTTGTAGGCTCTGTAAATCAAGCAGATCAAAAGTTATAAGACACACACACACAGACACACCAAACGTTCTACTCCGACTTATGAATAAATCCATGTAGGTATGGAACAAAGTTGGAAAAACCGTGCAAAAACTCTACTCCTGCATACAATTCTCGCATTATTTGTTCAAGAGAAATAAATTCTCTTGAACATATCGACAGATGGATTATTTAGGATGGCTCGCGAACGACATTTTGAAAGAAGGAAATATGTTCCTAAATCAACTTGAACCCGACACGTTGGTGCGCAGATCGCAAATTTGTGTCTTTTGCTTGGTCGGAATATTTGCAAACCGTCCCCCACCACGTCAAAAAGGCTCAAAAGTTTGGTGGCATGTATACCTAGTTTTTATTTCTTTTGATTTCCTCACGGTATTCGACTTGAATTTTGACGTAAACGTTTTCAACTTGTTTACACGTGTTTTGAAACTTTCAACATGTGGTACAATTTAAAAACAAAAAATAAAATAAAAACACATTCATTCGCAATTCGTATCGATATTATGTAAATATTTTTAAAGTTATGCAAATTATGTAAATGTTTTTGGTGTCAATGGCATACCACGGGTGTGATACATAATATGATTATAATTATATTACCAAGTGATTCGTTTGTTTTGAATTTCTCCAGTATGCGGATATAATATTATGTACTTACAATAATATCACACACAACTTGGTGGTACCTAATATTTATGACCGTATTTCGTGTCGTCTATACCGGCGGTTCCTAAAAGGTGTTCCGCGAAATCCTGGGGTTCCGTGGAAGGGGCACAGGACCGGAGTTCCGAGAGTTTAAGGATGTTGTCGTTGAAAAGAGTCAGGCGACACCTGCCCTTTTATTATCGGTTAATAAAAACAGCAAACACATTTGAGATCATGCTGAAAATTACCTGCTTGTGGCTAATCCGGCTAATGCTTCTGCAGAATAGCTGAGCATAGTCCTTTTGAGGTATTTTTTAGTTGTTCATTTATATATTATCATGTGATGTGTATGTAAACAGTTTTTTATCACTATAAAAGTTTTATTATTTTTGTTCGCTATAATTATGTTATTTATTTATTTATTTAATATTGTTTCTCGGGCAACTAACAGGTACTATGTCAAATATTAACTTAACACGCACCCAATAACAAGTTGCCACATTCTGGAGACTTACGATATTAATCGTCTCACAGATCCAGACTGAAAACACAATTAAAAACTGTGTCTCCACCGGGAATCGAACCCGGGACCTTTGGCTCTGCAGTCAGATATCTAACCAACTGAGCCACGAAGGATAGCAAACGATATTCTCATCATACATGCTTCTTCTTCTTCTTCGTCAGCTAGGACTATGTCCTGTAGTTCTCGGCACCTGCTCCTGGGAGGAGGACGTCCAGCTGTCCCTCCGTCGTTTGGGCGGTCTTCCTGGAGGTCTCCTACCTGTAGGATGTTCATCAGCTGATATCCTCACTACTCGGTCTGAGCTTGCTCTCCCCACGTGGTCTCTCCAGAAACGTCTTCTTGTTCTACCCCATCGTACCACGTCCTCAACATCACAAATTTTCCTTATTTCGGAGCTCCTCATTTGATCACGGAGGGTTACTCCTGCGATGGGCCGTAGAGTCTTCATCATACATGCATATGATATATGTACTTTATAATTTGAAATGTTATACACAGTGATGTAATTATTTTTTAAGATTAATCGTTTATTTTACCTAAATAAATAAAATAAAATAAAATATGCACATGGATAGGTAGGTACCTATATATCATGACACATCAATATTTTGAGATTCAATATTATTGTTGAATTTTATCCTACCTACTTCCTTTCATACCTACATTTTTGCCTGAAAAAAATTAGTCAGCATCAAGAGCACGCCGTGTGAACTTATATTTCGGACTCTCATCAAACAAATCATTTCAAATCCGTGTCATCCCCATCCAAATTATAAGTATAGTGTTTGTGAATATTGTGTGAGGTGAGCATCAGGAGGCATTGGGATAAAATTAGCTCTGAACCAGACCAGGAAAAGTAGGCAAATATTCCTTCTTTTCCTTCCTCCTGTCACTGGGTAAAACCAGTGGCACACACAATTTTCAATTGAGATTTTTTATTCAAGATGAATATAGTCTTTCTTTTCAAGTCAAACCTTACAAGATGCAAATAATATGGTGTTTATGGGTCTTAAAAATAACATGTAATTTAAAATTTGACTACGAGTCCCACCAAATAAGGTAGATCAGTTAGTGTTCATTCATGCCATCACGGCATTAACCTAACACCTAAAAAGGCCCTACATTCAGAATGGGTGTTGAACCTCATTGCTGAACTGTGTGAGAATTTATATTACCGGACTTCTGGAAACAATGAAATAGAAAAGAATGGAACCATAACATCAGAGTTCCCCGGATAAAAATTGGGAACAACTGGTCTATAGGCTGTAAAGGCGCCACAGGTACAGGTGTGTCAAGGTGAGATGGTCGTAATATTCATTTTTAATACATCACACTTTTATTTTACTCTCTGGCCGGTTCCGCACGCGAGTCGACGAATCTCGTTAATTATGCAGCCTCAAAGTCGCAGTGAAATTTTTACCGTCGAATTTGTCAATAGCTATAAATTTTTCGAGTGCTGTGTCGATCGAGCCCGTGCAACGTTTGTCAAGATGAATATATATGTATATGCTTAGCCATGATCTGAGTGTTCGTAAGAATAATGGTTTCATAATTATTTTACGTAATCTGAAACAAATGCGAAATAAAACATTACCTAGTCGTGTTATTAGGCATTCAGAAAAAGATATTTATTTCATCTGATAAATTGGAAGCAAATTCGCTGGTAAACCCTGTTGTCTATCATTATCACCGTCGACATCCCAGTGTATCAATATCTTTATAATAATATTACCTAATCTCTTTTGTTGACTCGATCATTATACTGTAACCATTGCTGTATATTTTAGGCACGTAATTTTACAAAATTGTTAGTTTTTATTTATTTATTTAATAGAATACAACAGCAAAAAACATATATACAATAATGTCCTTGGAAAACAGACGAACTGTATTTGACATGACATTCCTGCACAAAATATTGAAGAGTATTATTGACACCGATGCACTTCTTGCGAAAATTCTCTTCAACATACCGACGAGACAAACTAAAAAAAATATACATTCAGATTTCCCATCTGTGTCACAAATTATGCACAGCACTCTTTCATATACAGAGCATGCAGAAATTATGCTCTGTATAGTCATGCAGATTTAAACTATCCATCTTGGCCACGTTCCCTCATCGCTATGAGTGATCTTACGCACGCTTCCCATAACGCCCCATTTCCTTTCGATTTCCATTTCCTACAAAGTTTTTTTCTCAATTCATGTTTTTTAACCAGTAATATTCATCAAACGTTTTTGGCTTATTTGTTGTATAACTGTCTGCTTGTCCTATGTACTAAATTGGCTGTATGTTTGTTTTCAATAAATAAAATAAAATAATAGGTATATTGATTATTTTTATAGTCATTATTATAGTATTCTAACATGTATGTTTTACAAGATATTTTATTTATTTATTACATTTTAATAATTATTTCGAAAACGGGATTGGAAGGGAGATAGGAAGGGGGGGGGAGTGCAGCAACCACTGGACACTCATTACAATTTATACCCCACGCGTCTCAATGAATTAAAGGGCACACTCAAAAAAGGTTAAGGATGCGCACAACAAAACAGAGCACAGATCAAATATCCGAAAAATTCACTTTTTTTTAAAAAGGATAATAATAAAAGGATTTTTTTAATAAACCTGGAACAAACATATCCAACTCCGGATCACAATTTCTGTTGTACCCAGTACAAGCTCTTTTTTCTTATTATGGCGTAGGAAGGGGTCGAAAGTGAGCATCTTTTGGAATATAATCCCTAATCGATATAATATGAACTAGTGTAACTCTATAAGAGAAAATAGTGTTATAAATAACAACACCTCAAAGTTTCTGTCAAATCAATTAAGATAAACTATACATAATATAGTTATATCCTTCATTATATTCGTAATGCATGCGATTGCCTCCATTTTCCTTCAAATGACAAGCATTTTTGTATTGTTCTCTGTTGTTGTTCCAGATCTGTTAATGTTCTTCCATGGAGTTGATCAATATTGATACATATCGGCACATGATATTTTGGATTGTTATTAAATCATGGGGTATGTCTGATATAATATTTTTATCGAAATTTTCATATTTCACTTCACGTAGATAATGTTTCGACAACTTTACACTGAAACCATATGTTTTTTCATTACACGAACTGAATTGTATCATTGTCTGTACATGTGTATATAATATGCTAAGGATTTTTATTTTTAATGTCTGTGTCGGTCTGTTTGAGTGATAATATATTTTTGGTGTCGTGTTCATATAATTATTGTGTTGTCGTTTGTTAGACTCTATATTTAGACTTTTTCCCGCATTTTGTCATTTGTCACCGAATCCGCCCACAAAAGTCGATTTATTCAAATAAAACATTTGCTGTTTGATTATCATGAAAATACATTGATAATTTGAATGCTATATAATAACTACAAGTAAATTGTAATCTGATTATATTTCAATAACTTTATTAAGTATATAAATAAACACAGTTGGTTTTAATGGTAACTGCACACTACGATCAATAAATTCAACACCCAACTTCCATACCATGTTTTAGACAAAATTGATCGCCATTTTTCCTATTAAACCAAAAAACAACAAATCAGCTGTCAGTTGTAAAATTGAAATTCCTGGAAAATGTGTTGCTAATTCCTAAAAATAAACCTATAATGCAGGTTTGTTTATATATTATGTAAATACCCGATAAAAGTGTAAATAACAGATACTTGAAAACATTTAATCGCGATATTAAAATTTATATAAAAAGGAAATTAATTACCAGAAATTTAAATACTTACCAATCAAAGAAAACTAGCAAGACATCTTTGTACTGTCTCAGAACAAGTTTAACCTATTTTAGGCAGTCGTACGTTTTACTCCTTACAGACCAAAACATCACCCAAAAATTCATAGATTGCTTTCAAAAACAGATTTTGTGAAAATAAAAGTCTCTCCTTTGTTCCTGCTTCGTAATGGAAAGTATTAAATGGATTAATTCAATTATCCAACCGCCTATAAAAATGTCTCGTGGTGATTTTTTATGTGATGCAACAGCTCGCTCGTGTATCTAGTCGTTAATCAAGAAGCCGTGTTGTTTGAAATGTGTAAAAAACAAGCAAGTCCTCAATGAAAACATCACGTCTATTTTGTTTGTTTGTATATTATTATTATGCACATAATACTTTGTCATGTGTCGTGTGTGTTTCCTGTGTGCGGTGTGTCTTGTGTGATGTATTTTTACAACATATTATTACAATAGTCGTGAGTTGGTTTGATACTAGTTCGAATACTACTACGGTGTTTCTTTGTTTTACTTCCCGCTTTTACGCCTTATCTTGTTCGTTTGTGTACCTACATTCATCCTGTTTAGGTCTTTTTCAGACATTTTGCTCGTATCCTGCGAAATGTATACCTATAATTTGTTTTCCCCGTTTTTTTTTAATAAAAACAAGGATGTTTCAGACTGTATGATTGTGAATGAGGTGATGAGTGTAGGTACATATATATATTTTTTTAATTTTTGTACATTCTTTATTCACAAAATGTCAATATACTACAATTTATTAGTGATTCCAGCCCTAAAAACTTATATCTATTATCGTGAAATTATAAATAACTAGGTACTGATTAATTTCATTTTTCCCAACCACCCTCAGCATTATATTTTCTTTTTCTTCCCTACTTATGAATCTGTCAATATAAGTTCGTCTTATCATGTATGCACACCCACTCTCACACACACTCACAATCTTTCTAGATATCTCTTTCACACACACACATATTGTTACTCTCTCTCATGCGCGCACCCACACTAATCCACACTTTTTTATTGTCTTCTCTAGGTATAGTACGTAAGAGGTACATGTCATATTTGTATTTTTACTTTTCTACTTTTAATAATTGTATGCATGTATGTACTGTGTGCTGTCCTTTGTAACATAAAATAAAAATGGAGTATTTCCTGAAAATGTATTTAAAATATACTTCTTCTCTGCTGGGAATAGAAGAAACGATAAACTTGATACAAATATATATGTCTTCAATAAATAAAATAAAAAAATAAAATAAATAAAAATGTTAAATTTGAGGTTAAAAGTTCACATATAAAGATGTACATATCAACTAATTGTAAAGGCAGATTTATATCCATGAAGAGTCTTCCAACTTCCAACCAAATCAATTTTTCCGAGGTTTTTCAAATACAAAAAACCATATTGATATACAAAATGTTTCATAAGCGAATAGGAGAAACATTTGAACATCTGTGTAATCGTAAACATTTAAACATATTTTCACGTAAAAATCAATATTTCTCACAGAGGCTTTCTACCGATTGGGGATTGGGGAAGTTTTACTTACATTTTATTTGTATTTTTTAACGTTTTTGTTTTTACAATGAGTGCGTGTAGTTAATCTCCTCCAGCCCTCCGGTGTCACGTGTCATTCGTTCAATAGTTTTTGTTGTTGTTGATGAGAGGATTATGTCCTACGGTTGAAGTGTATATTATTATTTTGGAAACCGTATTAAGGCTAAATGACACGAATGTAACAATATCTGATACCAGAACACTGGTGGTTTTAATACGTATAACTGAATCATCAATATTATGTTCAATGGACGAGTTAGTGAAGCAGAACACGATTATTATACTTATTAGGCTTTGTAGTCAAACAGCTAGTAAGTCGAGGATTATTAATACAAAATTATCATTTTTGTTGCTTTCTTCTCAATACACGTTAGTATGAGGGAACGTAAGAGGCTTAAGTAACATACGGAAATTTATCAGACGGTACTTGTATCTACTTAAATAAATATGACGTTGAATGTTTTTCAAAATAGGTTTATGATATACGCGTTTCACTAGGCAAGCAAATGAACTGAACTTCTCTGTGCCTATAAGAAAACCTGATAGAGACGTTTTGGAGTCATTGCTCCTAGAACATTTAATAAGCTCGACAAAAAATTAAGCAAATGGAAAATAGTCATGCTTTTAAAACTAAAATAAAGGAATGGCTCTTGGTATAAGGCAGACACTACGCAGAGGAGATTTTTCACCCATAGCTTCCGACCCCATACTTTATTTTGCTCTAATTATGTTAGTGCAATTTTTTTATATTATGTTTTTTTGTAATTTTTTTTATTTCCAATGTTATTTGTGATATTATCACTTTTTTTAATATATGTACGATTGATGTTGGCATCAAGTAATACAGTGTCACTGTCTCGAGATGCGTTGGCCCCGGCCCAGGTTTTTTGCCTAGAGGGGCATTGCAGATTCAATAATTATTGTAATGTCATCAATGTTTGTATGAATAAATGACTGTATATTTGTTTGGTTTATAATCTTTCATATAAAAAAACGACTTCAAAATGAATGTGTGTCAAGATAGAAAATATGTGGCGTTCGGTTCTCTCTGACTACCCCACGAGGGACATAGCGTGATAGTATGTATGTATGTGGTAATAATATCTTTCATACAATTCGCCTATACAATAATACGTTGCGTATACAGATTGCAGACGCCTTTGGAAAATGAAGAGTTCGTTAATTTTTTTTTCAAGAGTCCTATCATCAGAAATCGATGAGACTTAAACGTGTGATTTCCACTGAAGCGATCCCTTCGTATTGAAAAATAAATTACCTAGTCAAAATCGGTTAATTTGGCAAAGAATTACTATCGCTGAAGTGAAAATTGAAGAGTTCGATGATTTTCTCATGGATCCCATGGTCATATCTTGACCACATTGATGGGACCATTTGGAATATTCCCCCTTTCTAATGAAAAAAGAATCATTGCAATCGGATATTGTAATATAAAGAAATCGCTGAACATACATAAATAAAAACTTCACGTCGAATTTATAACCTCCTACAAATTTATAACCCCCTGGAAGTCAATTAAAAAACGATCTCATCCCAAGTTACGCTCCAATTTTGCCTATGGCACATTATTCTCAAACCGCTGATCGATCAGCACTGCTTCATACACATCATTCATGAAAAATAACTGTGTGGAACGAAGATATAAGAATTAGGTGTAGCTTGAGGAAGGATATTGTTTAACAGAATGAAAGTCAACTCAATAAGGTGGTTTATACTCACGGAAAGACTTCACGAAGAACCACTGACAAAGAAAAATTACAGAGCTGGAAGAGAAAAAATGTGAGGGAGGGGTCGGCCAATAAAACATTAGCACTAGCATGATAAAAAGCGTTTAAAATAATGTGAACAACATTTTGATAGGATACACTTCATCGTCATTGGCGCTACAGCCCTGTGTGGGCTCTGGCCTCCTCCTGAATCCTTCTCCAGCCGTCCCTGTCCACCACCGCTATCCTCCAGTTTGCTATTCTGATGGCCTTTATGTCGTCTTCTGTATCGTCCAACCATCTTAGCTTGGGTCTGCCTCTACTTCTTCTGCCCTCTGGATTGGACTGCCTCTACTTCTTCTGCCCTCTGGATTCAATTCTTACCTATGGAAGAGCAGGGCAGACGCCTTAATGCCTCGCTCGGCGGTGACTCATCAAACGTGGCGATGAGTAGGTCTGCACCACCGGGCGATGGAAATCGAAGAACTGAAAGTACTGTCCGGTGGTGTACCTGAAATTCGCCAACATGAGTGCTAAGGGGTGGAGGAGCCCCCCGTGATGATTGGTCGGCACGACCCGCTCGGCGGTACCCGACTTGATGACGAGACAGGTGCAGCTGACGCTGCGCCTGGTGTGGAAATCGAAGAACTGAAAGTACTACGGGCGTGGCGAATGCTCCCTGTGGCAGTTTGTTGTTCGTGGAGCTGTTGGGAGGGTAACCCTCGCCATGATTTACGGGCCTTCACGAGTGTGGTTGGACTCTTAGTGGCAGTGGTATGAAATATGCATGCTGGTAGTTCTTGTTTTCGTCCGACGAGCAGCCGCTCCGGGGATGAACAGAACACTTAGTTCTACAACGTTCCCTATGGAGTGGGGTAGGTGACTGCGACTTTTCCTCTGCCCTCTGGATTGGTATTAAGAACCTTTTTGGGGATACGATCATCATTCATACGGCTGACATGTCCCAACCACTGCAGTCTACGTACTTTTATGACTTTTACAATGTTGGGTTCGTCAAAATATAATGCCTGTAATTCGTGATTATATCGCATCCTCCAAAGTTCCAAAGTCCATTATCATTTACTGGGCCAACAATCTTTCTCAGGATTGTAAATAACAGACAAGCATGTTTGAAAAGATGTATGAAAATGAGTGAGGCTATGATTGAATTCAAAAACAGATGTGTATGATTCTCGGTTTTCTCTGCTTACTTTAATAATAGGGACATGCTGTACGTGTGATATGGATATTATAACGTGAAAATTCCTTCGGGAACTTTCATGAATCTATCGTTATTCCAAGCATTAGCGATTATTATGAAATTAATATCCGAGATGTTATTTTTCGCAAACTATTTTAATTTTTTTTAATGACGAAATCCTTTGCTGAATTTCCCGCCACGTTTATGATCATGTTTCCGCCGTTTTGTTTATTGTTTCTATCGGAAATAAAGGCAATTTAATTCCGCAAATATTTACTCACTTTTAAATAACTCGCCGCTCTTAGTCGGTGTTTAGGTGTTTAATTTATTCATTCAAACATCAAATATGCATACCACGACACGATTCCCGAATCGTTCAAAACCATCATTAAATTACTTTGGAATATTATATTTTGTTTTGCAGGAAATTGCTGTTAAGGTGTTTTAAAAGTGTCCAAAACTTAATACCTTTTCCATCATATAACGCACCTTCATTACTTTTTTGGTCCTTACCCGCCTGCTACCGTAACTTTTATTTAAAATTGAGCACTAGGATTTTTAGCCAATTTTTCCAACCTAAACCTTAACGATTATGTCGGCCTTCGTGGCTCAGTTGGTTAGTTATCTGATCCAAAGGTCCCGGGATCGATTCCCAATGGAGACACAGTTTTTAATTGTGTTTACAGTCTAGATCTGTGAGACGATCAATTCTCCAGAATGTGGCAACTCGTTATTGGGTGCGTGTTAAATAAATATTTGAAATCGTACCTATAATTGCCCGAGAAGTACATAATGTGAAATAAAATAAAAATAAAATGACCTGTTTGCTCGTTCTAACTTGCAACATCCATTTTTGCTCCTCACTACCTCAAGGGGATATATCAGACAGAGACAATGGAATGGTACACATACACATCCAAACCATATAGTGGAGAGTTCGCAATTTTTAAGGTAATTTTTTTATTGCAGATTATCAACTAGTATCACGCTGAGATTGTATTCTGAAAGTTTTATTACAATGTATCTGTGTTTGTGATGTGTACTATATACTATGCACGACGTGTTTAGTCTACTTTATCGTTTATATACTAAAGTACTCATTCGATTCTTTTCATATTTTACAAATACTCGCTTAGATCCCATCAGATTTTCAAGGATATCTGATCAGTCCTTTTCTTTTTTTTAACTGTCAAATATTTCAAAGTGACCACAAGCCAAAGAAACTTAAACTAAGATTTATTTTTCAAGTTGCTATGATCGTCCCTTCTTTTCATTTCTTCTATATTACTTCCATAAACCTTCTTTGTCGGTCGTTCTTCATATTTTTCATGTGGCATAACACCGTTTTTTCCTTCTCCAACTGACTTTAAACTTTCAAAAATTGGAACTCAATAAGAAGGCATAATTTGGTGAACGTTGCGCAAGCGTATAAAGTGATCACGTAAACCATCCGATTACAGGTCGTAAGCTTTGTAGGTGGCTTGAGTTCCTGGTTCTCCTATAATATTCCAACTTCGTCTATTGAGATGTTAAAGAATTATCAAAAAAAAATATTATTATGAACGTGTACTACAGACTAGTTCTTGGGTGCAATGACTTCGTGTACCGGGCAATATGAATATAAACAATAGATTTATTTTGTGAGACAGTTGAGCGAGTGAGTTATTGAAAATGTCAGGATCGATCGTGACCGCGAGTATAGAAAGTACCAACACATGGTGGACATGGGGATTCAATATTATTATTTGTCGTGTCGAAGCCAGGTTTTATGGTTAAACCCAGACGGGAAACTGCAGGAATAACTAACTGGGTACCTTATACCACATGTTATACCATTGTATTATATACATATGAGTATATTGGGTTGTTCAGAAAGTCTAATTAAACCAAGGCGTTTCACATGATCATTAACGGTCGAATTAAAAAAAAAATATCTCAGGAACAATCGTATGAGTCAAAGTTATTGTATTTGAATCGAGCATTTTGTAAAATAATAGGTATGGTTTATTTGATTTTAGAAAAACAGTAGGTACCTAAGCATAAAAACTTATCGGGCCAGTGTTTAGATTTATAATATACTTATCATTTAAAAAAAAGTTAAGGTGCCTCATACATAAGTTGTGGTCCATTATGGATAATTTATCGGAGATAACAGGTAGGTATTATTAAAAATAGTACACAAAATAAAAAAAAGTGTATTGTAATATTTAAGGACGTATATTCTCATACCATAGTTTCAAAGTTTGCATTTGACCCGCCTCAATGCCTTATCCTGCGCCTTACATAATTGTATTCTTTCACAGTCAACTTAACACCGAAGCCACATTGTCATAATATATTTTTGTTTGTGAAAAAGTTCGTTTGATTCTAGGAAAATAGGTTTTGTGTGATACCCTGTCAAATGTGGAATATTTATATTTACCTACTATCGAAAAGGTAAAAAAAGTATGCTCATTAAGTAAGAAAAATGGAGAAGATGTACTTATTGAAAGAGCGCAAGTGCCAAAACTGGGGGGCAAGGGGGCTGGTTTGGGAATTTTTACTGATTTGAACTCGTGAGATTCCTGAGATATATTTTTTTTTAATTCGACCGTTCATGATCATGTAAAACGCCTTGGTTTAATTAGAGAATACGGCATACGAAAAAAACAAGATGACTTTCCAAACAACCTATTAAATTATAGCGTGGACGACTAAGTTTATGGGTTTTATTATTCTCGACGCCGTGAGTCCAGGACGTGGTGCGCTGCTATGAAAAATGTATTCAGTTTATTGTTTTCCATGTTCTTGCAGCAACTATAATATCCAGGAATATTATGGCTTTCCTCTCTTTCGCCCTTGTCCTCAATCACGCAGTCTCTTTTGTTTCGTTTTATTGATTAAATACCGACTGTTCAAACACAAAATACCAGTCTTTACAATAGTAAACGATTGCTTGGAATTTCTCGTCACTGACATGTCTCAGATTGAACGCGAAAGTCGAGGAAATATTGAATTGCGTCTTATTGACGACTCGTGCTGTGTTTTTTTTTTTATTGTCAATGAACTGTGTTCATTGTGCAGTTATTTATTCAATTCATCTACTGCAAAGCACAAAAATACAGTCTCTTCTATCTAACCCAAGTGAAGCCTCGATTATATTTGGTATAATTCGGATGTAGTTCTTAAGAAGAGAAATAAAATACAGCAAACAACAATAAACAGATCGACCATAGCAATGATGAAAGGAAGGAGGGATACTGAAGGAAGAACACAGAAGGAATATAATTCAAGAATCATTTGATAAATAATAGTTTTTTTTTGTTAAATATTTTTTTTAGAATAAAATTACGTTAAAAACCTTGTCAAAAAATTTGTGCTTCGATTTTTTTTCTTGAAGGGGAATGAACCCGGATCTTGGATGTTACAATTATGTCCGCATCCCAGATATTTAATCAAATAACAATTGTTTGACTACTTTGAGCAAAAAAATAAACAGCATCGTGCATTCTTAGTGTTTTTGGCAGTGATTCAAACTCTTCTTCTAAATACGTCAGACATCATTGTATCTTTGAGACGTCTCCCGATGCACTCCTGGAATTTTCGAAACTTGGCAGAACGTAGGACATTCTGCGTATGCTTCAATCTTTTTAACTTATCAAAATGTCTTTTGTATCTTTCTATATGCTTTTTTTTGAGTTATTTTTTCCAATCATCTGTAAAATGACGATGATAAAAGGTTATTTTTGCCGCGAAATCAATAATTATTGGCCCGCATAACACACTAATAACTTGTAATTTATTGTCGGTTCGGTTTAGTGATGAGCAAAAGTCTTGCAGTCTTGGTCTTGCGACACTTGCAAAACCAAGACCGCATATGTCGCTGCAATACCAAGACCAGGAGGTGCAAAACCATGACCTAGACCAGGCTTTGTAAGACATAATGCGGTCTTGCAACTTTTTATAATAATAATAAACGCTTCCTTGCACCCTGCGCAAGTGGTGAGTTTATTGCCGTATGGCAATTTCTTCCAACTAACCAGTGTTTCTAGCCCAGGGAAGCAATGTTTGCGCGAGAAATGAATTAAAATAAATTTTCTCCTCTGCTGGGAGATCGAACCAAGCAGTTTATGAAGTTATTCATTTTCAATTAAAAAGTTAGCAATTAAGTAGGTACGTACTATCGACATGATACTTTAAATTGATGTTTTTCGTCATATTCAATTGTAATTACTGAATTTTAATTGAAAAATAAAATATATTTTTTGGACGAGTTACAAGACCAAGACCAGATGTGATCTTGGTCTTGCATTGCAGGGTGGTCTTACATTTGCTCATCACTAGTTCGGTGTCCACTTAGTTACGTGCATTAAGTTATAAGAGGATATTTCGTTTTACAGTGTGTTTCGGTAAAATTGACTTTCGCATCAACTCGTATAACATTATTTATTATGCAAATGGGAATCTGTGGGGAATTTCACATGCGTACCTGTATAATTTCACATGTGAGCGGTGAAGTCTCATTTTTTATGCATTTCGTTTCACGCCTTTTTCTCATTCCCGAACAATGTCGAAAGCAATTTTTGTATTCACCTATTTCCCATGCATTCGTTTGATAATTCATAAGTGTTTTGTTAATTATATTAACAATATCAATCTTTTTGTGATTGCAACTATGCCGGATTTCTCCTTTGTCTGAACTGTAGTTTTTCCAGCCGTCAAGCTCCGTTAATATACTTCCCTTTTTATCACTGTAGGTATATACTTTATTCTTTTATTTAACTTCTACTGTCCGTTCTGGAATTTTGAAATTAATTTTTCAATTGATTCTTAACTAACTTCTTTTCTAAGTGAATCTGAAACTTTCGGAATTTGCGTATTTCCGATCAAGGCCGTAGCCAGGAAATGAAAAAAAGAAGATATTTCCTTAGTGAGTAACATGAGACTGCAGTTACATACGGTGCACCCATTTCACTCTGTTGTTATACAAAACATAATAGTTAAAATTAATACAAACAAATTTAATAATGTATAGACTGTGCTTTCTGCCCGCTTGGTACTCGCACGGGCACACGCTCGCGGGGCGACTTGTTTCTACTGTTCCACTAAGCTAAACCCCCCCCCCCGAAATTATTTTCTGGATACGGCGTTGTTCCCGATGACAATACATATTAAATTTACAGCTTCATTCATTTCATATTTTCATAAAATTCACAATTTTTGTATTTCACACAAACTTAGAGTAATTGTTTAAGGTGGCATATAAACCTAAACTCCTCAATTGCAAATCAAATTCCTTGAATATGTTAAACAGTGTGTTTCTAGAAAAAATAGTATAAGTCTTTTCAACATTTCTCTAGTGAATGTTCGACACACAATTTTAAAATTCAGCCTGAATTCCCATTGCATTCTATTTTACAGCATTTTTTTTTAAATTACTCCATAACCATGTGTCGTAGAGAAATAAATCTTTTATATGCTTAAAGAGTGCATAAAATCAGTGAAGTGAATGACCGATAAAGTTTCTTCATCTCAACTAAGGTTTGTTCTTAAAATGCAAAAAAATCAACAAATTTTGAGTTTCCGATAGTTGAAATCATGTAAAAACCTTTTTTAACGCACGCGATATTTACCCTTACTAACGCGTAACATCATAGTGCATTGGGCGGTTTTAATATATCATGTTTTCAGTCACTAAGTTTAGCGTTATATGTCCTCTTAAGTAGGCACCATTTATATCATTTCACAATATATTATGTTGTGTATTTGAACTTGTTTGCTATATAAAACAATTGCGTTCGACATTATATATTGACATTGGCATTATGAATGGAAACAATCTGCGTAGTGACGTGAATTTTATTTTTTATTCTTCATTTCTACTTTTGAAAATTTTCTTCAATTATTTTAATTTTCTTGTTTAAGATGAACAACTGTTGTATCATCTGAATTTTAAACTCCAATAACTTTCGTTCTTTTCTTTGTGGTGTCCATCTTTGACATTGAATCAATTTCTTCTGCTTGACATCTCGTCAATTAATCTTCGCTTATGGGAGTCTTCATCATATTCGTTTCTCCGAGGTTTATATTATTATATCGTTCTTCATCTTCTAATCTATGAATGTCTACCGTTTCCCGCGTTGCCTATTTTGTAATTTCATCTGACTGATATCAGGAAGATATCGTCCTGTCCGTGCGGACGTTTGCAATCATTATTTGTTATGATGCGCAGCGCAGAGCTCCGAGGCATTAAAGCCGACTTGATACTCAGTCGTGACTGTTCCCAGAGCAACGGATCTCGGTTAGTTCTGCATTGAACCGTGGAAATCATGTGTAAGTTTCCTTATATGAAACTTCAAGGCGCGTTATGTTTCTGGACCCTGCTTCTAACCGATTTAAATTCTCGTTGTACCCTTCTTTGATCGACGCCAATGAACTATGTGATATATATGGAGAAATCGACTCACAAAGAAATCAGATTTTGTGCGAAAACTTCGAAGAACCTATCTCTGGATCTTCATTGTGCTCTCAAAGTCGCTGAAGACATTTGCTGTCGCTGATTTACTTATAAGATAAACGACCTACATATATGCACCCTCTCGATTTGAAGATCATGTACGGTGTTCTAGACTATTTTCATTTGTGAAATATACGTAAAAGAGAATTGGTTAATACGTTTTAGTCGGTATAAGCGATGAGCGAGAAAAGTATCTGAGCCTGCAATTGTCATTATAAGATCAAGACGGCATGCATTATTTAATGATCAAGACTGCAGTGTGATTGCATGAACAAGATTAAGTTTTCAAAAAAAAAGAATCTAACGTCATTTTGATGCAAAATTTTTCATAGTTTTGAATTTCTATTATTACTAGTTGCATGTAACACATGAGATCCTACTGTCGATAGTGATATTATGTATAGTTGAAGAATAAGTACCAAACTATAAACCCATAAATACATAAATACGAAATAAATACGAAACGCGTCCCATAAATACATAAATACGAAACCCATAAATACATAAATACGAAATAAATACGAAATAAATACGAAATAAATACGAAAAACCATAAATACGAAACGCGTCAATAATCAAATAAACACAATAGAACAATTACCAAGTATTTTTATATTTTTTATAACATATCAAAACCATAAATACAAATGATTTAATATTTAAAGATATTTGGTTTTCTATACAACACATGTACTTAGGTATGTATGTCAAGATAGGATAGTATGGAGGTCAGTCCTTTAATCCTACCCAGAATATGAAAACAGCATGATGGTATGTATGTATGTTTGGAGATTAGTATCAAACAATTAAGTCTTCTTAGATATTGTGTGTGTCATACAAATTGTATGAAGCAATGTCGTCACTAAATTCAATTTTTTATAAAAATTGTTAAAAAAAACTTGAGATGTGCTAATACAATGTTAATATTTTTTATAGAAACTAGTTGGGGTGTTTCGGCTTTTTTTGATATTTTTAAAAAAATTGGAAATATAGGCAGTTAAACTCATAAATTTTTTTGAATAAATCAATTTTGTAGATTTTGTATTTGTCTATGTTAATACCAATTTTCAGCGTTCTAGCTTTTATGGTTTCTGAGATATATGGAAAAATAAACCAAAACACTGACTGAAACAAAATTCACAATTCTGAGTATAAAAGTTTTGTATGCCTATAACTGTTTATATATTCCGAATATTTGGGCTCTGTAAATTGAGCGGATCAAAAGTTATAAGGGGGGGGGACACAGACACACACACACACACACACAGACACACCCTCACACAAACACACCCTCACACAGCCACACACACACACACACAGACACACCCTCACACAAACACACAGACACACACACACACCCTCACACACACACAGACACACGCAAAACTCACATAAAATGTTCTACTCCGAATTCTGAGTAAATCCATGTATGGGAACACATATGCTGCGAGGCCTCTAGTTGGTGTTATTAGCATGCAAAAATTCCACTACGCCATACAAAATGTTCCTTCGTACACGCATCTTGGCTTAATAATGTCGATTCATTCAGAGAATTGAATTCTCATGAACAAATCGACAGTTGGATAAACGTTTTAGTATGTCGATATGTATAGGTAATGTCGAAACTTTTTCACCGTTGTGTCTATTGAAACTTGTTCATTAACGTTGATCTTCAAGTTCTTATTTCATGTAGATTTAAAATAGAAAGTTAGTAGAAATTTTAATTTCATTTTAATGTTCCCGGAGAGTTTCGTTATAATAACTAATAACTAACCTTTTATAGAAACGTACTGTTTAATGAACTTCGTGTATTTTAAACCTGCGATAATTTTTATTCATGCTGTATATAATATGATTTCTTATAGTTAAAAGCTCGTAGCTGTAAGATAAGACTCTTATGTCAACACATTGAGCAAAACTTATTTTGCAATATTGAGAAAATAAGAGTAGATACTACACCAAACATGTGAATCGAAATCCAAAACCATGGAGATCGTGCATTTTCTCATTCCTACGCAGCATTATAGTTTTATGTTTTCCTTTGAATGATGCAAACAAACTGACATTGCTCGAATTACATCGATTGAATGCTATTAACAATGTTTTTAACTACTTCCTAGTATCAATTGGTTCCACTCATTTTGATTGTGCGTTGTAACGCTGTTGTATTAAAATTATTGATGCATAAATTAATTACATAAAAGTTTCAGATCAATAGAGTCTAGGAAGCTGTATCTCTCATTTTACGAAAATCTCTTGGAAGTCATCCAATGGTTGTGAAAATAATTCTGCAACGAATTTTCGAACTACCTTTTGAATTATGTACTTCTTTCGAGTCCTCCATTTTGTTGATTCTACATACTATTGTATTTTGCACACTTTATTTTTCATTCTCCACTTACATACCTGCTTTACTTCAATATTTATACTCTCGTTACTTCATGTTATGTAGGTACTCGTGTTACTTCTATCCGTATACAGTATACACCAATGATATGTGTCTTGAATTCAGTAAACAAAAAGTAAGGCGCATACCTACTTAATTCTTACCGCATTTCAGTTATACGTAAAGTGTTTTAGTGTTCAGACTTATTGTCGTAGTCACCCTGCCATCTTGTGTGATGATAACATGTTAAAATTACACCAGAACTGTTAAGGAACCAGTATATCATTTCATGCTGCATATTATTTATTCGATTAATAATATATTTATATAATTTTTTCGGTAGTTATTTTTTTAATAAACAGGAGAAAGAGTCGTTAATTCATATTCTCTTGTAGGTACGCAGAGGGATTCTGTTGTTGTATTTGCTTTTTTGCATACCTATAATTAAATATAAGTTCGTCTCTTTCACAGTCATTTGGTGTGAGGATAAAATAATATATTGTGATTGCACTGGAGTAAAAGAGAAAATATGTCTGTAGTATGTGTGTGAATATATTATTGTACTATCTCTTTCTCGCTTAATGTATTCTGTCGTGTGTGCTTTTTCTTGGTGATTGTAAGAATTCGTTGAAACTGTACCATTTTTAGTAGAGCATTTTGTTCTCACATAATGTGTCTATATAATAAAATGTATACACGCGGTTCTTCAAATTATATAGCGGCGTAGGCGGTGATCTATCCGGAAATAAATATTCATAATGTACTTCATACATTTCGATTGCGATAAGTTGTAAAGTTTACTACCGTAGCGCGATGAATAGTCACAGAATCCGTACGTTATCATATAGGTACATATTATTATGGTGTGTGAATTGTGAATCACGGCAAATATTTACACACGTCTTATGGTGTGCCTTATTTGCCTTAAACAAATGTACGTTCGCTTCGTCATATCTTATTAAGTATGTATTGCTTTTTCAATTTCAACGTACTCTCTTATACATCGGCGACACCGTGCAAGATTTCAACAGGGTATAATCCATTGTCCCGTCAACGGGTTATCGATAAAATGTTTGCTTTTAACTCTGATGACTCTTACGGAATGTTTACACCTCAACATACATGAACCAGTCGCTCCTCGAATTTATTTAAACACAGCAGCCCGGCTGTGGAACTACGTAACGCTACGTAGCCATGTTGACAAAAACACAAAATAAATTGGTTAGAAAAAATACTGTCAATCTGTCACATCAATACAACTGTCAATCATGACAATTTTTACCGAAAAAAGAATTAAGAGGCTATGGTAGGCTATATAGTATATTTTGAAAATAATTTCCCCAGTACCCTAAAAAAAGATACGTCTTTGAAATACAAAACAGTTTTTATTTACATCTTTATTCTATTGCATGAGTTTTTTGAATTTTGAATTTATTTAATACTTTTCTTGTAAAATTAGTTTTAGTAAAACCCTATTTTATTTTTTTATTGTAAGTAACTAAAAAAACTACAAGGCCCATGAAGTAGATTCTTACTTCAATCGAAAGAGAATATGAAAATCTACCAGCTGAGTTTATTATTATAATATTTTTATTACTATTCTTGCTATTTAATAAAAAAATAGCAAGAATTTTACCTTTTCTTCACGAAAAAATGTTGTATATCACATATCAGGTGATATACAATATTTTTTCGTGTTTCATACATTAGAAGGTAATTTAGTGTACATTTTTGCGTACATCCGTATACCCAGGGTATACAAGGGCCTTAAGAAAAGATATATAAACGAGTGGGTTGTAGCCAACACTAAACTCTCCACACCATAGTAAGTGTTCATTTCTTGGACTTTAGTTTGGGCTGTAGAGAAGACACAAAAAAAAGAATAATCCGCACGGCGAACGCCGTACGCCATACATACACATCACGACGAAACTCATAGTGATACCCGTTGAGAAATACCCGTTGATTCATAGTACCCGTTGAGAAATTGATGTAAAAAATACGTTTAAAAATTGTGAAATAATGACTCTCCACTATTCCATAGTGTGGAGAGTAAAAAATAATAAAAAATAAATAAATACTGAAACGGCCTTAACGGGTGTTTTTTTTAGAGTTTTTTTTTTAGAACTTTGAAATGGAATAAAACAAGGATGAATTTTTAAAATTGACATGAAATTGACTTTATTCAAAAGATAATCGTTTGGCATTATAATTTAAATGTGATTTCTGGCATATGACCGCCACGGCTGGCTCGGACCTAATCTAATCTGGAGGTCCAATTTTAAATCACTTTTTCCAACATTTGTGGCCGTATATCGGCAATAACGCGACGAATGTTGTCCTCCAAGTGGTCAATCGTTTCGGGCTTATCGGCGTAGACTAGGGACTGCACATATCCCCACAGAAAATAGTCTAGCGGCGTTAAATCGCACGATCTTGGGTGCCAATTCACGGGTCCGGAACGTGAAATTATTCGGTTACCAAACGTTTCCTTCAGTAAATCAATTGTGGCACGAGATGTGTGACATGTTGCGTCGTCTTGTTGAAACCACAGCTCCTGCACATCATGGTTGTTCAATTGAGGAACGAAAAAGTCAGTAATCATGGCTCTATAGCGGTCACCATTGATGTAACGTTCTGGCCAGCATCGTTTTAAAGTGGATGAACACATATCCAATTCCTGTGCACGATGGCGGATAGACTGATTCGGGTCTTCCTCTACACTACGCTCTACAGCAGCAATGGCTTCTTCTGTACGCACTGTGCGACGTGTCTGTGGATGAGTATTATCATTTAGAGTAAACGATTTACGAAAACGGTCCATAGTTAGTCGAATTAATTGCTCTGATGGATGATTATGTTGACCGTAAAATGGACGTAGTGCACGATACGTATTTCGAACACAACCATTATTTTCAAAATAAATTTGCACAATTTGGAAGCGTTGTTCAGGCGTCAGTTTATTCATGTTGAAATGCCAAACCAAACTTAACACAAATCTCTTGACAGCTGACAAAATGGCCGCCAGTTAAAACAGCCAGTTGCCATCTTAAAGTTCTATACCTCTAAAAAAAACATCCTATATATTGACACGCTCTCCAAGCTTTTATTTATAGTGATCATTGTCATGGTTTTATTCAAATTTATACCAGTTGGTTATAATACTGCCTCAACCAATTTCGTTCATCTATAGCACAAGCATTTTCTTATTTTAGGGGACGTATTAGGATATTCATATTTGTTTCAAGGACATTAAAAACAAGTAGGTACCTATAATCTTGTTATTTTCTCAAATAGTATATTTCAGTATCATGCGACCTGCTGACTCAGTGATTATACGAGAATCGTATAGGGGCAAATTTTGAGAACCGCGGTCGTTAAATTGTGATATCTTTAGTGTCTGTTCGATCCCGTTTCACTTTCGCGTGTTGTGCAATTTTCTCCCATACTTAGTTATATTCTTCCGTATAATGTATAAGTCAATATGCAAAAGCGACAAAATGCAAATCAGCTGGTTTTACATAATCAATTGGAATAACTCTTCAACTCTCTCCATTTTTCAAACATGAAATGCAATCCAAACTCGTATTAATTCATTGTTCAATATTCTAAGTGGAAAGAATACTTATATATCTGGGACATCTTTTGAGAGGAGTTTTTGCCTATTTTAACTACTTCACTGTGTATAGTGTGTACCTATATTATTATTTTATAATTGTTCGTTTTGCTGTATTCCTTTATATATATATATTATGTTCATTGAATACTTGTAATACTTTGTCATGTATAACGTTCTATTTTATTTTTATGGGAATTTCACAGTATAAAGTTTTTTGAGCTGTTGATAAATTTTGATAAATAAACAACACGCATTCATACATCGAGAATCTCACTTCTTCAATACGCACCCAAACGAAATAGAAATATTCAACTCATCAATAAATAATATCATACCATCACTTATCACTCTCCATCGGCACTCTCTCTTTCATTTCTATTTTCATCTCTCTCCTACATCATGTTGTGTAAAATTATTATAATTATTTCATTATTGCTCTACTTTATTTTATTTATTTATCTATAAAAGGCATATTTTACCTTTTACATACATACACAAAAACACATAATATAAAAAAATATACCTAAACAGTAAAACAATAAATTCAAAAATAAAAATAAATTAATAGATGTATGCAAACATAAAAAAAGATATACTTATGGACTCAAAATAAACCAAAACAATATATAAAAAAAAAAACATCCGCACAAATCCGCACTGAAAATATCCCAAGCTGTATTTATTACATGTAAATGTTCAATATGGGTATTTCGACTTATGGGCTTTATTTCGATGTGGAAATATATTACTGGCATACTTATTATAATTTTATTGTTCTGATATCTGTTTCTCAAATATAAATAAAATAAAATAAAAGATTTTTCGTATACCTGCAGCAACATTCCGAAGAAGAAGAAAATAAATTCTGTTTTTTAAATTTATTTTTTATCTCAGTGCCCTTCTCCTTGTCCGCCCTAGTATCTGCAGTGAATGGAATATCTCTAACGATTGCCTCCGGTGAATTTCTTAGCTCTAAAAGTAAAATAAAAGCATTCCAGATGAACAATCACTTACACTCACTGTCTTTTATATGAAGAATCTCTTAAGATGATCGTCTTTAGGACAATAATAATAATCAATCCACTAGGTAATGATTCATGTTTCACATTGTTTAGTAACTCCCGCGTAGGATCAAATCTTACATATTACGAAACAGTAGGCTTGAAATATTTATAGGCAAACTATGATGAATACTGATACATACATTATTCATCGTAGGTACGCGCTTTTGGTTTGTACTAACTCCAAATCACCCACTAATTATTATTCTAGTCAGCTGTTAAAAGTGTCCACAATTATTTTGTTGCGACCGTCATATTCCAGGTGTGAAGCGAAAAAACGCTACTACCATCGACCAGATGTCAAAACTTCCCATTGTTGGAGCTGTGAATCATTGCTTTACATCGTGCGCTGACATGCTTGGAATAAAAACTCCACATTACAAATAATGTTTAGTAATAAAAGAATCCAACAGTATAAATTTTGATTATTTTTTTTAATATATGTTTTTGGTACCTACAGGCCCTATGGTATTGATTGGAAGATATCTGAGGGTTGTGGAAAGTATTTTATAACTTGAGCCAGTTACGTGGGTGCACAGTGGGGTTAGGCGGTATATGAGCACACGTCCACGACGAAAAGTCTCAAATAGTTTTACGCAAATTATAGAAGAAAGGAATGAATTGTAAAGGTCGGCAAAGAAAATTTATAATAGACCATATAGATAGAATTTGAAGGATATTTACGAAAAGATGCATGGATGTGAATGAAAAATTTGTGTAGATCGAAAGAAGAGTTGCGCTCAATCTCTCTACCTACCCAAACAGGGTAACAGCGTGATGCTAGGTATTTATTATGTTATAACAGTTGGAGTCAGTTCTAAAATAATAACAGAAGCACGCAAAAGTTTATAAAACCCTCTAAAACCGAAATTCATGGGTAGATCTATAATTCGTTGCGTGTCTAGACCATGACAAATTGACTCTGTCTTAATCCCCAAACATGCGAAGCGTCCAACCTTCACCACCCTTCACCTTGGTACCACATAATTCTGTGCAAAATTTCATAAATATTTTCATTCCGTTGCGTGATAATAATATAACTGGGTCGGCTTTTTCGTAATGAAAAATGGATCCAAAATGGACATTACTATTATTGTGAATGAAAGGTAAAATTCATTCTTCCTAAAATGATCACTATCGCCTTTGAAAATCAATTTTAGATGGTCTCGCTACGGTGGAGTCGAACAGTGCAATACCATATACAACACAAATGAATATCCATTGATTGGATTGAATTCCATGTTGATTCCTATATTATTTACATTACAATTAAACAAAATATACATGTGTACCGTCACACGGTTTCCATACTTGGCGTAGGCAGTGACAACCAAACGCCATTTTCTTTTCACATGTTCATTTCCATTATACTTTTCTGTACGGATTTTTTTTTTATTTACTTTTTACCGACCCCTTTTTATACCAATCTTATTTATTAGCCTCTTATATTTGCTTTGTCAGTCGTTCTTCATTTGTTGTATCTGTGTGGCCAAACCGTCCTAATGTAGTTATTTTCGTCTTGCTCATAGTATCTTTTGTCGATCTCCATTTCCTCCTAATATCCTCATTTATTATCATGACATTGTTTTACCAGTTCGTCAAATAGTTTAGTCGTCTTGGGTTCGTCTTCCGACATGTCTATATCTCACTGGCGTACACTGTGGTTGAAATGATTATTACAGAGCTGTATAATTTACTGGACCATATTGTATATAATACTGAATGAAAATAATATTTTATCATAATAATTCACAACATACATATACATACATTGTTTAATTTTAGAAACGATACGACCAATATCATAGTGTACATATCAGTTGAATAGAACCAATTGAAAAATCCTTTATCATGCGAAATGGTAATATTCGTCATTTCTTTCTTTGAAAAATATCATTTTTATTTATTTCTACTTTTTCGACTGCTAATACGTGATGGAATTCCATTATCAATATTATAAAATTATATTTTTATTGACAAATATTTTTTCAACATCTCAATAGAGACGAAGTAGGGATATTGTAGAGGAACTCGAGGCACCTACAGGGCTTATGACCTGTCATAAAGTGATCACGTAAACCAGCCGATGACAGGTCGTAAGCCCTGTAGGTGTCTCGAGTTCCTGGTTCTTCTACAATATCCCTACTTCGTCTCTATTGAGATGTTGAAAAAATATTTGTCAATAAAAATATCATTTGACTCCCGAAAGGGAAAAAATCCAATGTTTGCGTATATGCAATTAAAAAAAAAAGAATAGTCGATTATAAAATTACTTAAAAAAATTAGTAAAAACACAATTTTTTCAATTATTCCACTAATTTAAAATGTTGACCACTGACGCGTTTCGCTCAAAGAGCATCTGCTCTTTGGTGATGCTCTTTTCCATTCAGTAGATGCTCTTTGAGCGAAATACGTCAGTGGTCAACATTTTAAATTAGTGGAATAAAGTTAAAAAATTGTGTTTTTACTTATTTTTTAAGTAATTTTATAAAATTCATTTTTATTTACTTTATTGATTTCCGTTCATGTTTCTTCGATGTATTGTGTATTCGGGTTTTTTTAAAAAGAAAACAATACAAAGAAAGCCAAATTTCGCCATAAATATTTACGATATCAACCATTTTATATGACTCGCTGGCTTCCGTTGCTTCTCTTTGCTTGAAGTTATTCGATGTTTAATGTTCATCGCGTTTTCTTAGTATTTTTTTTTTGTGTGAAAAATAACACAGTTTTGTTTTCGTTTCGAGCAAATATAAACAATACTCAGGAGAAATATCGCAGCTACATAAGATCGACGAAGATTTATCAAATGATTTTCCAATTATTTTCTTTGAAGATTGAATAAATCCTTGGAACCCATCCATATAGGTATATCCTCATACATTTCCTTTATTATACGTACCTTCCTTAACACTTATTCCAAGTTTAACGTCATTGTTTAGATTATGGATTCACAGGATCGATATTCCTGCATTTAGTTGAGCCACCGATTCTTCTGAATTTCAGTATTAAAGTATGTTGTTAATTTCTCCATTTTCTTTCTGTCAGGCTGGTTTTGCTGTTGAAATGCTGCCTGTTATCTAGTCTATAGAATAACTTAAGTGATGTTGAGTCGTCTCAATCTGAACTAAAATCTTTAAAAACTTTGTTTATCAAACAATTATTGAACAATTTTCTCTCTGCGTCTTTCAATTCCTTCTTTTCCTCGTTACTATGATAAGTTTGTTATACCATATTCTGTTGTACCTATAGATTGTCGCAAGGCAAAAAAGACCGTCTGGTACGCTTGTTTGTATCTAGATTTAATGTATAAATTAAACATCGACACGACCGCTTAATTCGTTCAGAAAATCGCATAAAAATGGTGAAGTTATCGTTTCTTTGTGTCTACCCCGAAAATGGAAGCAGCATGATGGTATATGTATTCTAGTTTTCAGTTTACGGTTTAAATGCAAACGTTGTACCGTACTTTGCCGTAGCTGCTGTTTAAAAGAAGTGTCGTAAATCTCTTGTTTCGAGATTGACATAAACGAAATTGTTTACGCCCGCTATTTGAGAGAGCTTTTCCATGTCCGTGACTAATACATACATTCAGCGAGTTACGCAAATACACTAGGGAACAAATCAGCTCATACTATTCTATTAGACTTATACTGACATTTAATATGGTTATGAAAATGGTTAGGGTTACCACACGTCCGTATATACGGGACTGTCACTGTATTTGACCATCGCGTCTCGTATTTCTACATATCTGTTTTTTTTTTATTAAAATCCGGAAATGTGTAGATAAAGGGAATACAAACTTCGGCGGCCTTAACAGAGGCTGATGTAATAGAGCGTGATTTCAAGACGACGCGCTGAATTAAGAATTTATATCGAAGACATAAGAATTCTGCATGGTGCACCATCCTGCCAACAGCTGCTGATGTTTTAACTTTCGATGTTGAATCGATATTGATCAACTATGTACTTTACATTTCCACCGTGTAAACGAAAAAAGTAAGGAGTTTTGTGGATATTTTATTTTTGAATTGCTTCTCGGACACTACTATTTCACATATTAATTTAACACGCACCAATAACAAATGGCAATAATATAATAAATAATATTTAATATCCCAGCTCCAGACTGAAAATATAATTAAAAACTGTCTACACAGGGAATCGTATCCAGAACTTTTCGCTCAGGAGTCTCATCAATCTAACTGAGCCACGAAAGAAAAATGTTGACGAAATACATGATTCGTCTTTCACTTTGTGTACATGCATGCTTTGGTGTTGTTGAAACGCACGTTTCGCCGCTGATGCGTTTTGAGCATCGAAAATATTAGAACATCCTGTATCGGTTCCTGGAAGTAATAAGTTATGACAACCCTACGCGAGGAACGCGTGCTCGTCCATAGTCCTTTGTTCCGTCGAGCTTCTGGGCCGTGATTCACGATACGTTCTATTGTCGGAATAACAACATACTCGACCTCGAAACTTCCTAGAATCGGATTTACATATTGAGATAGGTTGTGTGTCGCAACGCAATAACTGGTCGTTAGTTACTGCGTTATGACATATTCATAATTTTATGTCGGTATAAATACGTTTTAGTGCTTAAATGTTACGTGCATAGCAAATATTAAGAAAATGCACACATGGATCGGAACTTCAAAAGGTATCTGTACTGTACTTACACCTTAAAATATGTATAAAGTCCCTATCATTGGCAATCCATGCAAACACGCCTTAGGCCTCGCTCACATTGGATGCGTTTTCGTACGAATTTCGCTCGTGCGTAAACGTACGTAAATGCACGAACGATCCCGATACTTGATGTACTATGAGAGCGCTCACACTGGATGCGAGTTGGTCGTACGTGATCGTACGTAGTCGTACTGTGGTCGTACGTATACGCACGAATTGTTACGACGTCTGAGTTCGCTCATGACATGCTCACATTGGATACGTTTACGTACGAAATTCAGTCGTCCGAATACGTACGAAAATGTCGAAAACGCACGAATAATCCCGTTCCTTTGAGCACTATGAGAGTGCTCACACTGGGTGCGAGTTAGTCGTACGTTGACGTGCGTATAGTTCCGACATACGAATTCGATCCAAACTTGTTTGGATATTTTGCTCCGTTCGTACTTTGATTACACATAAATGGATACAGAAAATTATGTTTTTGGACACAAATGTTTATGAGATTTCTGATTACGTTATGCAATTTGATCCGAATTTAAATAACTAAATATTTTTTTATGACTTGGTATTTTTATCTTTGTAAACTGTTATTTTAAATTTCTCTTCATGTGTTGTTACCTGTTTTTTATAATTTGCTTACCCCAAGGTTTTGTGATGTTTTGTGCTATGTGAAGAGAATATGTTATTATAAAATGTTATAAACAAGATAATTTTGTCTATATATATTACAATTGTCGGCCTTCGTTGCTCAGTTGGTTGGGTATCTGACTGCTGATCCAAAGGTCCCGGGTTCGATTCCCGGTGGAGGCACAGTTTTTAATTGTGTTTTCAGTCTGGATCTGTGAGACGACTAATATCGTAAGTCTCCAGAATGTGGCAACTTGTTATTGGGTGCGTGTTGAATAAATATTTGACATAGTATCTGTTAGTTGCCCAAGAAGAAATATTAAATAAATGAATAAATAAATAAATGGGAATAAAATTAGATGGGTCGATGGCAGAGCGATTAGCGCGCTGGGCTAGTAATCCAGTGGTCGCGAGTTCGAATCCTACCTCAACCGATTTCGTTCACCTATAGCACAAGCATTTATTTTCTTATTTTAGGGAACGTAGGAAGATGTATATGTACTTGTTTAACAAGGACATATTCATTTTTATCTAAAAAAAAAAAATTGGCTAACCCACAGAGAGGCTGTGCCTTGTGTGATTTTTGTATGCACGGTAGCTTTGTTGTGATTGATATTATGTTTATGTGTATTGTTTGTTTGTTATCCGTGTACCAAATCTTAAATACATAAAATTGTATGACCAGCATCGTACGTTGACGTACGATCAAATTCGTATCAAAAATCGGAGAAAGCCGTATCTAGTGCGCGCACTCGACCAGTATCGTACGTATACGTACGATGCGAATTCGTATCCAATGTGAGCAAGCCAGTGCGCGCACTCGATTCGTACGACCAGCATCGTACGTTTACGTACGACCAAATTCGTATCCAATGTGAGCGGGCCCTTACCCTTACTGGGTTGGCAGAGATATCCAAACACCTAACATTATTTTTTGCGCTTCTCCAATGCATCCAATGCATCTTTCTCTTCTCCGACTTCCAATGTATCTTCTTATGAATTCATTTCTGTAATATAGGCTTTTTGAACTCCCCATTTTTAAGATCTTCTTAGATGTGCTTGTCAGCACTTCCTCTCTTCGTCAGTCATTCATTATTTCTACTATAGTAACTTGTTTTCAGGTTAGTGTTAAATTAATATCTATCAAAGTACCTTAACTTGTTTGATAAATAATCAATTTGCAGCTCGTCTTCTTTGGTTTTAATCTTGGAGATTGGTTGGCAGCACAGCGATGTATCTCTTCCTCCACTCCGCTCGATTTTGAGCGACTCTTCAACTCTGTGTAGGATGTCCACTTCGTGTTCTCGCACACCTGCTCTAGATATTCCCGGCGCCCACGGGGACGCCCTCTGACAGTTGTTCCCTCAACTGCAGTCACTTATTGCAGCCAAATTGCGTTGTCACCCTTTTTAGCTTCTCGTAGGTACTGCGGCCCATATCCTCGCACATACATATACTACCGGCAAGGACTTTGATATTGAATCACCACCACCAGTCGTCGTCCTCAATGCTGAGGGTCGTGGCCATCATGTACTCTGTTGCGGACCATTGCTCTCCAGGTCGTCCTGTCTGTTGCCATATGTACGGCTCTATGGAGTGTCGAGGCAGGGATATTTTGTTTTATTTGGTCGGACCAGCGCACCGGCGATCTACCTCTCGGTCTTGTTCCCGGCGCTTTTCCGACCATAATCAGCTTTTCAAGGCTGTCTTCCCCTCTACGAGCTATGTGACCAAAAAAACTTAAGTATTCGTTCCAGACATAGAGACCTGATATTCAATATAGATATGAAAATGGAATTTGGCCTCTATGTCATAGCTTAATTTAGGTTAATCATACTTTTTATATCTTGATAGATGGGTTGGGTTAGGTTTTGTCATACTTTTTAACATTTTCATAGATATGTAGATTATAACTAAGTACTTTTCATATCTTGATAGGTAGGGTATGTTAGGTTTAATTGGGCTTGTTTCATCAACTGCAGTCCCTTTTGTTTCAAATCTGCTCACATTTTCTGTCATCGCTTTATTGATATTAATTATGTTCGACAGCGAAGTGATGATAAGTGAAAATGGTGTTGTCATGCCGGTTACAATGATTATTATTTCACCAAAAAACAATTCTAACGCCTCTTCCCATTGCCTGTTAGATTAGATAATGTTATACACGCCCCCATGAGGGCGGCTGAGGGATTCATTAGGCTTAACCAAAATGTTGCCCTCGTCCACAATAATAATTGCCCATTATTTGTCTTACCTACTTTATGTAGATATATTAGTTTCCAAATTGCCATATCATTGAAACTTAGTTTACGACTGTGTGGCACGAATACCTCGCATCACTATTACATTCCCTATGACTTCATTTTAGACACATTCATCTGTTTTTACTCTCCACACTATGGAATAGTGGAGAGTCATGATTTCACAATTTTTAAACGTATTTTTTTACATCAATTTCTCAACGGGTATCATGTAGAGGGTGCACACTGTGAGTTTCGTCGTGATGTGTTTGTATGTGTGGCGTACGGCGTTCGACGTACGGAATTATCATTTTGTGTCCTCTCTACAGTGATGTAGCCCAAACCACATATGATGTAAATATGAAGTCCGATCGACTTCATATTTACATCATATGTGTAAAGTGCATAGACCTAGAGCCGATTAATTTTCCATAGATATCCGTTAATTTCTTCTCTATGATTTCATCTGTCCAAAACATTTCAAAATGCTCTCACGGTCTGGAAAATCGAGTTTTTTGTATACTGTTTGAAATTTTGATACAACAAAAATACACTCATCAAAAATGCATTCAAGGATTGTCAAAATTAAAAAAAAATATGGTTTGCCATATCAATGTGAAGTAAATTTCATATTTGTATGAAAAATGTATATAACAGAAGTAAAATAGCTTCTTTATTGGAAATTTGAGTGATCAACTTCATATTCATATTGTATAGATCTCTAAGATTTGTGAAAAAAAATCACAAACGGACGGGGTTTTTTCTTCGGTATAAATAACATACAAGTACAAATTATATTGAAATAATGTTAAAATCTACAATTTTCACCTATACAGAGAAAGCTCACTGGTAAACGCAACCACTCCCAGATGCCACACTTACCTTTTTCATACCTTTATGCAATAAGAAAGAGAATATCAAAAAAACAGCCATTAAAAATGATTCATCGAAAACGTTGCTATCTCTCGGACTACTGGTAATGTTGCTTACCTATACTCAATTTTATACATATAGGTATAATAAATTCTCTTTCATAATAATTTTACCCTGTGAAATTATATTCATTTTGATGGGTGTGGGCAATACCTATATAATTATAGTATGATGTGAAATCTCTATTAATTTATTATATCACCCTATTTCCACCCCGCTTACCTGAGAAGATTCACCCTACCTCAGTACGTTGTGTCGTGTATACATAGATGAGGTGTAACAAAAACATAAATGACTCAAATTACCCTACCCTTCGTCATGAACTTGCTTTTCCAACGTTTGATTTGCATATTAATATATATGTTAGACTCGATGAACGAAAAGTATTAAAGGGAAAATATCGACCACTGATCGTAATGGCTTCTCGAGTTTTTGCACACAATGATGTTAGAAGAAAATAACCTTACCTACCTACGCCGGCTCAATCTATGCAAGTATTTAAAACTAGTTGCAGGTAACACATGAGATCTAACTGTCGATGGCGATAGTATGTTTAAAACTACAAATTTTGGGCTTTGTGCATTATGCTGATAAAAAGTTAATAAAAGATTATTGCCATATGGCAATTTCTTACAACGAACCAGTGATTCCAGCCCAGAGAAACAATATTTGAGTGAGAAAAAATTAATTTAACTAAATTAACACAGAAACCAAACGGTTCACCAACTGTGCCACGGCGTTGGGCTATAAAATTTATAAGGGACACAGACACTTAATATTCTACTCCGAATTCTGTGTTAATATAACATGTATTATGCTGCGAAGCTTCTAAGTTGGTGTTTTTTTTACTTCAAAGTTGAAAAATCCATGAATAATATATACCTGGCCATACAAATATCGCGGATCTTGGCTTGAAACTATGTCGATATGTTAAGAAAAATAATTTCTCTTGAACAAATCGACAGTTGGATAATATTATATCCAACTATTATAGATTGCCTTTTATTTAAATAGAATGGGAACAAAAAAATAGAATAAAACTTGTGAAATTATTTTAGTCAAATTATATACTGAACACTTACCATTCACAAACTGTACAATAAATTGAAAATAATTTTCAAATTACTATGAATGCATATTTGTTGGTATATTGTTTAAAATGATGGTTGTATGTATGTTTGATGTGTTAGGTATACACATGTTCGCGCAAGTGTTCATTTTCTAATCTGCGGTTTTGAGAGTTTGTATCGCAAACAATCAATATAATATTTAGTGTATACCTATGTATTTATGTAGTTATTTATAATAAAACCAATCTTTTCATTTCCATATCTTAGCATTGATGGTATCTACTATTAAAGCACAGTTATAAATCATCGTATTTTTTCTTGACCACTAAATGTTTGCTTGCAAGAAATTGCCCATTGGCTATGTACTCGTATAAACCCGCCATTTACAAAGAGAAAGTAAGCAAATAATTCGTTTTAGAAACTATCTAATAATGCTATTGCGAATAAAAGTGATTTCGTTCTTATTCGAGATGTTTTTTTCCACTACTATGGAATAGTCACGATTTCACATTTTTTGATGTATTATTTATTACGCCCTTGGAATAGTCTTGTAATCATAAACATTAATAATTTTAAATCATCCGTTGCAATAAATACGCTCTACTGCATCTCATCATAAAACCATCATGAGGGTAGGAGGAGGCAGATGTCTTGGCTAAGAAACATCAGGGAATGGACAGAACGCACAGAGTGGAAGAGCTGTACCAATTAACTCAAGACAGAGATGCCTATGCCAAAGTAGTAGACGACTTTGGGGAACCTGACATGACACAGATAGAAAAAATTAATTAAAACAAAAAATATGATTAAAAACGGCTTGAATTTTTTTATAAAATTGAGTGAATGATTTTAGCTTTTAAATTACTATGTTTTGTCATATACCTTCTCGCATTCTCATGCTTTAACAGCAATTACGAAATCTTAAAATCGCTTTGAAACATTTTATGTAGTTATTTTTAATGTAGGTAGGTACCTAAGTTAGTATCAACTATAAATGAAAAGAAACGATTCACATTAGACAAGAAAGCTCTGGAAGTTTTTTTAGTCATAAGAAAACGCGTAAAAGATGCGTTTTATTTTAATGGCTCCATTATAGAAGTGAGTTTTATGGATGAGAGATAAAATTATCTTCACATTTCGTTCATCAATCTTCATGAACGTTTTTTATAACCTAAAAGTTCTCTGTATTTTCCCCATTTATCTCTTTTGGTTTGATCATCTTTCGTCACGCTTACATATATAGCATTTCTCATAATTTGAAAATATTACACAAAAAATGGTTCTATGTTCGAACAGTGCCATTTTAAAGCCATTTGAAATTTGAGTTTGTTTAAGATCAATGCTAATAAGTTTTAAGTATCACATTTAAAAAATTTTATCCTAACTATTTGGTAATCATTTAGCAAAAATTGGAATTTAATGATTGAATTTACCAAAATCATAAGGATTTTCCTAGTAGTTTTTTTTTGATATAGCAAAGATACGCTTGTTCATAACATTTATTACATCACTTTTTTGTCATCGTTTTATCAGTCGCCCCAAGGTCTGGTTTGCCGCGAATTGATTACAAACATAAACAGACTATTATACTTTATTGAACTGAGTTATTACTTGCTAAAATAAATACAATATTATCGACCTCAGTTACGAATGTTTGTTTATTACCTATATCATAAAATTCTCCTGTAAGTGCCTTATCGATTCAAATCACACTTGGAAAACAACGTATTAATTTCTAGAGGTAGTACATTTTTTTTACTTCTGAGAATCAACTGGCTTTGTAATAACATCTCTCTTACGAATTGTCTCATCTTGTAAAGACCAACATATCACACACTTACTCCCCGGACTACTCGCTGTGTTAAGTATTCTCTACCCACCTTACAGAAGAGACGCACAATAAGAGACATGATGTTTTTATACAATATATTGAATAATCGCGTCGATACTCCTTAAATATTAGAAAAAATTAATCTCAGAGTTCCTGCACGTGCACGACAAGGAGTGACCGTTTATTCAGAATGCCTGTTGTTCGAACAAACTACGCAGGGAATTTATCTATAGATCATGCAATCAGTTTGATTCAAAGTTCGCGGATTTTGACATGTTTGGCCCACCGGCCATTTTTAGGAAGATGTTGAGGCATTCGTAACGGTTATTTTCCTTTCCAAATTTTTCCCATTCCTATTCATAGTCCTGTCCTTATTTCCTAGCTTGTCCATTGTTTAATTAATTTTGACTGATCTTATTTCAATTGTTTTTTATCTTTTTTGTTTTTCTTTTTCGTAAGATCTTAATTTAGTAATTGGTGTTACTATTTTGGTTATATGTATATTGTATAAAAAAAACTGTCTGTAACCTTAAATAAATAAAATAAAATGTCAGGAATAGGATTCTTCAGTTACTATGAAAATCAAAACGAGGTCTTCTGATAGACTGAAATACGTATGAGGCACTAGAAGTGGAGCTATTATGGGCTTTATTCAAATCTCTTTTGCTGAGGAATAACAGATCTTCATATATCTTGTCGTTTAATGTAATTTTTGGTATGTATATCATTTCTTTATCTTTTGTTTATCATAACATTTACAATCGTGGCCCAATTTTATGAATTGAGTTTGAATCCAAATTTTGTATCTACTACATGTATCCCGAAATAAAACAGTGATTAAAAGAGATATAATTTTTAAAAGGGCACTTTTGAATTCATCTGCGCATTATTTTTTTCATTGTTCATTACATTGTTTTGTTGCCACCTAAAGATGTACACAGTATTATGTTTCCTACCTACTTCATTTAATTAGGCTAGTCGGTCATGTAATTGAATCGGCTTTAAATTACCAATTGACAGTCTGGTGTCGTCCCTCAGGGTTTTCTAATGATTCCTAATATTTATTTTCTGAACCGGAATCATTTAATTCGTCAATCATAATTAGACTTGATATTGAATTAAATGGTGTTAAGATCAATACCTATACTAATTTACTTTATATTATTTTTATATAAAAACTTTCCGTGTATTATATTTTACGCCTAATTGTGCACGAATTGGCTGTTTTTTTAATGTTATTCATTGTATTTGTCACCATATCTTTATTTTATTTTCCTCGATCCTGGGCGATTTTGTGTTCCATTCATTCAATTATTTATTCGTTCCTGGTTTGTCAGTTGTGTTCTGGTTTGCGTTAACAAATTTTATGATCTCTCGGATTTGAGACTGTTTGTGAAAATCAATGTATTATTTTAACATTTTTAGGAATATTCAAACCATATGTTGTCAATTCGGTAACATCATATTTATGAATATTGTGTTATGGATCAAAGACATCGAAGTTCATTTTTCAGACTAAAAAAACGACATTACACGCACAGATGTGGCGTGTATTTATTTCTAGAGTTCCATCGCTAGCCCTGATGTCTGTTATTTTTTGGTGTAATAGTGTCGTCGAGATTTAATTGGTCGGGCGCGGGGTCTGACAGGTTCAATCAACTCGCACTGCCCGATGATGCGGAAGTTACATTAATTGAAGTTATTAATAACGACGGGGTTCCACGTTCATACGGCCGGCTCGGGACATGACCTACATAATATGTAATTTTGAGACGCAAATTCATACAACCTTCGATGGGCACACACCACGAACGTACATATTATGTGTGTAATATATTATACAAACAAGACTGCAAATTAAAGTTTAACGATGGGGTATGTTAATTTCAAAACCACACAATAAACTCGCTCGAAATCAGAGCTCTCAGAAAGGTGTTATGTTTAATCGTCACTTAGTGAGACCTTATATAAGTACAGTTAATTTGAGACAAACAAGAACGTGTGTGTTAACTGCGTACTCGACTTGCCGATTTAACTCTACTCTTGAAATTTTTGATCACATTTGAGGCCTTACTCTGGACACTTGATTCCAATTCTAATCTCATTATACGCTTAGAAGATACCTACCTTCCGACGTCCAGTGCGTACACTCTAATTACTATTTAGCTTAGAACCTACCTACCTGCCGCCTTATTCTTCATTATGAAGGTAGGTGCTTAGCGTAAATTATAGATTGGAAACGAGTTTCAATAGTAAGGCTGCAGATCTATTGGGAGAATCGTCGGTAAATAAATTATTCCAGGAATTTAAATTTGCAAGAAAATATCAGAGTAACATTAAAATTCACAGATATCCATCCAAGTGCTTTTAAGTATAATGTTTTCATCGAACCATTTAAAATGTATTCATTGACCTGGTAAATCGGATAAGATTAGATCCCGAAATATTGGAATTAAAAATATGGTATCCGAATAAATTAGTATTGTTTGTTGAATATAAATTGATTGTTGATAATGTATTAAACACAATGAAGTTGCGACGCGACGGGAACTTAGCATAACGCACATCGATAGACCCCAAGTTGTTTTTGACAGCTATTATACCTACTCCAATTGCGATACCAGTCAAGGCCTATAACAGCTGTTGCTCTGTCAGAGTTATTTGAAACTTTACTGCGTATACATCCAGATAATTTATTGCGTAATTTTGAATTATCACATTTTTTTGTAAAACAATTACTGATTTACATTCCGTTTACGAAAACAGGACCGAAAAATTCTTGTACAAATTATCATAATTTTTGAAATCATTGTTTGTTTGTTTTTGAAACAGCGAATAAGATTTTGCCTTGGCTCATTTCGTCGAATAGTAAGTGTTATCGTGGATATGAAATTAGTGGACTGTATTTTTCGCATGGGATGACTTGCTGCAACCACTGCGAGGTAGAAGGAAAGATATAGACGGAAGACTCACTTATACTTGATTATTCCTGGTCCTCTCCCTTGGTAGGATGGTCACAACTTGTCACTTTGGTCTCACGCGCGCGGTGAGAAACAATTTTATGGTGAATAAGTGAGTGTAGGGGTGCGAAACAATTAGGTACGGAAGAGATGCGGATTGGTGTGGTGGTCTTATCAGGACGCGGTATAGAAGAAAACTGACGTGTGGTAGCGGGGCGGGCAGTGATTGCAACAATTGTGCGTCATTATCATAATTATATTAAAAAATGCAACAATTATTCACCTCACTTTGGCGTTAACAGTAAGTATATCAAATAAAGATTTGAATTCTAGGTCCATTCAATGATTATGGTTTGTTTTTCGTTTACTACTTAGTCAACTGATTAATAAATCTAAACAGTAGCAAACCAAAACACTAGCAATGGTTTTTTCAGCCATGGCTGATTGCATAAAAAGTATATATATATATATATATATATATATATATATATATATATATATATATATATATATATATATATATATATATATATATATATATATATATATATATATATATATATATATATATATATATATATATATATATATATATATATATATATATATATATATATATATATATATATATATATATATATATATATATATATATATATATATATATATATATATATATATATATATATATATATATATATATATATATATATATATATATATATATATATATTATAATATTTTTATCTCGGTTTTCCCGTGTCAGTAGGTCTTGACTAAGACCATTTGTCTTCCGACGTTTCGCCTGAATATCACCAGGCATTTTCACAACAATCGGGACGACGGAGTTCGTTTGCCTAGTACCTGGAAGAACATTTTATATGACAAACAATACAATAATAATATTAATAATACCATAGCGAAAATAACCCCAAAACACAACAATAATAATATTAATGTCACAACTAAAATTAACAATAAATCACAACACAAAAATAATGATAAAATATTATTACCAACGAACACGACAGCAGGTGGGCGTGTCACAAGGAGCCAATCACGTCGCGCTAACAATATTTGACATAAGCGGCCATCTTGTACGCTACGAGTCACTTGACGGTGAGCTTTCAGTGTGAGTAGACGTGTGTCGCGCGCGTGCTTTTCGTTAAGTCCTTGAAAATGCCTGGTGATATTCAGGCGAAACGTCGGAAGACAAATGGTCTTAGTCAAGACCTACTGACACGGGAAAACCGAGATAAAAATATTATAACATATTTCACCCGTGAAAACATCAAATATAACATATATATATATATATATATATATATATATATATATATATATATATATATATATATATATATATATATATATATATATATATATATATATATATATATATATATATATATATATATATATATATATATATATATATATATATATATATATATATATATATATATATATATATATATATATATATATATATATATATATATATATATATATATATATATATATATATATATATATATATATATATATATATATATATATATATATATATATATATATATATATATATATATATATATATATATATATATATATATATATATATATATATATATATATTTTTTTTTTTTTTTTTAATTTATTCCCTTATGCAGCGCACATTTCAAATATACAGTGTCTTAATAAACCATTAGTATTTAAGGCTGGATTTAATCCTATATTCATCGTATTGTTAGTCCACTAAGTAATAATTATTCGCCTTTATATTGTATAGATTTGATTCCTATCTCAAAACGATTTATGAATAGTCTAATTCCCTTTCATTCCCTAAATTATTTTTCTATTACCCGATCACCGGTCTGTTTTGATTGTCGATCCTATGAATGGACAATAACTTTTGACATCATAACATGGGATCAGGTTATTTTATACCATTTCATAATTACAACCTGTTCAATTTATGACTAGGTTATAAATTATCGCGATTATTATTCGTAAATGAAGGGCGTAGGGCAACATTCTGTATACACACAATGTATGTATGTTGGTTAACTATAATAAAAATAATAATGGTACAAGTGAATTAGGTTGATAATCGTTCAATGGGATGGGCTTCAGCTAGTTTATCGTGAGAATGTTTGGTAGAATGGAGCAATTATAATGAGAAGGGAACATTGTTCTCTGTGTGTGCCTGGCGCCTGTCTTGTTTCACTTCCTATTTCCTACCTTATTTTGCTGTGTGTGGTACACTATTATGTAATGCAGTTGGTGTTTCCTATAAATCCACTATTTTCTATTTATGTTCTTCTGATAGTACATTTTTCATCTAATGATTTGTAGGCCTTCGTTACTCATTATTAGATATTTAACTCTTGAGCCAACTGTTTTAGTATTTTCAGAACTTATTTATTTATTTATTTATACAATATACGGCATAAACCATTTACTTGTTACAATACTAATAATAAATTACAAACAGAGAAAAAAAATTGAAACAAATAAAAATATAGACAAAGATTAAAATATAGAAACATAAAAATATAAATTCAAATAAAAATATAGATTCAGATAAAAACGTTGATTCAGATAAAAAAAGACAAAATAATTAGATAATAATAATTAGACACCTAACAAACAGTAAAAAATAAAATTAACAATAATAATGATGCAAATGCTATAAAAAAATTAAAACATCTGAAAAAAAACTTTGTTTACACAAAGAAATAAATTTATCAATCAAAGCTTCAATGTACCAATTACAATAAAAAAATAATAATAAAAGGGAAAACTATCGATATATGAAAGATCCATATTTTTACTCCTCACTAACACAGGTTTTGTTCACCGGGTACACCGGGTAACATTTGTTCACCGGGTGGCGCTCTAAAACACACCGAAGTGATCCACCGAAGCGAACCAAGGTAGAAAGGCTGCAAGATGAGAGTGTAAGAAATCAGTATGCAAAAGAGACTGGAACCGAACTCTTTAAAGCAATACACAGTAGAAGAAATATTGAGGAAGCATGGACTACGCTGAAAGAAACCGTGTGTAAGACATCGAAGAATATCTGTGGTATTGCTAAAAGAGGTGGAAAGAAAGGCGATGCTTGGTGGAATGAGAGTGTTAAGATAGTTGTGGGTGAAAAGAAGAAAGCATGGATGGCATTATTAGCCGCGAAAGGATCGAATAATGAAGAAAGAGCAAAAGAGAATTATAAAGTATGCAAGAAAGTAGTCAAAGACACAGTAAAAAGGGAAAAAGATGGTATAAAAGAGAAAGAAAGCCTGAAAATAGCCAACGACTTTCCTGGAAACATGAAAATGTTCTGGAAAGGCGTAGCGAAAAGAAAAAATGGAACTGTGAAAGCTTCGAAAGGAATAAATGATAAAGATGGAAAAATAATTATGGACGAAGATGGCGTGAAAGAGCGATGGAAAGAATATTTCGAGGAACTGTATGATAGCGGAGTAAGAGGGGACGTGAGTCAGAGAACATGGCAAGTAAGTGAAGATGATAAGGATGAAATAACGCAAGAAGAAGTGTTTGAAGCAGTAAAACACGCGAAAGCGGGGAAAGCTGCCGGGTATGACAGTGTATCAGCTGAACTTATAAAATATGGCGGCGAACAGACGTTGGAGTGGTGTCTCTCTCTTTTCAACAAATGTTGGGAAGAAGGACACACTCCCTCAGACTGGAGAAATGCAGTCGTGGTACCTTTGTATAAAGGTAAAGGATCGAAGCTCGACTGCAAAAACTATAGAGCCATAAGTTTGCTAAGCTCAGTTGGTAAGATGTATGCAAGGATCCTGGATCAAAGAGTACGAAAGGTTACAGAGAGCAAGATTTGGGATGCTCAAGGGGCTTTTGTTGGCGGCAGAGGATGTATAGACCAAATTTTTTCTTTACGTATGGTCACAGAAAAGGTTTTGGGAAAAAACCAAAAACTTTTCTGCGCCTTTATAGACCTTGAAAAGGCCTATGATAAAGTCGTAAGAGAAAAACTATGGAATATACTATCGATGTACGGAGTGAAGAGTAAGCTGATACGTGCAATCGCTTCATTATATGAGAACAGCAAAGCATGTGTTCGTGTTAACGACACAACAACAACTTGGTTCTCTATAAATAATGGCGTTAGACAGGGGTGCGTGTTGTCCCCTTGGCTCTTTAATCTCTACATTGATTTCTGCATAAGAGCCCTTAAGTATGAAAGTAAGGGTCTGAAACTGAGTACTGTAACAGTACGTGATCTGATGTATGCAGACGACAAAGTATTGTTAGCAGAAAGTATGGAAGAGTTACAGTATCTTGTAAGTATGGTATATGAAGGATGCATAGAAAACGGACTTAAAATGAATGCCAGCAAATCAAAGGTAATGGTCTTTGAAAAGAATGAAAGCAGAACAGTGTGTCAAATAAAAGTAGAGAATGAATGGCTTGAACAAGTCGACGAGTATGTCTATCTGGGTAGTATGTTCCAACGGAATGGACGGCCTGATAAGGATATTGAAAGAAGAGTTATGGCAGGAAACAGAGTGAATGGAGCACTTAGACCAGTTATGAATGATCGCAACATATCAAGAGACGCTAAAGTTGCCATTCATAACGCAATCGTAGTGCCAACATTGACGTATGCAAGTGAGACCTGGACATGGCAGAAGTCGCACGAAAGCAGAATAAATGCAGTTGAAATGAGATCGCTTAGAAGAATTTGTAACAGAACGATGTATGATAGAGTTCGGAATGAAGATACAAGGAAAGAATGTAAGATAAAGAAAGATGTAATTAACAGAATGAAAGTTAACACATTGAGATGGTTTGGCCACTTGGGGAGAATGAACGAAGAACGCCTGACGAAGAAAATATACAAATCTGACAGGAACGGAATAAGAGGTCGCGGGCGCCCAAGAAAAGGATGGCACGACCATGTAAACGATATTTTGAAAGATGGAAATGTAAGAAGCGTGAACAACAGACGAACATGTATAAGACGATGTATGAATGTTGAGGAGGCGATGAATGCGTGTCAAGATAGAAAAATGTGGCGTTCGGTTCTCTCTGCCTACCCCGTGAGGGACATGGCGTGATGGTATGTATGTATGTATGTATGTACTAACACAGGTTGATATAGTGGGGAGTTATGATTTCGCAATTTTTAAGGGTATTTTTTTTTGCAGATTATCAACTAGTATCATGCTGAGATTGTATTCTGAAAGTTTCATCACAATGTATCTGTGTGTGTGCTATGTACGGCGTGTTCATTTTTTACTTTATCGATTATAGACTAAAGTACTCATTCGATTCTATTCAAATTTTGCAAATATGTATATCTAATACTCGATTAGATCCCATTAGATTTTGAACGATATATGAATAGTGCTTCTCAATTTTTTTAACTGTCAAATATTTCAAAGTGACCCCAAGCTCAGGAAACTTAAAATTTGAAATTATTGTTTTCAAATTCGTAAAAAGGCACACCACTTTCATAAAATGGCATTGAAGAGTTATCAAGTTTTCATAATAAAATATTTAAATAAAAAATAATTTAACAAACTCATTTCATGAAAATGTTGGAAATTTTCCATACAAAATTTGAATACTTTATAGAATGACTTGTTAGTGAGGAGTTTAGCGTTGGCCACAACCCACTCGTTTTTTTTTTTTTGTTTTTTTTAAATACTATCTCCGAAAATATCTGCATCGACACACATTTCATTACCGAATCTACTACCTCATGAAACATCACCGATTGTCTTGTCCGTCTATTCGGGACGTGAAATTTAATCGCATTCACAAGTTCGATGCAGTCCATCTCTCCATTGACTAACTTATGCAAAAATGAGATATCCATAGTGCCTTTTTAGGTGAGACGATACTGGTGTGTGGGTATACACAGATATGTTGTGCTCCCTTTTAGAAGGCAATGCACACCCGCACACCTTTCGCTGGTTACCCCACATTGTGGGATATGCCGTGATGGTATGAATGAATGAATGAGCAACCCATGAGACTAATTAAATAATAAGTTTACAAAATGTGACAACTCGTTATTGGGCACATGTTAAATTGTATGTTAGTGACCCAATATTTGAGTTGGTATTTTTTTTATATCAGTTTTATTTGCTTTTCGTATTTGGGCTAAATGTTCGATCAACATAATTATCGTCAATCAGTTACTCTTAAGGTATGCTGGGATTTTAATTAACGCTAGATCTTTGGGTGTTTGACCAGATGATTTACTGTATTATAAACGAAATATGTTGCTGGATCATAGTTTGCACACTTTTGGGGTTTAACCAAATTATTAAGATCATTCGTAAATATCTAATTTATAGGCGACGAGAGTGAACGAGAAAGGTTCGATACAGAAAGAGGTGGAAAACATTATATAGAACAGGCCTACATGCGGGTATATCCAAATATCAGCATGATATATTACAAACAGTTTTGAACGCAGCTGCGAGGTTGATATATGGAGCCGGCAAAAGTCTTAACGAACTACACACACTGGTTGAAATGTCCATAACGAGTAGACTATACGGTATGCCTAGCTCTGAACAACTTGGCAGTTCAAGGACTGTACCGAAAGAATGATCCATCGGGAAGACAGCTTACATTGAGATCATTTGGTCAATAAGGCGGCTTAGGTACTATGATCCGCGGTTTCAGTGTGAACGAGCCTTTAAAGTGGAATAAATTGCCCGTAGACATACGTGGAACTCAGAGCATTGAAATCTTCGGTAGACTTCTTAAGGCTGCCTTGTTTCGTAGAGCCAACAAATAATCTATAGCTTCATGAATTCTTCTTATTATTATTATTACTACATACAACAGTGGAGGGATAGGTAGTAAAGTTGAAGACTAAAGAGTAAAAATCTTCTGCAGTCATATTTTAAGTCTTAACTGTGTTGTTTTATAGGATGGATGCGCAAACTCTCACCGAGCTGGACTGGTTTTAATGTGTTTTTTCTCATGTGTGTTTTTTTATTGTTTCAGGGCCGGGTTGGGAGGAGGCGGTATGGCCGGCATGAGCTCCACGCTGGTCGAGACCGTCTCCATCAACTACGAGGACTTTAACGAGAGCTTTCTTACTTGCGGCACATGCCTTTGTAAGTTTTATTTTTATCTAAAAAAAATTCAACACTGCTGTCGTACCTACCTCTTATAAATGACATCAATATGAAGTACCTTCCAAGATTGAAGTTTGAATTTATGCTTTACAAAGGACGACATTTTATTTTTCTTCAAATATGGGTAATTTCTGAATGCATTTTATGGATCTCATTTCTCTCGTCCATGTTCTTTTAACTTTATTTTTCCGAACGAAAAAACTTATTATTCCAGAACATGAGAGACCTTTTTGAAAATTATAAAGAAAAAACAAAGCATTTCTTACTATAAACTATTCTGCTTAGTTAATGTAATTTTAACATTATGAACTTATAAAATGTGAAAAATATCTCATTTTGTAGATTTTTTTTTTGATATGCTTATGAAAACCTATGTTCGGTTCCCCGAGACCTATGACTCAGGAGTTAAATATCTGACCAACTGAACCATATAACTCAATGATTTTTTTTACATTCTATATCGGAATTTCCGCTCTTTTGGTAAACTTTGTAACTTTTTTGACACCCTCCCTCCATTTCCTAACATTAATTAACAAATGGATACTATTTCGTAAATTACAGTTATATTTAGATATTATGTTAGTAGTCATCGTCTGAACATTCTAGCAAGTTGTAACTTTTAATATGAGTTCGTGTTTCATTGCTTGGGTATTTTCTTTGTATTTCATAATGCCATATAGGTCGTCTTATTGTCTCGTTGGGAATAATAAACCTACGAGGTTCAGTGTACTTACAAGGAAACCCTTTTTATGGCTAATTTAAAATAACCAGACACAAGTTATAAACCTAATCCAATTTACACAGTTTGCTACATTTACTGTTACGTAACCTTTTAACCACGATTGTATTCAATCCTTCTTGTTGGTACCAATGCTAACCTATTCTATACTAACCAACTATCAATTCAATCCTTCTTGTTGGTACCAATGCTAACCTATTCTATACTAACCAACTATCAATTCAATCCTTCTTGTTGGTACCAATGCTAACCTATTCTATACTAACCAACTATCAATTCAATCCTTCAATCCTTCTTGTTGGTACCAATGCTATCCTATTCTATACTAACCAACTATCAATTCAATCCTTCAATCCTTCTTGTTGGTACCAATGCTAACCTATTCTATACTAACCAACTATCAATTCAATCCTTCTTGTTGGTACCAATGCTAACCTATTCTATACTAACCAACTATCAATTCAATCCTTCTTGTTGGTACCAATGCTAACCTATTCTATACTAACCAACTATCAATTCAATCCTTCAATCCTTCTTGTTGGTACCAATGCTATCCTATTCTATACTAACCAACTATCAATTCAATCCTTCAATCCTTCTTGTTGGTATCAATGCTAACCTATTCTATACTACTATACCAACCTATTCTAACTAATTCTATACTAACCTATTAGGAACTGATACGTTTCTTTTTTCTGCAAAATATAAATATATAATATAGTATTTTTCTTATTCTTCTTCTTTGTTAGCATTCTTTCCTCCACTGCTGGAGATAAGCCTCTTCGATTTCCTTCCATATTTGTTTGATTGATATCATCTGCATCAATTTTCTTCCCGCCGCGCCTTCCTGATAAAATATCATCGGTTCATCTTTTTTGGAGCCTGCCGTATCGTTGAACTATCTATATTAAGAGAAAGAGAGATCTTGATTATTACATCAATATACCCAAGATTGGACCAGAGTTCATTAGTACACACTACCGAAATGCACTATCTGCTCTAATAAACAATGCTTCAAATGCACATACTTATGTTGTCTTAGGTTCTGATACATATGTATATCTATATGGTTATCAATTTACGAACGATATTTATCTTTTGTTGGAGTTTAACTTGAAACATTTATATTTCTCCAATATCATCAACCCGTTATTCTATCACGTGTATCCATCCAACTGTCTGTATTTATTGCGCAATATTTATAATGGCAACTTGTCTGTGGACATTGTGCTTTATGGTGGAGTTGTACCAAAATAGACATGATGCCCATATCGTTCCTTACTGGTGGAACACGCAGGACAGGAACTATAGCAAGTACATAACTTTTATGTTACAATAAGACCAGAATGGTCACTGGTGACTATTTCTTTCGACCCGTTTTTTCCATATAAGTAGAACAACGGTTTTGTACTTCCAATGTGATGATTATAATATGCAATCGTTTTTATTGAACGCCCGATTAAGAATCAAAGACAGTTATTAATTGAAATAATCGTTTACTTGCATCCACGATATAGTTGAAAAATAATGTGTGAATTTATTGAAATATGTAATGGTTTATTGATAATATATTTCTGATTGCACATTCTTTTGACACATTCCTTGAATACACTGTGGAATTAAGTCATTCAGGGCCAACCATCAAGCATCGAGCATAGGTAAGCATAAGCATACTATTAAAATAAGTTATTTAGCTTAGTGGTATTTTTTTCATAGTTATGAATCGTATCGTCTTTTTGAGACGATTTTAAATCGATTATGATATGTTTCGTTCTTTACAATGAATCGTTCAGTATTTTCACTTTTAAAATCGTTTTTTTTTTTATTATTATGAGTATATTTCAGCCAGAGTAACGAATCGTTCAGTGCTACTCCACTTCAAGATTTGTTGATTTTAAATTATTGTTTTGGCACGAGTTTACTAGGGTTCTTGAATTAGGTTAATTAAAAAGGGAATCGTTCAGTCTAAATTTGTCATTTTTCTTAGTTAATTCAATAAATTTAAACTTTTAAATATATTAATGATCGACGAAGTTTTTATATTGTAGAATTCAATTATTAGTTTTATCTATAATTAAAAGTAAACCACTTTTTGATTCTACATAGATTTTTATTATGGGCGATAGGCATATTTCGCCTTGTTAGGGCCTTGTTAGGGTAAGCTAGTAAATGCCCTAACAAGGCAAAATAGGCCTATCGTCCATAATAAAAATCTATGTACAATCAAAAAGTGATTTCCTTTTAATTATAGATATAATTTTAAATATATGTATATTTCAACCAAGAATTTATCCGTCGACAATAAGTCAAATATCATTAGGTATGTATTTTGTTATCATTTATTCTGTTCCTAACAATACCATTTGAAATAACTATTCATATTTACATACATGGTGGATTGCGACCTACGACATATTTTACAAAATGAATATCTCTGCTATTCCGCAGTATTATTTTTGCTTATTGTGTGTTGTGCATTCGTGAATAGTTTTATGGTTTCGCATACCTCCTGGGGGAATTGCTTTGCTACACGTTACTCTGTGGGAGCAGATTTATTTACATACATCGTCGTATGGACATTATGTTTCCGCTGCTGCGAATTTTTTTAAAGGATTTTATAAATATTTGTGTTATTTGGGTCAGCATCCGTTTCAGAAGCGTATTTTATAGAATACTCGGTAATCGCTCTGCTCTCTCAGGTACATTTTTGTTTAGTTCAATAATTCTAAATATAGTTTATCGACCGATAATTATTTTTGATATAGCTTCATGTTTATTACATTAAAATGAAAATCTTTATAATACTGATGATGTGATGTGCCTTGCATGAAATAATCATATACTTATAAGACATTAAAATCTCATTTTCAAATATAACTCATAACACAACATATAAGAAAATAGGTTAATTCTGCTTCGGAATTGACTTGACTCTTGTTATTACAACTCTGGTTAGTCAAGTGCCTTGGTTTTTGTCTTAACAACAACAACTTTGGTCAAGCAATTGTGTCACTTCTTGTCTTGACAACTTTAAGGTTAGGATAAGAGCCAAGATTATTAGGTTTAGTTAAGTCAGTGACTGAATAGAGACTTGGATTGAGACGGCGAGATCCACCTTCTACAAAATGCAAAAAAAAACTGCTGTGTAACCGAAATCTAAAGTTAAGAAGTACAAGATAGGGAGCTTTTAAAGTATATTATTATATGTACGTGTTGCCGGTACTGTTGTATGGAGTGGAAGGTTGGACTCTCAAAATCTCAACGTTAAATTAAATTGAAGCGTTCGAGATGTGGCTATACAGAAAGTGGATGCGCATCTCATGGGTCGATAGAGTCTCCAATGAATGAGTTCTAAATATGATGGAGAAAGAGAGAGTTGCTGACCACTGTCAGGAGACGCAAAACTGCATATTTTAGCCACACATTCCGAGGTAATAGATATGCCCTTCTACAACTTACAGTTGAGGGAAAGATAGAGAAAAGACGGAGTATGGGGCTTAAAAGAATATCGTGACTTAAAAATCTTTGGCAATAGTTCGGGAATCCAGATGCGGCGTCACTAATAATTAGAATGGCGCAGGATCGGGATAAGATTATGATGGTCGCCAACCTCCATTAGAAGCGGCACAAGAAGAAGAAGTAACTGGATTCCTTGATTTAATATAATTATATTATTTTTTTATCATATATCAATATGACACTTATTTTACATTACATTACAACGTCTAGCTTCAATTTGATGTGTCAGTTGCGATTAACGACTCAACCAACACCTGTGTGGTTGGTGACGAAAAATTCCAGTTTGGTTTGTATCAACCGAGTTGTTTCCTTATCGGGAATCGGTCACGCACTTCTAAATAAATATAATAAGTATTTAAGAATGCTGTCGTTAAGCTCGTTATGGAATATTTATAACTATATTTTAGTTATAATTATATATTTTTTCTTTATTGGGACATGTAACTGCTGGAAATAATTAGTCAATTATTATTTTTCAGTATATGTGTTGCTTAACCTAAAAAGTAAAATAATTACTGCCCATGGTATGTCTATTCTAACTTTTATGTCATTGACGAAGTTTCCATAATTTATTCGCTATTATCGGCGAACTTGTTATTTTTACTGTCTGTTAATATGTGATAGTCAAGAGATATGATTTTGCAACGTTTGAATGTGTTTTTTTTACATGAAATTCTCTTATACGGGTGTCGTGGGTTCAATACCTAGCAGAAAAGGTATTTATTAAAAAAAATATATTTTTTTTGTGAGTATGGCGCTCTATCAAGTTTAGTGTTCTCTGCACAGTTTCTGCTATCAATTCAATCGACTTTATTTTTGTATAATTTGTATAAATACACTTGGAGCTATTAGAAAATATTTATTTCCAATCTATGAATGGAGTTTTATTTTTATTGGCACTTTATTTTCTAATCAGTGAATGGAATTTTATATAGCATATAAAGTTCCAATCTGTGAATTGATTTTATGTGGAATATACTTTTTTTCCAATATATGAATGGATTTTTATGTGGCATATTAATTTCCAATATATGAGTGGAGTTTTATGTGGCATATTAATTTCCAATATATGAATGGAGTTTTATGTGGCATATTAATTTCCAATATATGAGTGGAGTTTTATGTGGCATATTAATTTCCAATATATGAATGGAGTTTTATGTGGCATATTAATTTCCAATATATGAGTGGAGTTTTATGTGGCATATTAATTTCCAATATATGAATGGAGTTTTATGTGGCATATTAATTTCCAATATATGAGTGGAGTTTTATGTGGCATATTAATTTCCAATATATGAATGGAGTTTTACGTAGCGTGCCATATTGTCATTTTGTTACACATTATTTCTCTCTGTGACTTTCATCGTCTTATTTTTAAAACGTGTATTTCCCATCAACAATCATTATAAATCGAATATTTTTATTATTGCATTATATACCCATATAATGGATTTTTTAAGCGTTTAGATATTTATGTATAACATATAGAGATCTTTCAAAAATTGGATTGATAAGGGAACTCAAGAAATAATGCATAATTGGTGAACGTTGCGCCAGCCCTTAAATTGATCAAGATAATTTAAGATAAGATAGTCGTAAGCCCTGTAGGTGTCGTCATTTCCCAGTTCTCCTATAAACATATACCTATTCCAACTTCATCTCTATTGAAATATTAAAAAATAATCATTATAGTAGATGGTGTTAAGATAGTGCTCTCACGAAAAGGAAATGAGGTGGTAAATTCTATTTGATGAGATAATTCATATAATACAATTAGATATACATACATAATACACAATATGTAACAAGGAAGGCCCACTTTAATAGCTGCGATTATATCATAATCATTGTACAGTGACATATCTCACGCACATTGCACTGTCGTTAGGGACCTGGGATATATGTAGGGCCTCTCTAAATTTTAACTGTAATTGATTTCATTCGTGCATGAAATGCCGAATGCAGACTCCGACCTAAATATTAAATTCTAAATACTTACATGTTTTCATTGCACAGGCGCTCACTAAAGTTGTAGATCACGTGGCTTCCTGACTTAAGGATGATACGAAGTTTTTGCAAGAGAATTGCATTGCAGAACATATCTAAATACTTAGCGCGCATGCTCGTCCGCGTAAACTAACATTAATTTGAGAACTGTCAAAAAGTAAGGTTGATCGCGAGTAACTTCACGAGTGTTTTAATACTAAAATGCGAGATGTTTTCGATGGATGATGATTTTAGCAACTTCATTGAATATGTATTTTGGTAATTTTATCAAATCAAATCCCACACAGACTTTTCAACGATCTATGCGAGATGCCGAAAATTCGCTGAAATTTCAGAAGAATCGTGACATCGAGCTGTCAGTGTTAGCTTGGTAACATGTGTTTGTATTGTTATGACAAAAATAACCTTTTAAACGTCAGTAAAAACTCGTAGAAAACTATCTATATCTTTTCTTCATACACTATTATGTGAATTGCTACGCCATCTACCTTAAGTTTGGCGTAGTATTTAGTATTTAGTTAGTGATGTCTCTGCAACGCAATTGCTAACTTAAGAATACTAAATACTCCAGTGAGGTTAGGAGTTAGTATTTAGGTACCTAGGACGGTGCATTCGGGTCAAAGTTTCATAAAAATAGCTAAATCATTGCTCCATTATTTATTTACTTATTATTTTTTCAATTCGGTATTTTATCCAATCCACCAGTTACAAAGTAATATAACTAGTTGCATGTAACACATGAGATCCAACTGTCGATAGCGATAGTATGTATAGTTGAAGAATATGTACCAAACTATAAACCCATAAATACAAATTATTGAATATTTTCAGATATTTTGTTTTCTATGCAACATATGTAGGTATGTATGTCAAGATAGGATAGTATGGAGGAAGATCCTTTTTTCCTACCCAGAATATGAAAATAGCATGATGGTATGTATGTATGTTTGGAGATGAAGTATCAAACTATTAAGTCTTCTTACATATTGTGTATAGGCGACTGCCATACAAAATGTATGAAGCAATGTCGTCACTAAATTCAATTTTTAAAAAAATTGTTAAAAAAAATTGAGATCTTCTACTACAATGCTTATATTTTTTATAGAAAATTAAATTATCTAGTTGGGGTGTTTCGGCTTTTTTCGATAATTGTAAAAGTTTTGGAAATATAGGCAGTTAAACTCATAAATTTATCATAAAACAAATACTTTTCTTAATAAAAAATGTTTGAGAAACCCTGGAATTTTTTTGAAAAAACTTATTTGAGATTTTGTATTTGTCTATGTTTGTACCAATTTTCAGCGTTCTAGCGTTTATGGTTTCTGAGATATATGGAAAAATAAAATAAAAATTCAAAAGTTGATAACCCCTGACTGAAACAAAAATTCAAAATTCCGAGTATAAAAGTTTTGTAGGCCTGTAACTGTTTATATATTCTGAAATTTAAGGCTCTGTAAATTGAGCGGATCAAAAGTTATAAGGGGGGGACGGACACACACACACAGACACACACACACAGACACACACACACACACAGACACACACACACACACAGACACACACACACACAGACACACGAAATGTTCTACTCCGAATTCTGAGTAAATCCGTGTATGGAACATATATGCTGCGAAGCCTCTAAGTTGGTGTTTTTTGACTTCAAAGTTGGAAAAGCCGTGAAAAAAGTAGACCTCTCCATACAATTCTCGCGTATTCTGGCTTGATACATTGTCGATATGTTAAGAGAACAAAGTTCTCCTGAACAAATCGACAGTTGGACAAAGGTGGAAAAATAAACGTGTTTATAAATGGCTATAAAAATAATACAAGTAAATGAAATGGATATTAAAAATAACATAAAACATAAAATAATTTATCGCAACAAAAGGAAAAACAGGTTTAGTGGATGGAGTCAGGTATTAACATTTTTTTTATCTTTTATGAATATGAACAAGGGTGATAAAAAAGGCACTTTAAGCAATAATACGTTGTTAAAATGACACAGAATCAATAATGATAATTAATGGGGGGGGGGGGGGGGCCAGGTGCTCGGCGACTTTTCATATCGACGTAATAATATGATGCAATGTCAATGAGCATTTGATGTTGCGTAATTAGATGCATGAGTGGATCTATTACGTGTTGCACATGCAAGACGCAAAGGTCGCTTTGTCTTCTTTATGTTTTGTCCGTATTTAAAATATTATTAAAATAATATCACCGAGGTATGTAATCACAATCACTAACGTTTATTGTGTACTATCTACACCAGACAGACAGTCGTTCTATAATGATTTATTGATAGAGATGTATCGCTCGGTCGCACAGTAACTATAAATCATAATCGTTCACATCGGGTCTTAGTGCCATCACCCACTATACGATATTGACTTCACTCACGTGTAGGCAAATCACAACAAAAATGCGAAATTGAATTTGTCCTACGATCTTGGTCTTCTGTCCTCTTCTTATTCTTTACGTGCAGTCTTCATTACGGAGGTTGTTCACAGCAGTCTTATACAGTGAGGCAGTGCTTATGTTGAATTACTGCTTAGGTTACGAAGCCATGAAATTCTTAAATTCTTTTTTTACTAGATAAAATACCATGACATGCCGTCGTAAAATTATCATAATTTCATGCCTATACGAAGCCATTGGACACTGTCACTGCTATTTTTTTTTGTGATAAATCTAATCATGATTTCAATATGTCGGCCTTCATGGCTCAGTTGGTTAGGTATCTGACTGCTGATCCAAAGGTCCCGGGTTCGATTCCCGGTGGAGACACAGTTTTTAATTGTGTTTTCAGTCTGGATCTATGAGACGATTAATATCGTAAGTCTCCAGAATGTGGCAACTTGTTATTGGGTGCGTGTAAAGTAAAATAAAGTAGAATAAAGCCCGAGAAGTAAAATAAAAAAAGAAATACTCTCTAATAGACCAAATGCCATACATTTTATTTTATCAGTTATCATAGAATTATTACAAGGAGATACGAAACCATTTGTCACTATCACTTATAAGTTTTTTGTGACAAATCAAGCAAGTTGTGAGATTTCGTTATTTCACGAAATATACATATTTTGTTTTAAAATGATCACAAGTTTATACACGACGCAACTCGGCACTACCACTTTTTTGATAAATCATACAGAGTTAATTACACGGTAATTTTTTTAATATTTCGTACGCTCTCTACTAGACTAAATTTTAAATATCCTATCGATAAATATTAACACAATTCCACGTACAAAGTCAATTGACGCTGTCATTTTTTGATTTTTCATACGGAATTAATTGTAAGGTCAAAGTGGATGTCACAAATCCGTATTATTTCACGTTGTTCGCACTAAGTCTCATTGTTTCGTACGGCTACACAATTAATTATTTTGTGAAACAATATTTGTGATATCGTATTATTATTATTATTACAGTGAGACTAAACTTTTATTTACAATCCGAAAATGGGTAATTAAAACGAACGTGTTTTGGTTGGGTTTCATTTAATCATCAGTTCACCTGTAATTAAAATTTAATTAAAATTATCGTTTAATTATAAAAAAACATGCTTAGATTGTTATGTTTCATACAATTTTTCTTTTTTATAATATGCGTTTGCAGGTTAATTGATTTTTGTTTATCTTAAACAAGACAAAAATGAATTATGAACAAAAAAAAATGCGGTCATGAATAATATGGCGAAAAAACTCGGTATTGTCAATGTATGGGAACGCTAATTTACAATGAATTTTCCAACGTAGGAAACGTATTCAAACTGTATTTACTATGCAACGCACTTCCGCGAGTCGCATTAATTTTTAATCCCAATGATATTCCAACCATTGAATTCCATTTCAAAACATTGTTGGAAAATAAGTACCTAAAACTAAAAATGCCTGTTTTTTTACGATCTATAGATTTTAAAAATAATGCACGTTTAGAAAAAGTACGGTAAAATTATAAAACCACTAAATTAAATTCGAGAATAATCTTTTAGGTTGGAGTGCGTTTCATTTAAAAGTACATTCGTGAAACTCCATATGATAATTATATCCATGTTGTTGGTAAACATGGATGGTTTTGATTCCGCCTGTTGACCAGACTTGCCCCCCTGATAAATCTTAAGAAAAATATGTTCTGTTCAAAATAATTATCGAAGACAAGTTTAATTATTTTATATAAAACTCGAGATTGTTTTCCTTACAGAATATGACAGAATATAAGCGCCCTTGGAATGATCCTGAATAATTAAACGGCGCTATATAAATTATAAATTATTAGGCCAGGGTCCGTAGCGGATTTTAGCGCCAGTTTTGATGATATAAATTATTAATTATTATTATTAAAAATCATCCATATAACATCATTTCCTCAACAGAGCATTCCAGCCATACCCAGGTTCTAAGAGGTTGAATCTCCAGGTTCTAGATACAATAAAAATGTCAGTATATTATTTGTTCAAATAAATTCATATTATTTTATTTCATTTAATGAAATGTATTGATATTGTGAGTATCTTCATTAAATACATTTATTTATGACAAATACCATCATTGTTATTGCACATTCGTCTCGGAGACAAAGGCGAACATTCATTAGAAGACCACGCTTCGTGGTTTATTTGTATCATCAATAGCCAATTACAATAGTTCATCAGAGGTTCTTGTGTTGTGTTGAGACATACAGACCACCTCACCATGTACCTTACCACACCGCAGGATTACCATCAAAGAATAATATAGTGCATTCGTCATGCAGCTCTCATTCGAGTTATAGCTAATTCATTCCAAGTTTCGCTCTAATATTGTATCTTTGCCGCATTATATTCTTTAACCGCTGATCGATTAGCACCGCTTCATACATCACACTCATGTATTTTAAATGTTATGGAATATTCATACTTATTTATCACTTGACGTTTTAAATACAACAATTTGCCTATACATACGTATTAATAATCTCTCTTTTTTAAATGTATTTAACGAATGAATCACAATTTATCAAATATGTCAATTAATCAGGTGTATAAGTTCCATACAATTCATTCCATAATAACCATTTTTATTTAAAATTGTTATATTTACTAAATATTGTATATTTACTATGAAAAATTGAATAACAAAGGTTTGGATATTTATATGAAAACACACTAATAATATAAAAAGGTTAAACAAGATTTTTAAATAAATGAAAAGTTATATAAAAACAAGAATGTAAAAACAAAAAAAGTAACAAGTCAATTATAAGTGTTCTATGTTTAGTGATTGATAATTTTGAATCGTATTACAATAAAATAAAAACAAGTAATGATATCAAAGTTTAAACAAACACGATAAGTACAATTGTTTGATTTTATTCTAAAAGATATTATAATTTATTTCAAGTCTGACTCAACGGGAGTTCATTAAACCATTTAGCACCTTTATACTTATAAAAATGTTGAAAGGAAGTTGCATAAAAGAGGAATGGTTATACATCCTTGTGTATTTATTCTGCTGCTTATAGAAAATAACAATTGGTTGGAATTAATGAGAATATCATTATGAATTTGATAATTTATAGTATTGTAGGGAATATTATTCTGCCAAAGTAAATTTATCAAAAAATACATTTTACGGATATCGCATAACTGTGTTTGTTTTAAAGATTAATGAATCATCTATAATTCACATTTACAGTATAAATAATATAAACCAATGTCAGCTACTAATTCACCACAGAAAATTCATATATTTCTCTTAAATACTCGTATACGTATAACTCTTACGTATGAATAGATTCAGCCTTAATAATTGTACAAGTCACTCTAAAGATCAGTCACACAGACTCAGTTGAATGGTTTCAAACAGAAAGATTGGTTGCGGTTTCATTTACAAAATATTACACATAATATATCATTTAGATTCTAAAGTTTCGTCGATTCTACCACAACGAGCAATGACTCAATTTTCATTGTTTGCATTTATTGTTTTTACTCTCTTTTCTTCGTCTCGAGTGCCGTATCTTTTATCGAATGTTGGCAAATCGTACTGTGTACTGCCTCGAAATATAAAACTGCCGTCGGCAATTTTTCTTGAGCCATGATATTATTATTACTTATTGGAAGATTTAATAATTCACTGTAAGAAAATATATGCTAACGAGATGCTAACCTCATAAATATCAACTTAAAAAGGCGTAATCTAATGCGAAATGACTTTGTGACTCCATCATTAATATATTATAACAACAAAATTACTTTGTCTAACACCACTTTATTTGATAACAGTCAACATGTTTCAAGAACAATGTTCTCTTCCTCAGGACACTTCGTATACTATTTGAGTATTGGGTCCATTGGGTCTTCAGAATTCTTTTAATACATCAATTCACGTCAATTCCTTTCAACTTGATTCAGCTCCCATGACGTATGCTGAAGACACAAAATTGAACAAAATTAAACCCAAAGATGCGGCCAAATGCAAAAACATACGTATTCCCCTTAAATTTGCAATGGAATTTCATCAAGTATTGTCAGTCGACAAGTCAAGTAATTTGTATTGTTATGTATAGGTATTGTGTTTCACACCAAATTTATCGAAAACACGTTATCATTTCGAGATGAGCAAGTGCCTTGGGATGTATAAATTGTATGTTTGATAAAAAAAGTCCCTTTCAAAAGTCATAAATCCTTGAATATCTTTGAGAATATGTTTTGTCTCGGAAGAATAATTGATGTGGTTTGTAGTAATATAGTTGTGAGCTACCGCATCCGGTTCGATTGTAAACTTAATATAATTTCGTTAGAGGCCCTTCAAAGGTCATTTTGCGGTGGAGCCTTGAACGCTACTGAAAATTACTGTGAATCTTGAACGAAGAATAACAATTTATTATTTTTGTTTTTTAAACGTTTCGTAATCATTAATTATCACAATATACAGACATTTATTAAATAAGACAAACAGGAATCCAGGCACCCACAGATCTGTCATGGAATGGTTATGTATGTGTATAAGCTCAATTTGTAGTTTTTAACAAACGGATTAATTGTCGTTCCCTGTTTCTTATTCCGTTTGAACTAGTAATCTACTCATCGATTTCAACCAATCAAATGTAGATAAATTTCTTTATCTATAGCCAATTCAATTTTCTTTTCCAATTTCTTTGTTTTCATGTTCCGCTGTGTTTCTTGCCACATTTTATGTACCTATATTTTTTTTATAAAGTCCATCATATTATAATATCTGCCATCATTATATACTACTTGCATGTAACATGTGAAATCCAACAGTCGATAGCGATAGTATGTAGGTATAGTTGAAGAATAAGTACCAAACTATAAACCCATAAATACAAATTATTGAATATTTTAAGATATTTTGTTTTCTATAAAACAAATGTAGGTATGTATGTCAAGATAGGATAGTATGGAGGTCAGTCCTTTTTTTCTACACAGAATATGACTGCCATACAAATTGTATGAAGCGATGTCGTCACTAAATTCAATTTTTATAAAAATTGTTAAAAACATTTTGAGATGTTCTACTATAATGTTGATATTTTTTGTAGAAAATTAAATTTTCTAGTTGGGGTGTTTCGGCTTTTTTCGTAATTTTTAAAAACTTTGGATATTGAATAAAAGTTTTGTATGCCTATAACTATTTATATATTCTGAAATTTTGGGCTCTGTAAATTAAGCGGATCAAAAGTTATAAGGGGGGGGGGGGGGGACGACACACACAGACACACAAAATGTTCTTTCCGAATTATGAGTAAATCCGTATATAGAACATATGCTGCGAAGACTCTAAGTTGGTGTTTTTTTACTTCAATGTTGAAAAAGCCGTGAAAAATGTAGACAGTGCATACAAATCTCGCGTATCCTGGCTTAATACTTTGTCGATATATTACGAGAACGAAGTTCTCTTGAACAAATCGACAGTTAGAAAACCTATTTGAATGCAGAAGAGTTTTCCTCTAAAATACACAGCTTCGAATTCCGAGTGCAATCGTTTCTACGAACTGTCGATTCAGCGAAGTGTATGGAAAGTTTTAAAAGAACGTTTTAAAAATAACCAACAAACATTCTTTAGCTGAATTCTCATCCTCATTGCATTACGTATATTTTTTCCATGCCCAAAAACAAAATTACCAAAGGTTTTGTTATATCAAGTTTGGTCAGCAGGCGGAATCAGAACCATTCATATGTTTACCCATATTTGTTTATTTATTTTATTTTATATTACTTCTCGGGCAACTAACAGGTAATGTCAAATATATTCATTAACACGCACCCAATAACAAGTTGCCACATTCTGGAGACTTACGATATTTATCGTCTCACAGATCCAGACTGAAAACACAATTATAAACTGTGTCTCCAGCGGGAATCAAACCCGGGAACTTTGGATCAGCAGGCAGATACCTAACCAACTGAGCCATGAAGGCCGACATCTTAAGATATTTACTATAGAACTCCATAAGATAATTATATTCATGATATGGGTAATAAACATAGATGGTTTTGATTCCGCCGGTTGACCAGACTTGCCCCCTCGGTCTCCGAGAAGGAATATTGTAGGATATTGCTGTACCTACTGGCATTACAACATTCGATTTCAAAAATAATTGATTTAGTGATTGGTGATTTTGCCGCCCCGGAAATTTGTAAGATTCAGTCATCTATTTTCTAGGGGGGGTCACCATTTCAACCCCAAACGTAAAATTGTCTTATGCTTATTCTGCTTAGAATTTGTTCAAAAACTCATTGTTTATTTCTGTAACAGACCGTCAGATATCGAGGTATCTAGATAAAACACTACCAAATTTAGAAAAGTTCATTGATTCATTCATACCATCACAGCATATGCGGGGTAACCAGCTAGAGGTGTGCGGGTGTGCGTTACCTTATAATAAAAAAAACACGACAACCACGTGTATCCCCGCACACCAGTATATTCTCAATTAAAAGGCACTACATTCAAAATGGGTGGTGAACCTCATTGCTAAACTACGTGAAATGTTATTGTTGCCTGTTGTATTTCGATTATACGGGACACCCTAAACTAATGATAATAGAAATATCAATTGTTGATATCTAAAGTAATAAAGCAATCAAAATGTTAGTGTCTGTGTGTGTGTGTGTGTGTGTGTGTGTGTGTGTGTGTGTGTGTGTGTGTGTGTGTGTGTGTGTGTGTGTGTGTGTGTGTGTGTGTGTGTGTGTGTGTGTGTGTGTGTGTGTGTGTGTGTGTGTGTGTGTGTGTGTGTGTGTGTGTGTGTGTGTGTGTGTGTGTGTGTGTGTGTGTGTGTGTGTGTGTGTGTGTGTGTGTGTGTGTGTGTGTGTGTGTGTGTGTGTGTGTGTGTGTGTGTGTGTGTGTGTGTGTGTGTGTGTGTGTGTGTGTGTGTGTGTGTGTGTGTGTGTGTGTGTGTGTGTGTGTGTGTGTGTGTGTGTGTGTGTGTGTGTGTGTGTGTGTGTGTGTGTGTGTGTGTGTGTGTGTGTGTGTGTGTGTGTGTGTGTGTGTGTGTGTGTGTGTGTGTGTGTGTGTGTGTGTGTCTCACGCCTTCTGAAAAACCAAGAGCATCTAAAAATCTAATTTAAGTGCGAACATGTACCAGTATACCTGATGCAGTGTCACGCTAAAAAGAATGCGATAAAAATGCTGAATTTTAAAAATATTTAAATAATTATTTTTTTCATACAAAATTTTCCAAGTCATATCTGTCAAAAAAGTGTACATTTTGCACGCAAATATCTGTTAGTTTAAAAGTTAGAAGTAGGTATTTACACAAAAAAAATATATTTTGAAGTATAACTTAGCGTTTAAGTGAAAAACATGGTGAATATTTGGTATAATTATAATGTTTAACTTATTTTTAAAGTAAGCCTTTTGTACATAAACGCCGCCATTTTAATATCTTTTCATACAATATTTCATTTTCCCACCGAATGAATATGTTCTTGAAAATAATAAACCTTTGAAATAAATGTAATTATGAAATAATAAAATGAAACACAAGACATTACGGCAAGTTTTAAGACATATATTGTAAAAATGTGTTATTTATTAGTAAAGATATAGGCATAATAAAATTGCATAATTTGTAAATAATATTTGATTTTTCTGACAATTTTCATTTTTATGGCATCGAACAAACCAATGTAGGTACCTACATATTCAAAAAATGTATCCGAACCATTCGATATTACTTACGTGTTCGAATCGTTTCCATGGCTACAGAAAGAATGTGATATTCAAATAAAATTTGTTAGGAATCGAATTTATTTAGAAGGTTGTTGTAGGTAGGTACCTACCTAATACTATTTACTTACAAATCAACAATAATATACCTATACTGATTTCCTATAGGAAATTTCCTATAGGAAAATATTTTATTTATTTATTTATCAACCGTTTGTCCGATTATAATGAAACTTTGGTGAATTGTCGAGCGTATGCCCAGGATGGTTTTTGGATTTAAACTTTTTTTCTTATTCTTCTTCTTCGTGTATTTGGTCGTTTTACCTATGAAGGGGGAGTATCCTGGGAAAAGAAGGTCCGACTGTCCCTCCATCTCTTCACAGGTCTTCCAGGACGGGTTCTGCATATAAACTTTTTTCTTCTTTTTCTTCAACGTGTACTTGGTCATCTTACCTATGAAGATGAACTATCCTGGGAGATGAAGGTCCAATTTTCCTTCCATCTCTTCGCAGGTTTCTGGATTTAAACTTTTTTCTTCTTCTTCTTCATCGTCTATTTGGTCATTTTACCTTTGAAGGTGGACTATCCTGGGAGAAGAATGTCCAATTTTCCTTCCATCTCTTCGCAGGTATCTGGATTTAAACTTATTTCTTCTTCTTCTTCTTCATCGTGTATTTTTGGTCATTTTACCTATGAAGTTGGAGAATCCTGGGAGAAGAAGGTCCAACTGTCCTTCCATCTCTTCGCAGGTATCTGGGTTTAAACTTTTTTCTTCTTCTTCGTGTATTTAGTCATTTTACCTATTAAGTAGAGCATCCTGGGAAAAGAAGGTTCTTTCATCTCTTCGCGGTTCTTCCAGGATGGTTTCTGGATTTAAACTTTTCTTAACCGACTGATGGGACGGGATGTAATGAAGGGAAGGGAGGCACTAAAGGGCCTGAAGGGACGGGAGGTATAAAACTGAAGGGACGGAAGGTACTGAAGGGCCTGATGGGAAGGGACGTAATGAGGGATTAAAGGGACGGGAGGTACTGAAGGGCCTGAAGCGGCGGGTCCTGGAGTCTAATTCTTTTTCTTCTTAATTTTATGTAGACCTTTAGGGCAGTTTTTATACAAACTATTTCCTATTGTCTAAATCATCTTCTTCTTCTTTTATGTATACATTTGGGTCATTTTTTTATAAAAATTATTTCCTTTAGTCTAATTATTATTCTTCTTCATTTAAGTACGTAGACTTTTGGGAGAGTTTTAATACAAACTATTTCCAATAGTCTTATTCATTTTCTTTTATGTAGACCTTTTGGTCAGTATTTATACAAACTATTTCCAATAGTCTAAATATTCTTCTTCTTCTTTTTTGTAGACCTTTGGGTGAGCTTTTATACAATCTATTTCCAATAGTCTAATTCTTCTATTAGGTATATGTTTTTTTACTTATTTTATGTAGACCATTGGAATAGTTTTTTATACAAACTATTTCTTATAGTCTTATACTTATTTTTCTCTTTTTTATTTAGTCTTTTGGGTTAGTTTTAAGTCTAATAGTCTATTGTGCAGAAATATTATTAACGATATGCACACTTGATGAAAATACATATGAAATGAATGGGATATGGGATGTGACGATATAACCTGCACTAGAATCTTTTCAATACTTTTGTTTAATTAAATTTAAACCATTTATATCATCCTATTTTGAATAATTTTCAACACCTAATATTTAAAGAATAGGGGTTGTGGCCATTACTGAACTCTTCACAACATTTATATTCAAATTAAAAACTATTTACTATAGTTCAAGTCTTCTTCTTCTTCGTTAATGAAGACTTTCAGTCAAATTGAGCAAAAATATAATGCTCACTTGATGAAAAAATATAAAAACGAATGGGATGTGACCAATACTAGATCTTTTCAGTACCTACGTTTGTTTAATCAAATTTTAACCACATCCCAACATCCAAAATTACTAAATTTTCAATAGGTACACATTACAATTTGTTTTCGATGATAATATTTAAAAATGGGGGTTGTGGCCAAACCAATCTCTTTACAACGTTGATAAACAGTCATATTTAAAACCATTACGCATAGTCCATGTGAGCAGAAATTGTATAAATATTATACTTCATTCACACTTTATAGCAATATATAAAAAAGAATGGGTTGTGGCCATCACTTGAACATTTTACAATACTTAAACTCAATCAAATTTCAAACCACTTTTCATAGTCTGATATTGCAAAATAATTGGGTGACAATATTATAAAAACGATTGCTTTTTCTTTCACAATTTTACATTCTTGGCCAACGGCGGGACATAAAAGCTAGTTTTAAAATAAATGTTTGTATTGTTTCAGGTACTTATGATGGCGGGGAACATACTCCTAAACTTCTTCCATGTTCACATTCCGTTTGTCTCCATTGTTTGGGACGTATTGCTGCGGCACACACTAGAGATGCCGGCTGCTTTCGGTCAGTATATTATTTATTACTACATACTGTATTTGATTATTATTTATAAATTGATTTAGTGAAAATGAAAATGTTATCGAAAATAAAGAACGCCGATGAGGGCCCGGTAGAAAACAGATGTCCTGACTGCGTATTTACCTTTCCTACCTATGTATATGGTAGTAATCAGTAATTTTATTTTATTTTTATTTTATTTTATTTTATGTACGGGCAACTAACAGGTACTATGTCAAATAATTATTTAACACGCACCCAATAACAAGTTGCCACATTCTGGAGACTTACGATATTAATCGTCTCACAGATCCAGACTGAAAACACAATTTTAAAAACTGTGTCTCCACCGGGAATCGAACCCGGGACCCTTGGATCAGCAGTCAGATATCCAACCAACTGAGCCACGAGGGCCGACAATATGTAAGTCTTTAAGTAATATGGAAATTAAAATTGTTATTTTGGACAAGTTTAAAATTGTAAATTACGAAGGTAAAATTCGATGCTCTATATCTTGTGAAGGTAATTAGGATGCAAAGTTTAATTATTTCATTAAAAAATTCATGAGTACCAATCTCATACAAAAAAAATTGTCTTAACGAATTTTTATGATATAATGTAGATTTGTGTAGATTAATCTATTAAAACAAAAACAATCATACGCAAAAAACGCCTCTAACACAGCCTTGTAACACTCAATCAATACGCATGGTAAAATTTATAAACATGTGTACGATTGAAAGACGCGTGCCTTGAATTGAACACGTTGCAGGAACAGTTTGCCTTGCTAAACCGTGTGCATTTGGAGGAAACGTGCCTTGAATTCATCACGAGTTTTGAAGTACATTAGCGCAACAAACTAGTGCCTAATACGAGACAGTACTTGCCTCCTAATCAACACGGAAAGGTAAATACGAGTCCTGGCTTCGTAATCAAAGGGTGTGTATGGACCGAGATTCAGAAAATGGAGGAGCCAATACAAGGGTCGGAAGTGATCGCAACGTTGTAAGGACCCAACAGGACACGTAAAGAAGAAAAAAATATTAATTATTAATCACTGTGGCATCATGATAAGCCATTTGTCTTCTCTGCTGGCGTCCTGCGTTAAATTACCAGCACAGGAGAAATTTATTTCTCACATCGCTTTTCTGTACTTGAAACACTAGTAAGTTGGAAGATATAATATTATTTGGCAATAGTCTTGCCACTTGCACAGGGTGTAAGCAAGTTTTAATAAAATATAAAATTAATAGTAGGATATTATGATGGAATAACCAACAGTCACGTTGTCATTGATTATGTTAATATTTAGATAAATAATAAGAGTATCATTACAATTACATATATACGTAAGTCTATCACAATTATTACAATTAGTGATAGACCTGCGTGTACAGCAGCAAATAAAATCCCTTATGGTCGCCGTCTACCCGGAAGACCACTAAAGAGATGAAAGGATAGTTGGACTTGATCATCCCAGGAGGCATAGTTTATGTATTACAGACCAACAGGTTTACTAAAAGAAGAAGAATATAAATGTATATTAACATGTAGGTACCTTAGATAATCTTAATTGTTTACAAAAATATTTTTATTGTCTCTTTATCTATGTATCAATGTTGCCATCTATAAATCAATTTCTCACATGAACTTGCCACTATGTGATATTGGGTGAGTGCACCAGTTTTGGCCGTTTTAAGTTTAAGTATTTTTTTTTATTTTACCATTTATTATTTTTTCAGTTATTTTTCTTTTATTGCTCTCTTGTATTCTCTCATCATCAGTTGAAGTGATATTGTTTAGGCTATGAAGCGTCAATGATGACACTATAACAATAATCACTTCACATTTTAAATTTATTGTACCTACCTACCTTTTATTCCTACATGGACATAATATTATATTAAATAATAAATAAATAAATTAATTAATTTTTTATTTCTCATAAAAAAAAAGCATTGTGATTAGAAAAAGTTGAGAGTCAATGTAAATTCCCAAATATTTTGTACAGTCAGCTCTAGATACCAAGTCACACTCATTGCATTCACTACTACAGTAGTGGAATTGAACTGGAATTTAACCAGGTCCTGACCACCTTCAGAGAGTACAATAAGTTTCGAAATGCTTCATCCAATGTCCGCCCTTTTTTTATTTATTTATTTTTGTAAAAGGTGAATACACATACTACATAACATAAAAAAAAAACAATAATATATTTAATAATGAAATATCCAAAACGAGTACCTATCTCGACTCACCTTTGAGTGTCATATTGTGAAAATTGTCATATTATCTTATTTCAACAGTAATTAATAAGAGAAAAATGGAGTAACGAGGAAATAAGGAGGAGGATATTGTGTATGTGTGTGTGTGGTGTGTGCACGAGTTAGAGTTTATGTGTAAGAGCATGAAGAGTAGCACAAGTACAAAAAAGAACATTAAGAATATTAAAAAAGAAACAAAAATAAAGTTACAAAAGAGGTTTTTAAAGATGTTTTTACTGATATCGATGTGTCATCAGCAAATGACACAGTAAAGTTTATGTACAGAAGAAATAGTATCGGCCCCAAAACAGTTCCTTGCGGAACACCATGGAGTACTTTTAGTTCTGTACTGACATAGCAATTGACTTTAGTTCTCTGTGGTCTGTCTGTTAAATAACTTTCTATAAGTGAAAGACGCTCGCCACCTATTCCGATACTTTTCAACTTTTTCATAAGTAATTTATGGTTAACTGTATCAAAAGCCTTACGTAGATCAAGAAAGATTGACATCAGATACTCCCCACGATCTAAGTTAAATATTATCAAATCACTTCCAATTTTTACACTTATGCTATAAACATCAATATTTATATTGTTAGAAAGGAAATGGAAGGGGAAACTCAATATCTTCTAATGCATTACTTATCCATCCTATTGATAAATCATCATGCTACGTATCTGCTACAATGTTTCCCTGAATTTAATGTCCCGATTTTTGTCAGTGTTATAATCATAATCAGCCAGAATTGGTGCACTTACCCACCAGTTGAACTGAATATATATTGTTGTCGCTTGTCATATTTTTATTTTATTTGTTCCTATGTACCTACCTATATTATATTCTTACTGAGTAATGAAACGAAACTGATATTAAAATATTACTTTCTTCTCTTTAACATATACCTAATTAACATTTATTCTCCTCTTTAACATAGAAAAAATATATATTTTTTTAATTTTTATACTTATATAATTTTTATCTTTTACACCCTTTGTTAATTTCTTAATTTTTGCAAAATTCTTCCTTTATGCTCTCAGAACTTTCCTAGTGTTCTTTCATTTCATATAGAATTTTTTACTGTAAATTTTAAATCTTAAAATGATAAACAATTTACAATCAAAATCGTTTAGCTTAATCATTGCGTTTAAATTTTGTATATTGTATTTCTGTTTAGAAAAATAAGCAATTCATTCCTTTTTTGAAAAATAAGCAACTATTCCTTATATCTATCTTTTTTGAACTTTTGTTATTTTTTAATATCTTTTATGTTTTCTTTTTTTATTATGATTGTTAAGTAATTGTTTTGTATCAACCTGCTATACATCATGTTGAATCAATCATCTTCCGACAATTCCACTCTATTCCCGACCACCTCAACCAAAATTTCTCTCTTAATTCCTCCTCCAACTCCTTCATGAGCGCCGACATTCTTGATGATGATCCACCAGAGCACTTACAGAACACACTCATTTCAACTCAAAGAACCCTTGCCATCCCTCCTCACGTTACAGAATACTATTCATCTTTCTTCACTATTCATGCTGCCCGGCTGTGGAACAATTTAGCATTTGATATTAGAACTGCCACATAACTTCCAATTTTCAAATCTCGTCTTAAATGCTCACTCTTCCTCTCAATTCCATAACGAACATATATACCAATTTCACTTTCCATCCCTTTTGATCGCTCCTCATCCTTTCCCTTCCCTTTCTGATTTTCCTCTCCTTTCTGAATTTGTGTAATTTCTCACTTTTTGTTTTGCTGTCTTATACTGGTTGTGTTATCGTGTTATTATGTATATGCCGAAACTATGTTATGTTGACTGGAAGAAAGTCCGCCATTTGTACTATGTAATTTTATGTATGTACAAAAAAGTGTTAAATAAATAAATAAGAATTTTCTTGGAAGTGATATATAATAATGTAATAATTTTTCAAGTACAATATATCAACCGCTACCGTAGTAATAATAAAAACTGTAGGTATAATAATAAATAGTAAAATAATTAATAATAAACTGTAGGTACTTGTAGGTAATTTGCTTCATCCTTGTTGTTAATAAATCTTGTTCAATTTTGTTGCAGATGTCCGATATGCCGTGAGCTAATCACAATACCCAGAGGAGGGGTGGCTGCCCTTCCTCCGTCTTTCCTGGTGAACCAACTGTTAGATCTCATGTCCAGGCAGAGGAGAGAAGTCGTACCTAAGTGCAGTACACACACTAATCAGGTAACCAAACTGATACATTTTAACTTAACATCTCAATAATCCTTGTTTCTTTTCCTCGTCTATTCTGCTCTTCATTCAATTTCATTAAATGCTATTAATCATACTGACTATAATGTATACTAGCGAGACGTGGACATGGCAGAACTAGAATTGACCTGGTGAAAATGAGGCCCCTGAATTTGTGGTAAAACAATTTATGATGGAATAAGAAATAGGATAGGATATTTGACAGAAATAATAATGATCAATTTGGATGATTTATATAATGCTGTTCTTGTGAATTTGTCACCTTAAGGGCACTAAAGTTGATTGATATATAGGCATTATTTTGGCTCTGTTAGGATTTGAAAAAATGATGCATTTGAGATTTTTTGATAAATGTATCATTGGTAGAAAAAAATCACTAGTACGATTAAATCAAATGTCTTGACACGGTTTGGCCATATAGAAAGAATTAGTAATGACATTCTGATAAAGCAAGTATAGTATATGGTGAGAAGAGAGAGACGAGATGTATAGTCCGGCCAAGAATAAGTTTGCACATTCTAATTATAAATGGGATCTTGAAGAATGGAAAAGTTAGAATAATAGAAAAGTGTGTATGAGACAATACATGATGGATGTTATTGTTAAACCTATTGAAAAAATAAATAAAAATCACTTATTATCTATACACACATACTTATACACAAAATAAATTAAACATACAGAAGATGGCACAGTACGAAATATTTAAACTAATACACAAAATAAAAATAGGAAAAATAGAAGACCTTAAACTCATGCAGAGAACACAAAACCACAACTACAACAAACATATAAAAAATTACTATGAAACTAAAAAAGCTAAAGAAAAAATTTGGACATGAAAGAATAATGTGCAAAGGACAACATGAAATTGCTTGAACAACTAAAAACTATGGATTCCGGGACAATTCACCGTAGCCGATTGACCGTGGACAATTGACGGTATGCCCTTTTTACCGAATGGACAATTGACCGCTAGGACAGTGGACCGTGGGGACAATTTACCGTATGGACAGTTGACCGAGAGGACAATTCACCGCACGAACAATTGACCATGGGGACAATTGACCGTGGGAACAGTTGACCGTGAGGATGATTTATCGTATGGACAGTTGACCGAATGGACAATCCACCGTGCTGAAACTATTTTTAATAACAGAAAAAACTTTTTTTTCGTCACATTGAATTTTTCTGTTGCTTTCTTGCCTTTTTTTTTTATATCAAAATACTATGAAAAATCCAATGTGACGAAAAAAAGGTTTTTTTTTTGTTATTAAAAATAGTTTCCTCACGGTGAATTGTCCATTCAGTCATTTGTCCATATGATAAATTGTCCGTACGGTCAACTGTCCCCACGGTTAATTGTCCTCACGGCCATCTGTCCCCACGGTCAATTGTCCATGCGGTGAATTGTCCTCACGGTCAACTGTTCCCACGGTCAATTAGCAATTCGGTAAAAAGGGCGTAAGGACAATTGTCCGGACACAAAAACTATGAACGTAAAGGCATTCCATTCCACCGTGAATTAAAAACTAGACCTTGTATCAAGAACTGAATTAAAATGTAAAATACATGAACGACAACCATATTATTATGTAATATAAATTATTGTCACGAGCCAATCGGCTTTTTTAATAATTATTATAAAAATGTCGTCTCTTTTTTGACTCAGACAGAGAGTTTAGTTTCCCACTAATGAGGTCATTCCAGTTCTTTTGTGGTCTCTCAACCCACAGCTTTGTATACTAGCTCCGGCAAATGTTCAGCTTTTCTTCTGTCTGTTCTGTATTCAAACTCAATACAACGAAACATCTGTGCTTCTTTATTTTAACAATCACACAATTATGTATCTGGGTTGGTTGTTTCACTGAATATGCAACACCATTTAACCTGAATATGTTCAAAGCGTTCTCTTGACAATTTTTATCATTTTACTGAATGGTAATTTATGTTAAATGTACATCAATACTTCAGATCATTTATCATTCATGAAATACAAATTTATATTTTATAGTTTATTAACAAGTCAAGATTTGTTGTTCATCTTTAACATATATTAGCATCTTTGCCACATATATTTTAACTAATACAGTATTTTGTTAATGTCACATGTCATATTCCTCATAAGATTTCCTTCATTCCTTCATAGCCTCATAAATAACGATAGTGGCTACAATTAATCTGCCTCCAAGTAGGATGGTCTCAGGCAAATCGAAGGGCTTTAGGGTGATTGAAGATTCTGTAGTGGACCTCTGGATCTTTACCATCCACACCCTCCATTACGAAGAGTTTCTTGAGGTTACAACTCAAGAAAACAATGCTGAAGACGAAGCAATGTAGAGATTTATTCAAAAGCAAAAAGATCATATCCATAAATGCTGGCTCAACAATATATGTATGTATGAATTTCAAAACCTAGAAGAACAGAATAGTTTGAATGAGGAAGATGCATGAAAGCATTAAAAACAACAAATGTATATCTGGACAGACAGGAATGTGAGGTCTGTTAAATCTTTTGCACCCCCATAAGAGACATGGCGCAATGGTGTAACTAAGGTGGTTTGGCCACATAGAAAGAATGAATGATGATTAAAAAAGTATATAAGGCTGATAAAAGAAGAACGAAAAGTAGAGATCAGCCAAGGAAAAGCTGGCATGATCACATAAATGGAATTTTGAAAGATGGAGACGTTAGAAGTAAGAATAACAGAAGAGCGTGTATGGACGTGAATGAATCAAGAAATGTATTTATAGAGAGAGGAGTCTGGTGTTTGGTTCTCTCTGCCTTCCCCAAATAGAGAAATGGCATGATGGTATGGTATGTTACAAAAAATCTTCAATGGGTTAATTTGATTTTTTCTTTTATTAATTTAACTTTTATTGCCTCTTTCAGGAACTTCTGTTCTGTGAGACCTGTGACTGTGTGTTCTGCGCTCTATGCACCGGGGGTCCACATAGTGATTCTCCGTGTGACCACACAATCATTCCTTTCTCCATAGCCATCAAGAGGATGTCAGAGATATTATTATACAAGGCTAACGAGTGCCTGTCAAAAGTGAGTAACAAATATTCTTATTCTATATTATTCTTTGAAATAAATACATATCAAACAATTGCATTAATCCAACATTATTTTCATTACAAATGTTAATCAAATTTTTTTAAACTAGTTGAATGTTACACATGAAATCCAACTGTCAATGGTGATAGTATGCATAGTTGAAGAATACGTACCAAACTATAAACAATTAAACACAAATTAATAAATATTTTAAGATATTTTGTTTTCTATATAAACATGTTTTCTATATAAATATGTCAGGATAGGATATTATGGAGGTCAGTCTGTTTTTCCTACCCCGAATATGAAAGCAGCACGATGTATGTTTATAGATTAAGTAGGTATCAAATTATTGAGTGAGATACATATTGTGTAGTATTTACTGCCTTACAAATTGTATGAAACAATGTCATCACTAAATTCAATTTTTATCAAAATTGTTCAAAAAAGTTTGAGATGTACTACTACAATGTTTATTTTTTTTATAGAAAATTAAATTATCTAGTTGGGGTGTTTCGGCTTTTTTCGATATTTTTAAAAACTTTGGAAATATAGGCAGTTAAACACAAATTTGTCATAAAATAATGTTTTTCTTAGTAAAAAATGTTACTATAGTTTTTTTTTTAATTAATTTAAGATTTTGTATTTGTCTATATTTATACCAATTTTCAGGGTTATAGCTTATATGGTTTTTGAGATATATGGAAAAATAAAGTAAAAAATGAAAAGTTGATAACCACTGACTGAAAAAAAATTCAAAATTCTGACTATAAAAGTTTTGTAGGCCTATAAGTATCTATATATATTCTGAAATTTTGGGCTTTGTAAATTAAGCGAATCAAAAGTTATAAGGGGGGGGCACACAGACACACTACATGTTCTACTCCGAATTCTGAGTAAATCCAAATATAGAACATATATGCTTCGAAGCCTCGAAGTTGGTGTTTTTTGACATCAAAGTTGGAAAAACCGTGAAAAATATAGACCTTGCATACAAATCTCGCGTATCTTGTCTTGATACTTTGTCGATATGTTAAGAGAAATAAATTCCTCTTGAACAATTCGACAGAAAAGAAAAAATCTCAATAAAATTTGTAAAATTGAGATTGCCGTAACACAGACATTATTTCTGTAACACACATTATAGGTTTTTTCCCAATTAAAGTCGTTGGACCTCACAATTGATTTACATCTTGACTATAATCTGACTGACACTTGGGCAGTTTTGATCATAAAAAAACACATAATACAAATGACAAATAATTGATACTTTTCAGCTATGTGTTACTTTGTGGTTCATTTTAACTAATAAATTAAAACAATTACTTTTTTGTTTACACCACCTTTGAGTATTTAATGTTAACAGGTTTCAGAGCTGACCCGCTCCCTCATCCGAACAAATAAGTTTGTTCGGATGAGGGAGCGGGTCAGCTCTGAAACCGGTTAACATTAAATACTCAAAAGTGGTATAAACAAAAAAGTTATTTTTTTAATTTATTACACAAATAATAAATTTTAAATTTCACCAAGAATGGTCTGTCGACAAACTATCTAATAAATTGAATTCAATTTTTGTATCAAAAGTCAAAACATATAAAATAGTTTAAAGAGTTGATGTAACTATCGAGATTAAATTTGTGATGACAATAAACAAAATAAATAAATAAAGACATCCTCTGTTGAAATGATGACATAATTAAATATGGATTACTGAAATGATGAGGTTTTGTAATAGTATGGATTACTGAAATGATGAGGTTTTGTAATACTATGGATTACTTAAATTGTGAGGTTTTGTAATAGTATGGATTACTGAAATGATGAGGTTTTGTAATACTATGGATTACTGAAATTGTGAGGTTTTGTAATAGTATGGATTACTGAAATTATGTGGTTTTGTAATAGTATGGATTACTGAAATGATGAGTTTTTGTAATACTATGGATTACTGAAATGATGAGGTTTTGTAATACTATAGATTTTTTGATGTTTTCAGTTGAGTTCTGCTCGTGAAGGTGTGAGTGAGGAACTTCGTCGATTAGAAGAAGCTCGAGAGGCTGGTGCTGAGGCGACTGCCACCTGCACTCGAGAGTTGATAGCTGCCATTGAACGTCGACACAGAGATCTGCTGACTGCACTTTCCACAGCAGCACAACACAAGAGGAAGATGTTAGAGGAACAACTATGCCTTATTGATCAGGAGAGAGAAAAGGTATGAAAATGATTAATTGATTTATTGGATGTAAGAAATATATAACCATTTTAGTCAATAATAACAATAAATACTGTGTAGGTAACACACTGTGGCAGACTTTTGACCTTTCTACCAGTCTAATGCTTATCTGTCATAGAAAATAATATTTAAACAAATAATAAAATATTCAACAATAGAAAATATGAAAAAAGTTTTAAAAAATCTTTAGTAAATAATTATATAAATCTATAAAAGATCCAAATAATACAAAATCGAGCTGTGTGAATTGTTTTAAATTGTAATAGAAGAACAAAGATACATAAAATGTTAAATGTTAAACCTATTGTCTGCCAAACAAAAAATATGCTATCATGTTTAAATTTTTATTCATAAAATACTTCATGGCATGATACAAATAAATCTCAAAACCAAAATTCGATATAATAAAGAATATCATGAATATGACACAATAAGCAGAGAAGATATTAGATTAGACAAGCGAAATAAAGTCTCAACGCAGAATTCTCTAATGTATAATGGGCTTAAATTATATGAAAGTATGCCAAGGGACATAAAATAGGAAATAAAATTTGGTCTGTTTAAGAAAAAATGTCTTTACTCTAAATGATTTATTTAAATAAATAGATGAAATTGTGACATTATATTGAGGAAAGGGATAGAATGAGAAAAGGATTTCTTATGTAACTGTGCTGGAAACATTGGTTAGTTGGAAGAAATTGCCACATGGCAATAAACTCGCCACTTGCGCAGGGTGCAAGAAAGTGTTAATTATATTTTATTTCTATTACAGGAAAGAATGTTGTAGTGTTAGGGAGTGTAAATTCAGATGGTTTTTGAAAAATAGCTACATAGCTGATTCCTTGTTTGAAATTATTTGAAAAGCGAGTAGTTGATTGATGTGTGTATCCACTAAAGTCATATTTTATAAGTATTGGCTTCATTATTTTTCAGGTGGAACAAGAGTGTTGCGGTCTTCAGAACCAAATAGAAGCCCGCGACATGTCCTCTAGGATAAGTGCGCTGGGTGATAGACTGTCAGGAGCTGCCTCTCTGTCTGAACCAAGGGAGAACTCGTTCCTAGCCCTGGAGACACAACACAATGACGCCTTGCAGAGGATAAACTCTGCGCTTCCACTCTTGGGCAGAGTTCGCACCACAACTACATATCCACCACTCTGCACTGCTTTCGTTGGTAAACATCCATCAACATATTATTGTATTTCCGTCAAGAATTCTTATCATTTGTATATTTCAGATTTTGAAACCATGATTATGAATATAAATACCGTGTAAAATTATTTTCTTGATTTATATATAAAATCTATTTATGAAATAAGGTAAGTTATTAAAATAACACTGTCAAAAGTAATGCCAGAATGTCTCTTTTTTGTGTAGGATTTTATATTGTGGCATTAGCCGTTCTCTAACAGATATCAAATGCTGTACAAAAATAATCAATTATTACGTGTTTCTCTAAAAGTTGCCACAGCTAATGCCACAGTTTAGTTGTGAAATTAAACTGTGGCATTTCGATATTCTCTTTAAAAGTTTTTGTGTGCTTTTTCAGATGCTCATATTGTTGGTGGCGTTTATATGAATAATATTATATTCACTTCACTATTTCTTTATTTGCAGAGGGTAACCCGGTAGCTGGTCTGGAAGCTCGAGCCCTATTGAAGACTGTGGACTATCATGGGGAACCTCGAATATCTGGTGGAGATCCTGTTACTGTAATAGCCAAGTACGAAGTGTCACCGGCTGATACTATCTCTTGCAATATTGAAGATCTCGATGATGGAACATATAAGTAAAGACTTTTCAATGATTTAGTACAAAGAACTTATCCAAAATTCTCATACTTACTTTGTTATTATCCGTGGCCTACGATATACAGGCCTGAGCGCGCTGGTCAATCTCCGTTTACAAAATACGAACTTAGTGCCGTCCACCCTCACTTCACCAAGTTAGTATTGAAGTTGTTTCATCCGGGTGACGTTTCTCCGCGAAGATAACTTTATTTTGAACTGTGTTTATAAGTATTATTTGTGTTAAAACTTTGGTATAATATATGAAAGTGTAAAATATATGCAGTGATATACGTTGCTAAGTTATTTATTCAACAATTAACTAGTTAATATACACAAATCCATCAAAGAGTACAAGTTACATTTTAAACACGCACTAGAATTTCAATGGCGGCCGTTATAATCCGTTATTTTCTTACTATTTGTCTCATTTAAAATATAATTGAAGGTACATAATATTATATTGATGTATAGGAACTGTTTTCATGAATTTTATTCGAATTGAAAATAATTGTTAATTTCTAAATGAATTATTTGTATAATCGAAATACATCTGTTTGACTGCCAGTTTACATTTTAATATATTATATACTCTCAGATATTTATAGTATAATGTAGAATACTATAATTATACATGAATGTAATTGAATGTAATTGAATAATGGAACATTTTAGTACATCATTATCATGCCTGAAAGATTATTTCAGGCATGATAATGATGTACTAAAAGAATGTCAATGTAATAAAACGTTTATTGATTCATTACAAAGTATTGCTTATAGGACTTGTAAAATACTTTTAAATAATTTAGTAAAAGAGAAAAATGATGAAGTGTCTGTGCAAAAAAATAGGTGTTGGTAGAAAATTACAAAAATTATCATATTGATCATCTTTTCGGGATTCATTGAAATATTTAATTTACTATGAGGGCCTTCTCTTCGTAGACTTACATTTAAAAAAAATATAATCGAATAAAATACTGTTATTGTTAATTTTATTTTGTACACATACCTATCTTCTTTTTTTCATTCAATAATAATTGTCAATATACTAATAGGTATAATATCTATGTTTTGCAATTTGAAAGTTTGGTGCACACACTTAAATATTTTTAGTTGTAATGTAATCCTTTGTTGATTTGTTTAATAACTAATTGTATGTATTTATTAATTTCTTAGTTTTTTAAATTGCAAATGCAAACATAGGTACATTTTAAATTGTTTTGTTTATCTACTACATTTTTAAAAATATTTCTGTATAAACCTAATTAATTTCAATAACATCAATATATGTACATAATAAAAGAAATAAGCATTATGGATGTTAATATTTTAAATGTAACGGAATGAAATATAAAACAATATTAAATTTATCTACATGTTTCATTTTACCACTTACTAAATACCTACTTAAATGTTTCAAAATGTAATAAAAAAATACTTAATAAATATATAGTAAATTAATACTGCAATGTATTTAGACGAACGCAATGCTGCGCTACCTATGTGAAACGACAGCACTAAGTTCAATGTCGGTAAAAAGCGCGCGCAGACCTGTATATCGTAGGCCACGCTTATTGTCATATTTCTGCGTTATTAGTTGTTCATAATAGAATTCCATTATGAATTATATTATATTACTTAAAATAAGTAAAAAAACACTTTTTCCATTTTTATTATTCCATTCTGTTTATGATCTTTGATCGAAATGCATCAATGGTCAAGTATATTAATTTATAAGTGAAAAAAAGTTAAAAATTGAATATTTTACGTATTTTAAGTAATATAATATATAGGTATTGTTTAAATGTTTAATTTTATTCAAACATTGATTTATTCAATCGATTCTTCGTTTATTTCAGAATAACTTTCCGTCCTCCTCGTTCTGGCACCGTTATCTTGAACATCAAAGTAGTCGGTCGTACAATACGCAGCGGAGGCAGCGTTCAGGCAGTTGTGGCGGGAGGGGTAGAGGCCCAGGCCAGGTGGGGGGGACGTGGCACAGGACCGGGGGCTTGCGTCCAACCAGCAGCACTTGCTGCAGCCAAGGAATCTGATAACACCACTCTGTATTTGTTGGACGCCGGAAATTCCAGGATTCATATACTGGATTCGGAACTCAACAGTACCGGTTACATTGAAAACGAAGGTAAATATATAATAGATCGTAAATATCCTCCAATAATCATTTTTTATCCTCCAAAAATCACATGGAAGTCGCCAGATGGAGTCACCCTGAATCAGATAGACCATATATTGATTGATGGAAGGCATGTCTCAAACTTGCTGGATGTCAGAACTTACAGGGGCGCCAATGTTGATTCGGATCACTATATGGTAGCAACGAAGGTAAGAGCGCGAATATCTATAGCAAAAACGCATAAAACAGAGCGCAAACCTAAGTTCAATACTGAAGCACTCAAAGATCAACAAACTAGGATGAGGTTTGTGGAAGCAGCGGAGCAATCGTTTCAAGACCTAGATAATAGCTTGTCGATCGAAGAGCTTTGGGGTTGCTTCCAGGAGAAAATTAAGAGTGCTGCTTCAGATGTGCTGGGAATGGCCCGAACACAGAGAAGATCCCCTTGGTTTGACGAGGAGTGCGAAAGAGTGACAAAAGAGAAAAACAGAGCCTACCATCGAATGCAGCAAAGAAGCACTAGGGGCACAGAAGAAGAATACAAAGCCAAAAGAAGACAAGAAAAGCAGCTCCATAGATCCAAAAAGAGATTGTACGAAAGAACAAAACTACAAGAACTCGAAATATTGAACACCCAGAGTGAATGCAGAAAGTTTTATAGGGCAATAAACCAGCAAAGGAAAGAATTCAAGCCAAGAACAACAGCATGCAGAAGCAAGGAAGGAGAAATTCTTAATGATAGAGACGATATACTGAAGCGATGGGCACAGCATTTTAATGAGCTGCTCAATGAGGGGGAACACACCACACCGGAGGAGCCAGAATTTATAACAACAGCAAATGCAGATTTCGGAGATGTGCCGGAACCCACTCTGGATGAAACTATCAGAGCAATAAAATGTCTTAAAAATAATAAGTCTCCAGGCTGCGATGATATACCATCTGAACTATTAAAATATGGTGGCAGCAGGGCAGCTTCAAGTCTTCATCAAATCATCCATAAAATATGGGAAACCGAAATAATGCCAAGAGACTGGGATAATGGCCTGATCTGTCCCTTGCATAAGAAAGGGGATGCTCTGAACTGCTCAAACTTCCGAGGTATCACACTGTTGTGCACAGCATACAAAGTACTTGCTGGAATCCTATTCACGAGATTACTCCCATTTGTGGAGGAAATGGTGGGACAATATCAGAGTGGATTCCGACCGGGTAGGTCAACCATTGACCAAATATTCACACTGCGGCAGATACTCGAAAAAACGCTGGAGCATAATGTTGAAACACATCACCTGTTTGTGGACTTCAAGGCTGCATATGACAGTGTCAACAGAATTAAGCTCCACGAGGCAATGATGGAGTTGGCCATCCCCCCTAAACTTGTGCGCCTTGTCGGAATGACCATGTCCAATACATACTGCAGTGTAAAAATACAGTGTAGCACCTCGGAACAGTTCACAACATATAGAGGGCTCCGACAAGGCGATGCCTTGGCATGCTTGTTATTTAATATTGTCCTGGAAAGAGCTGTTAGAGACTCAGGCATAGAGACAACAGGAACAATTTTCAGAAAGTCGAGTCAATTACTTGCATATGCAGACGATATCGATATTATATCTAGAACGTTGCCTTGCATGAAGGATAACTTCTTGAGACTTGAGTCTGCAGCCAATAACATGGGTCTAAAGATCAACGCTTCAAAGACAAAATACATGGCAACAAGAAAAGCATCACTGAATAGCATCACCGTAAGAAACGAGTCAATATCAGTGGGAACCCATCAGCTAGAAGCCGTTGAATCATTCACATACCTGGGATCTCTTGTTACAGCGGACAACAACACCAGTGCGGAAATAAGGGCAAGACTTGCCGCGGCAAATAGATGCTATTATGGCCTGCTAAAGCACTTAAGGTCACGACTCATCTCTCGTAAAACAAAAACCCTCATTTACAAAACTCTTCTTAGACCGGTCATGACATATGCATCAGAATGCTGGACATTGACCAAGAAGGACGAAAATGCATTGTTGGTGTTCGAAAGGAAAATACTTCGCAAAATATTTGGTCCTACCTGTGAAGGAGGATCTTGGAGGATCCGGTTTAACCACGAGCTAGAAATAATGTATGGCGAACCGAACGTTGTCCAATACATCAAAATACAACGTCTACGTTGGCTCGGACACGTTTGTAGAATGGAGGATAACTGGGTCCCAAAGAAAGTATTGGACACCTGTCCTGAAGGAAGAAGAAGCAGAGGGAGACCTAGGATGAGATGGCTGGACGATATCGAGGGCAATATAAGAGCGATCGGACAGACAAACTGGAGGAGACTTGCTGTCGACAGGGCGGGATGGAGGCAGTTTCTTGAGGAGGCCAAGGCTCGCACCGGGCTGTAGCGCCATTGCTGATGATGAATCATTTTTTATGGATGGAGGATGTACGTATATGATACATAAGAAATATTTCTAATTCACCTTCAAAGCCTCCTATGTTCAAACTTAAAGTTTTGTAACTCCTTCTGCCTATCACATTAAGGGACAGGGCACGATGCTGTGTATGTAAAAAAAATAATTGAATGAAACTGATACCACATGGCAATAGCAATCGTTGCTTAAAAATTTGGATCATTTAGACCTTTAAAACAACTATGTAATGATTTATCTTATAGATCTGCAAAAGATTATTTATTTCTCATATTATAGATCTGCAAAAAACTATTTCTCATAGAGATCTGCAAGAGATTATTTATTTCTCAACTGATAATATAAAAGACAAATTGTTTTTAGAGGCACTAAAATATTATTATTTCAAGTATTATGTTGGTACATTTTTTATTATTAACAATAACTTTTTAGGTTTGATGGGTAGAAGTTGCACTGGCGTAGCTGTGACGCAGCGAGGTCTGGTGGCCGTGAATTGGCGCACGCGTCGTGTGACAGAGCTGTCAGTGGATGGTGAAACCCTTAACAGTTGGGGTCACGAAGGCTTCCAAGAACCTGTTGCAGTTGCTGTTGATCCAACTTATGGCCATGTCCTCGTCGCTGACAATGGAGCTCGAGCTGTATTTGTCTTTGACGCAGATGGAAAATTTCTTTTCCAGGTAATAATAAAAATAACTTTGCAAAGCAATAATAAGTAATCATTTTGTATTAGTAATTAAAATATTTTGTAATCTCCTTCATTTTTCTTTTAAAGAGTAGTAGCAGGTTCAGTATGAACGGGCCTTTAAAGTGCAATAAATTGCCACTTGACATACGTGGAGCTCAGAGCATTGACACCTTCGGTAGACTATTAAGACTGCCTTTTTTCTGTGAGCCAACAAATAAGCTACAAATAAGGAGTGATCTTGTATCACTAAGCAGCTCTTTAAAAATTATTATTAATTATTAGTTAGTTTAACCAAAAATGTCTTTATCATCATCAGACATACGCCTCCCCTTTCAACCTCCATGCTTCCCTATCCCTGGCCATTGACCTCCTGCCACACGTTTTATGTCGTCAGACCATCTTGTTTGCGGTCTGCCTGGGTTTCTGAGTCCAGTTCTCGGTCGCCACTCCAGGGTGCGTTTGGTCCATCGATCATCTGCTGTCCTTACTACATGGCCAGCCCAATTCCATTTTAAGGAAGCTACCTTGTATGCAACATCGGTAACTTTTGTCCTTTCTCTGATCCATTTTCTGCGTTTTCGATCTCGAAGACTAATGTTTAGCATCCTCCTCACCATTGCTCGAAAATGTCTAGTTGCATTCATGTTTTTGTTTGCAATTTTCATCAGATAAACAATATTATGTTTTCCCGTAATTTGACAATTGACTAATTGAATTATTTTATTGGTTAGGTACTCAATTCAATCCAATATATTATTAATTAAATATATTCTATGGAATTATTCCAGTCTTGCTCTATCATATTCAAAATCTATCTCTGTACTCTTCAACAGTCAACATTCCTAGTTTTGCCAATAGGTGTCTAGCGTCCATACAGGTGCAGCGGATGTAGTGCATCAGACGGATTTGTTTGTGGCAGTGCGTCCACAGAGACGTTCCAATCAGATTGACTACACAACTGTTATTTGGATTTGGAACTGTTATTTTCAGCCGTTTTTGCGTGATTGCTGAATAAAAACATCTAAGCATCCAAAGATTTCAATTTATATTATAGTAATTTATTTTAATAATAGTTTAAACAATTTAATCGAATATTTTTATTATTGCATATGCGCAAAAATTGGATTTTTTTTCCCTGTCGGGAGTCAAAGATATTTTAACCAATCCAATGTGTACCAATGTGTAAGTAATCGCGATTACTTACACATTGGTACAAGTAGGTAAATAAGACAAAAATGACCTTATAAGTCTGGCGCAATTCAGGGGTGACTTCTATGCGAAAAATGCATTTGTCACCTCAGGTATAAGAATTGTTGCTCCCATTATTTACAAAAAACCAATTCTCTCAATAGATGGCGTTACAACAAAAATAAATAAAAATAATAAGAATGTTGTTCATAATTTCACACATAGATGGCTGTAGTAAAAATTCCTTATTTTCAAGCGAAAAGAATTTCAGTATTACAATATATAGAATTTTCAAAATTGAATTGATAGGGATCTCATTAAAAAAGCATAATTGGTGAACGTTGCGCAAGCGCATAAAGTGATCACGTAAACCAGCCGATGATAGGTCGTAAGCCCTGTAGGTGCCTTGATTTCCCGGTTCTCCTACAGTAAATATTCCAACTTCGTCTCTATTGAGATAATTAAAAATCTGTTAAAAAATATTAAACAATTTAAATGAGAATTTTCCTTAAAAAAGGAGAAATGATATCACTAAAGAAAATGCACATACAAAAATGACATTTATTATTTCTCTTAGCAACTGCATTGACATTCCGATGATTGATCCACTGCCCGTGCTCTGTCCGCTGCCGATCAGTGGACGCACTTGTATGAATTCCTATACAAAGAATTCTAAAATACGTCTGATGCCCTGTGTTGACGCTAGCCTTAATACTACGATTGTCTTTAGTAATTCTTGGTTTGCTTCATAGAAACATTCCATCACTGTCTTTAAGGCTACTTACTATCTTCTTTCTATATTTAATTTTTTTACATTGTATTTTTATATTGGAAAAACCTAATTGATGGCTGTGGCATGATGGTAAATCGTATTACCTCTATGTAAGCGTCCTGGATTGAGCAGAGAAGATGTATTACAAAAATTATTTCTTACACAGTAATGTATTGCTTCTCAAGGCTGGATAGTCGGAAAAAATGCCATTTTGCTTTGTAATTCTCTGCGAGCACAGAGTCAAGTTATTATTATTATTTCTTAAACTGCTGTCATCAAAACTTTACTTTTTTTCCTATGAAAAGTGATCAACTACATAGTTAGAAAAAATCATAGCATTGTTGTTTAACTAAAATGTTTGTTTGTTTATGCCTTGTCGTAAATCTAAAATCTACTAATTTTAAACTCCTTTACTATTATATAGAACCTGTCTGATTTTATCATAAAATTAATTTTGATTTTTATCACAGGTTGGTGGTAACAATTCAGAGCTTGGCCTAATTGGTGGTTTATGTGTCGCGTCCAGTGGTGAACTGCTTATTGCTGACTCTGCTGTTCATGTCTTCAGTGCTAAGGGAGACAGAATCGCTACTTACGCTGCCATCCCTAAAGGTACCTATACAACCTTTTGATTGAATAATTAAAAAATTACACCAAAATTTGAAACAGTAAATTCTCATAATTCAATATTCTATGAATATTAAAAATTAGCAAAGCACCCATCATAGATACAAATATTACATTATGCCGGTTCCCTGTTTAGGGTAAGTAGAGAGAACCGAATGCCATTCGCATGCATGCAATGCAACTTTCATGCATTCTTATTTTTCTGACTTTTCATCTTACAAAAATCCCATTTATACTCTTATTATTGTGTTGTCTTTTTTCAACCTACCCCTATATCTCATTTTGTTAATTTTATCTTTATATACTTTCTTTGTGAGATATTCATCATTCATTCTTTTTACATGTTCGAACCATTGAAAGGCATTTATCTTTATTATGCACTCAATATCTATTTTAATATTACATCCCGTTAAAAAATCCTACAAAATTTAGTCTGATTTATTTATTTTTGCTTCTCGGGCAACTAACAGGTACTATGTCAAATATTATTTAACACGCACCCAATAACAAGTTGCCACATTCTGGAGACTTATGATATTAATCGTCTCACAGATCCAGACTGAAAACACAATTAAAAACTGTGTCTCCACCGAGAATCAAACCCAGTCAGATATCTAACCAACTGAGCCACGAAGGCCGACTATTCCGTTTCCGTTTCCTGATATTCCGTTTATCTTTTTGTTACTAGGCAAGGGATCTTATGGTGGAATCGACGTAGACAACGAAGGCAGAATAGTCGCTCTTCGTTGGGAGAAGAATCGCACCAAACTGTGCGTGTTGCAACTGTCCAGCGGGACTCCTCTGACATCCTGCACCCTTGGCACTCGACTTCGTCGTCCGGGAGCGTTGGCCGTCCTGCCAGACGCTCATGTGGTCATTACGGATCTCGCTGGAGACTGCATCAAAAAGTATCCTTACTGGTGAAGGATCCAAATCCAATATCTTGACTGATTACGGATCTGTCCCACCATGACCGGTGATATTTGTACACAATAAATAACATCTCAATGTGTTGCTTACTAAAAAAGATCATAAAGTATTCCTTGTTTTTTTTTTTTTTGTATATAATGAATAACACTAGGGAGTATATTATGTGTTGAAATATTTTGATCATCGGGAATTTTCTTCCTTGCTAGAAGTATCCTTTCTAGTGAAGGTTTGTCCTTTAGCATCATTATTACCATAGTGAATATTATTATGAACTTTGAGTGAGACAATGAATAGCTCTGCGGTCATTTAACATCTTGTTCTTCGAGGGGTTATTCTTGCTAGTGAAGATTTTTCCATCAAGTTATAGAATCAATCCCATCGTATCCTTACGGGTAAAAGATTTGTCCCATTGGGAAGTGTCATAAATGGTCTTATTTACTGAAGATAACTTAATCACAAAGTATCCCTTACTAGTGAATGTTTGTCTCATAAAAAAATATCATTTACAGGGGATACAAAAGTAATTTGAGTACATAACTGATTACATGATTAATTTACTGATGAAATATTCAAATCTAGTGAAAGTTCGGGAATTAACAACCAGTAAACAACGATTACTGTCTTGTTGAGTATTCCTGTAATTTACTTAGTTATTTTAGTTTATATAGGCCCAGTATTACAGTCTCAGTTTAAGAGCTAAACTCAAGTTTAACAAAAATATAGCGTATTACAGTGTCCGTTTAGGCCTAATCTTTCTTCAAATACGTCATTAAGGCCCAGTTGCGTCAAAAAAGTTAAACGAAAGTTTATAGTTAAAGTTACAAAAAAGTTACTTTTTTGTCAAATTGAGTTGCATCGCAATTTTGTTAACTTAAACTTAACCGAAAAGTTACTAAAATTTAAACCCCCAGAAATGAGAGTTTAAGATTAAGTTAAAGTTAATTTTTGACATTTCTCTCAGAGAACACATGATTTATCTTTCGTTTCCCTATCGTAGAAAATACTTTTGACAATTGTTTATTTTGTAATGTTGTTTTTTTCGTGTTAATTGTTGAAATATAGTGATATATTTTTTTATGGGGATTCGGATTCATCTGATGACGAATTTAGTCATCATTAATACATATCATGTTAACTACGCGAAAGCTGAAATTATTCAGGCAAAGGACAAATTTTTGGTTATGGGATGATGATGAATTTATCGCCCGATTCAGAATGTCCAAAAACAGGGTTAATCAATTAGTGGAACTCATTAGAGAGGACATTGCACCACAATCTAACATTATTTCTTTTTTTCCTTCCACCAATGACAAAGGGATACTTCGTCGGCGGTAAAGTTTGCTGATCGATCTCTGAAAAAATCACTTCATAAAACCTTGCCAATAATATCGTTATGTAAATAAAATTTTAATTAATTTATATTTTGAATTTGAATCCATGCCAATAATCAGACAGCAAATAAACAAATAATGATCGTAACGCGCACTGAGCGGTAACAAATAAAACGAGGTTATATTATGACAGACGCCAAAATCTAGCATGGACAAAATGGTATGGCAATATGACAAAAATAATTCCCGGTGTATTTCAGTTCATTATTACGGAATTTGATCTTTGTTGCGTTGGTATCCCCATTAACTATAACTTAACTTTTTTTTTGTCGGTGCAACTCGTATTTCATTTAAACTCGACGTAACTTTTGTAAGACCCTAAACGGAGTTTAAAATTTTAACTATAAACTTTTTTTTGGTGCAACCGGGCCTTAATGACAAATATTTAACTCAACGTTTCTGGCGGATTAAGTACTTAACGGTGAGTCAACTGTTATTTGCTAGGCAACGCGTGTAGTTTCAGTTTCTATCACTAGAGGCGTTAGGCAACGAGTGTAATTTCAGTGTTCTATCACTAGAGGCGTTAGTTGTATCGACGGTGGCGCCACACAACAAAACAAACTGACAGCCATATTGAAAGGAACATGGGCATTCAAAAGCATTATTTTGGTGAAAAAAATTAAATTTACAATGTTGAATAATAAAACAATAGTATTTCAAGTCGTAGCGTCCTGTTTTGTAGTTGGTATTATTTGAGTTTATTTAAAATTTGACAGATAATAACCACAGAAAAAGTAAAATATGTGAAAATATGTCTATAATTGAAGATTAAGTAACTGACATGTCATATTGCACTGTAATACGGAAATGGATTCAATCTCCCCTTAACATTAATCTTGAGTTTAAAAAACTCAATGAGTTGAGGGCCAACTGTAATACCGGGCCATAGTGAAACATGTTTATGCAGACCTCGTTAGATCAAATGATTGAATTGTGAACTACAAAATCATTTGATTTGTTTTATTTTTGTATTTATCATAATATTTAGAGGCCCTTTTGACAATTCAATACATATTTAGTGAATAAAGTCTGAAATTTTAAATTCTTTAGAACAAATTAAATTAGCTCAATATCATAAAAATAATGTTTGCATATAATTTTTATCTTCTTCTTCTTCTTCGATGGCGCTACAGCCCAAATCGAGCCTTGGCCTCCGTTAACTTTCGCCTCCATCCAATCCTGTCCTCTGCTGCCACTTTCCAGCTCCTCTCTTGGAGAAGCTGAGCCGCATCCTTTATAATTTTTATCTACCCATTCAAAAATAAAAAAATACTGATTATATCTATGACATAATGTAGTTTTTTTAGAGTATAATGTTGGCTTAAAAAATATAAAACAAAATCTATTTTGTTTTATCATGTTTTTAGATTTCAGCAGTAATTTTAACAACTCAAAGATGCATTTTTATCGGTAGTTAAAAAATGTACAACACTATTATTTATTAATCGCGTCTACGTTTTGGTATTCCACAAATTTAAAGTGAAATCATTTAACCATCTCTCATGATATATAAAAACTGACAATAAAATGATCTTTCGTTGTAAAACTTTTCATACTCTTGTTTTTCTATTATCAATCTAGATTGTGTAAAGATGTATTTGCTGATTTTGTACTGTAGTAGATAGATCCAACGTTTGATCCTAATCTAGACAATAGAGTTTTTTATAATAAATATTAATAAAAATAGATGATTTTTTTTTTCAAAATTTTATGGTCCATTCATAAAATGAAATTGATCTCGATTTACTGTTACATAAATAATGTATAAATTGAAAATCAACTGTAGCCTAAGTAAACATTCAAACTAGCATAATATTGCATAAACTAGCATATAATTGAGGCATTCAGTATAAAATTTTGCAGTACTGAATACAAATATCATTTGTCCTAAATCTATGCGCAAGCTTCGTCTTTTTCATGGGCCACTCTGGGCGTGTGCTCAGGGCCCCGTGTTCCACGGGGCCACCTAGTCCCTGCAAATCATCAACCGATAATGAATGATATTATGAAATCACAACGATTATATTGTAATGAATTCAATTGGAATAGTTGTAATAATTTGTCAAACTAATCATCATCATTCATCCATTAGTACCTACACATTTTGGTTATTGTGACCATGCGTTGCGTTTACATTGTCTTAGTCATGGGATAGAGGCCCCATTATCTTCATGTGCTCAGGGTCTCCAATAAGTTAACGACGGCCCTGAACATCATATATATATATATATAATATGCTGTACATATCTTTACTAAATTATCAAACGGATCATCAAAGTTTTGAATTGTAATTATCTAGAGATATAATTAATTTAGTCTTGAATATAAATTATCAATGACATAAAATATACCTTCAGTGTTTGAATTAATAATATTTGATTGTTATATGTGAGACAGTGTTTGAGGCAAATGCACACCCGCACACATTTCGCTGGTTACCACACATTGTGGGATATGCCGTGATGGTATGAATGACAAAATTGAATGTTGCCTTTTAGATGAAAGAATATTTGCTCTCTTTCTCTTAATATGTGTAAACAATATCTTAAAACAAAAAGAATTTACTAGATAATATCATCACACTTTTCTATATTTAATTGTTGATTTAAGACTGCATTATTATAATTATAAAAATATAATCAATTCAAATTGGATAACTGTCTGTGTGCTCCTTAATAAATATTATGTCAGTGAAATATAGCTATCAACTGCCTTAGGCGATAATAAGTTTTGAACAATCTCTACATTGCTCATTACCCAAACATAGGATGAAACATATATTTTAAGAAAATAACTAATTTACTTCTCTCAAAATAAATAATAATCTAGACTTTTATTTTACAAAATATAATATTATGATACTTAGTTTATTATGTTGAAACTCAATATTTAGATTCAAAAGCTTTTTTATTTTTTCTTTTGTTAATATTTCAAAAGGATTCTATTATTATTATTATATATTTTTTAGCGATTGAAATATTCATAGTTCTTGTTCAAAATAGAATAATACATGATTTCAGATTTTTTCATTTTTAGATGCTGTTGTTATATTGCTTTTTCAAAGTAATATACATTTTCATCTTTCGGAATCCTATGGTTATAATGGTTGTCTATGATAGCCTTTCCTTGGCTGACCCCTACATATCATTCTCTCAATAGATTGATATACTTGTTTCATTTTCATTCTTCCTTCTAAATGGGCAAACCATCTTAAGGTGTCCATTTTCATTTTATAGGTTAAGTTTTTCAATGCACATTATCGAGTATTAAATTATTTGACCACACGTCATTTGTCTCAAGAACACTCATTTTTTTTCAGACATATGTTACGCTTACTATTACTATCATAAATCATAATATTGTTGTTATAATGTCACAAAGCTGTCAGCATAATATCTAAAACATACTCATTTAAACATATTATAATTGTAAAGATTTTACTAAACATATATGTAGACACATAAGTCATGCATTTTTTTTACTAAATTACTCTACAAAATTCTGTCACTTTATTTTACATTATTTACTGGGGAAATTAATAATAAATCGTCCATGTTTAATTTTGAAGATGATTCCATAACTTTTGAACTTAAATAGTCCATTTTCTTTGTAAATTGTTTTTGTCTACAATATAACTGATTTTTATTTGTACTTAATTTTAAATTAAATAATTGAAATATGTTAGTTGATTTTGACCAAATTTTTTTTTACATTAACATTTTTTTCTGTTTATCAATATTACAACATAAATTTACATATATTTATATTTACTATATTACAATTTTTGCAATATCTCATCAAAAAGATTAAAATCTTGTGCTTGATGAGGGATATTTAATATTCCTTATTTGTTCTTCACTAATACTGGCAAAGTAATTTATTTAGTAGTTTAAAAAAATATCCATTATTTATTCAAATTTTCAGATTCACCATATTGACTTGTTACTGAAATATTTTTATCAAAACTCATTCATTTTCTATGTAAAAAATCAACCATCCTATATTTATAATAAAATTAACTCATTTAATTATTTTTTTATATTATTTAATTCATTTTATACTCAGAATATAAATATAATTCGTTTCTCTACCTAAAATACATTCAGAAATGGAAATTTACTGAAACAAAAGCTCTGAAATCACCTGAAATAATTGCACCTTGGGTAACTAATAAGTACTGTGTCATATATTAATTTAACACACACCAAAAAACAAGTTGCTACAGATTATTATATAACTGTTTTAAAAGATAAATAATTTTGTTTTCACTGAGTAAAAGGAAAAGTCTATATCAAAATAAACTGCATGGTTCATGATTTGATTGTATAATATTATATTATTGTTAGTACCTACGTAACGCAATGTAACATACAAAAATAACAAATAATTATTTTATTTTCCATCTACATTCCTCTGCCAAATTATATGTGTGAATTTATTAACATAATAATTATTGTTGATTGAGATAAATATTAAACTAACCTTATATAAATAACTATAGAATGTAGGGTCTCTAAGCATTTATTGCAGACTGATAAATGTGTTATATAATATATTATTGCATGTTAATTATTATAAGTGTACAAATACATAATATTATAATATTTTAAACATAACATCAACAGACATCGGATCATATTAATGATATTATTAAATCCATTCAAAATATTACAATATTTTCATATATTTTAAAAGTTTGGTAAATATTATATCCTATGAAAATATTTCTTGCGCACTATGTATATAATAATAATAAACACTTCCTTGCACCCTGCGCAAGTGGCGAGTTTATTGCCATACGGCAACTTCTTCCAACTAACAAGTGTTTCCAGCCCAGAGAAACAAGAATTGCGTGAGAAATAAATTTCTCTGCTCGAGATCGAACCCCAGGACGCCCACACAGAAGCCAAACGGCTTACTAACACGGTATATACACGGCGCGGTATATATTATTATTTATTTAATATGAGCTAATCAACCAATTCCTGGGGGCAAGTCTGGTCAACCGTCAGAATCAAAACCATCCACGTTTACCCATACAATGGATATTATATCATATGGAGTTCTATACAATCTTAAGAATTATATAAGACCAGACTTCCCCCCAGGGCTGCTGTGATTGCTATGGTAGTAAGTAGTAATGGTTTATTCTATAAAACAAGAGACGATATATCTCAGTGACAATAGACCAGCTTTATATTATTCTCATAATTTTTATCAGTATATCATACAATGTTTTTTTTTTTTTAAAAAACCCATCTAGAGACCTTCTCACGTCGACTCAATAGTAGTCCATTGTGATAAATCATACAATGTTAGTCTGATTTTATATAAATTTTACTTCTTAATATGATTTCTATTATTTTTAAAATCTTTTGAAAATTCTGTATGTAAATGAAACATGCCTAAATTGCAAAATAGGCTCAATTATTCTGTCTGATCCGATGTCTAATTATGTAATTCATGTAAATCGTATTATATTTGAATAGTAAGTTTATCGATAAATATTATATTTATTGGCATAAATATTAAACTTCTTTTATCATTGTGCTGATGTAGTTAACGTAATATACATTATATAGATGTTATGAAGTTTCACGCTAGCATTATCTGTGATCTCACATAGCTTTTGGGTACTTTATAAATTAGATTTTACTATTACACTATCAAATAATGAAGATTGTAGTGCAAAGACATCAATCAAAAATATGAGCTGTGTTTTGTAGGAAACTAAATTGATTTTGTGAAATGGCTAAAAATATTTTGTGTTATGTATTTCACACATATTCATAGCACATCTCAAAACACATATTGTATAATTATTGTATTTTTTCTTAGTGAACAATATAATATTGAGCACATAAAATGCAATGATAATGTTTAAAGCATTCAAAATATAAACTCCTATAATAGTAGTTTATTTAATATTGAAAATGAAATTTATTAAAATTAAGCAAGTTCTTTAATATTTACACACAATATAATAATTACACTACTATTTATTTTTGTATTGGTAAATACCGAATTATATGACACATTGAAGCTTTGTCAAATTTACTTATGTGTTGGCATATAATCTTTGTTGAGAACATTATTTATAATAATAAGATTTATTATTGTGTTAAATTAAAACCAATCACATTTAATATGAAATAATATGAATAATCTGTATTTCAAAAAATGATATTTAGATATTCTTCAAATGTTGATAAATAATTGTTAACGAAAACTAATATGTATTTTTTTATCTTAAATACAGTAGATCTGTAATATAAAGTAATTGAATTTGATTATGATATTAAAAAAAGGTTTTTATTTACCGTTGCAATAATTGCAAAATAATAGAAAATTCCCTCATAATAATATATCATTAGGTAGATATTTATTTATTTTTGAATTCTGTAATTTATTCATGGTAACATTATTATTTCGTTAGTGTACGTTTCACTTATAATGTACTTCATGGTAATGTTGGTACGACAACAAAAAAATTTAATAATAAGAATTTTTAAACATAAAAAATCTGAGTTTAATGTGATAGAATTATCTATAATTATTATAAAAAATATCCCTAATTGTAGGAAATGTCTTGTTTTTAACGTATAACAGCAACACCAAATGCAATCAATCAATCAACACTACCATAATAATAATAATAATTTGTATAGCGCCGTTTAATGATTCAAGATCATTCCAAGGGCGCTGTTATTCAGATAGATATTATATTGCTCTATGAAACAAAGCTGTTTTCAGTCCTTTAGAGAAAGTGCTCTTACTATTTGCACTGCGGACATCTAGAGGCAATTTATTCCACTTTATAAGACCACTCACACCAAAGCATCGATCATAGTAAGCCGCTTTATTGGCTCTGTCCAATTCCTTAAGGGAGTTGGTACTCTGTGATCCAGAAGACCTAAGTGTGAGATGCCTCCCAGACAGAGCTTTTCTCTGACACAGCTCTTGTATGTATTGTGGCGCTTAGGTTATTTAAAGCATTAAACACCATTAAGCAGATTTTGTAGTCAACTTGCTCTGGACACTTCAACCAGTGCAATTCGTTAAGTAGTGGAGTTATGTGACATCGTTTTTCCGCTCCATAAATGAGCCTTGCCGCTGCATTAAACACCATCTGTAATCTATCGAGCTGATACTTTGACCATGAAGTGCACTTTTAAATGAAACACACTTTACTATTAAAATGCTTAGATGAAAATAGATATTATCAAATTAGACCTTTTAAAAAAAATAGAATACACAAAACGGATGACTTTTAATTTTTTTAAACCACTTTTAAATTCCAATTTATTGTAGATCGCTTTAAATACTATGTACTTGTATTTTTATATACATATTATATTACTATCTCCTAGTGAGCTATCCAATTTTGTATAAACATACCTTTTTACTTTATTTTGTCACAAATGAGTTATGATTATTTTATTTGTTGTTTAAAATTATGTCATCCATGTTTTATTCATTTTTAATTTTTATATGGATATAATTTTCCAACCTGTTTATAATTTACCAAATATCTTATTTTGTATTTATTATTTTATGTACTTATATTTGTAATTTAAGTCTCATTAGAATAGTCAATATTGTTTATATGATTTTTTATTTGGCATTAATTGAATGTCCTTATACTGTTATGTCTAGTCAATGTTTTTTTTTTTAATTCACAGTTATTTGTATGCAACCATGTGAAAATTATAAAAAAAACAATATTCATAATGCCTTTTCTTTTATTTCAATATATATACGTCCATAAAAATCAGAATACTAAACAAATGAATAAATGACTAGGAAAAAATGACTAGGTGCATGACATTCAGTCCTGAATATTAAACATTGCATAATAAAGTGAAATTTGTTGATTCAACGCTTTTGCTTAAGGTCCTAATATACGCATAATATACCTTGCATAAAAGGGCGAAGCTATAATTTAGTATACTCCGCCCCTCTACTAGATACACTGTTCTTCGAGTCATTGTGGCGAGTAGTGTATAGTTCAGAGCTTCTCAAACTCTTTGCTTAGTTTTAGAAGTTCGAGAAAAGTATAGAATACTGGACAAATATTGTAAGAAAATTATTTCGTACAACTTACTTTTCCTACTTACCTATAAGTCCGTACAGTGGGTCCCAACTTCCATACAAAAAAACGTTCTATAGGAGTTATTAAGATCGTAAGGCAACATAGAAAAACTAAATTTAGCCAACATTACGAACCCAATTTGCAAAACTACACTAGCAAACTTCAAGTGATTTCAAACCATTTTCTTTTAACCTTTCAATTTTGCTGTTGGTTATTGAGGTTATCTGAGACGCATTTCATATTTTTTATTCTGTTTGGGTGATAAATGTTAATAACCCATGATTTTAAGACTTCTGAGGATAATTAACGATAAAGACTAGGTAAGATTTATATTTTGTTTATTCAATATAATTCCATTTTGCGGGCCACTATTAAGAACCATGTGTGAAGTTTATTTCTTTTTGCTATGAAAGCATTAGTGTACATATTTGTTTTGAATGTTTTTATTGCTTAGAACCACATGAGGATTTTAATTCTTTTGCTATCAAAGCGTGAAAACATCATTGTAGATATTCATGTTTAATATTGTTATTGTTTAGAACAATATGACAATTTTAATTCATTATGCTATAGGAGTTTGAAAATAATTACATTAGTGTATATATTCAAGTTAAATGTTATTTTTAAGAACCATGTGAGAATTTTATTTCATATAGCTACATATATTAGAGTTTAAAAATAATAACATAATATTTTAAAAGATTTTTTTCTTTATGTATTCAATAATCAATACATAATGGATTTATCATTTTGATTTCAGATGCAAAGCATGGGTGAAAGCTGTAGGCAATCCAGAATTGGTATTTGTTCCAATAGAAAGATTGTGCCAAATTCGATATGTGTGTGGTGACCACTTCGACAAAAGAAGTTTTAATCGTAAAGTGAATCGACTTTAAAAAAACTGCCATCCTCACTTTAAAATTATCTTCATTGTCACTTACTGATGAGCAACTTAAGTAATTTCCTTTTTATGTGGCGAGTTATACACCAGGTTTGTATTTATACTTTATTATGTTCTGTTAAGTATAAGTGCACTATTTGTTTTGTCTCTGGGTAATCGTTTACTAGTACTGTCCCTGGCCGTATATATTACGGGAAAAATAAAAACTTTTGGCGGTATTAATATCGTAAGTCTCCAGAATGTGGCATTTGTTTTATTGGGTGTGTGTTAAATTAATATTAGACGTGCCCGAGAAGTAATGTAAAATAAAATTAAAATATGAATAAATATTTTGATTCTAGTGCATTCATGAATATATAATTTAATATCTAACTGTTTTAAACTGTCATAAAAATGTGTTTTCTGTATATTATATCTGTCTTCCTCTTTCAGATGGCACTCTCAGGAAAGAAGTGAGCACTCCATTAAAAGAAAACGTCGAAAGTAGACGTACTCCTAAAAGATAGCAAGACAGCTGGCAATCCACGTCCCAAGGAGGAAGTTGATGCAGGACTAAAAAGAGAAGAAGAATATTTAGAATTTATAAATTTCACTATCTATCACCTACTTCAGATTTATTTGATTCATGTTCTTTGAAGTATAATTTTGAACTTATTTTACTACAATCCAGTAATCAATTTGTTTATTATTTTCCAAAATGCTATGTTGATTTATTGAATTTGTATAATTTTTGTAGCAGACTTTAACTCATTTGTATTATAAAAAAAATATATTAAATTAAAAGTTTATATTACCTATATATAAAAATATATTTATTTATATTATATTAAAAAATATATGCTGTATGTGTTTTTTTCCTCTTTTTGAGTTAATAAATAAACATAACATATTCAATGTATTATGTTTTTCCCTGTTTATAAAATGATAAATAAACAATATGTAAACTACGCTGTGTATTTTTTACTCCTTGATTATAAAATAAACATCATTTAATGCCTTTTTTGTAAATTAATAAAAATTAATTTTGATGTTGCCCATCACTAGTGTTGGCAGCATTTATAAAGCTCTTTCCCATCCCTATGTCTTGTCCACTTGTCAAAAGTGCAGAGAGGCAACATGACAATTTTTTTTTATTTTTCTCTTATGTTGTTTTTTTCTTAATATTTTTCATACATTTTGCTAATTCAATTTTTTTGTATGGAGCTATGTCTCTTATCCGTAAGGTATTATATACTCTTTGGGTCCGTACTCTGTAATATATTTGGTAGATATACTTTACATTGTACACATACAATGATACGAACTTAGTAGGAGTAGTACCTACCTGCTAGTGGGTACCACTCCTAGTAAGTGGCTCCACAGCCCAGGATAGGACTTGGCAAGGAATCGTCTTACTTCTCCAAAAATGCAATTGGCAAACTGTTATGCAAAGATATAAATTCCGTGAAACACGCCTCTGATTGACTGGCAGTCTACCATAGGTAGTGTAATTAAATTCATGTCATTATCGCTTAAAAAAATCTTGGATTTTCTTTGGATCATGTTCTACATAAGTTGAAAAATCTTATGATAACTTTGTTCTATCTTATGAACCTGTTATATGAATATTTACTAAAAGAACATCAAAGTCTTCTTTTGCTACTCGAGAAATATTTTTTTACAGGATTTTAAACTCAGTTATAAAACGTGACTAGGAAGCTAGCAGAGATTTCCAATAGATAACCACTATGATAGAGCAATCGCCAGTATAAGTAATTTTTTTAAAGATTATTAAGTGTCGATAATTACTACTATTTATTCAATTATATAAAATTACTTAAAAATAAGTAACAACACATATTTTTAACTTTTTTCCACTAATTTAAAAATATTGACCACTGACGCGTTTCGCTCAAAGAGCATCTACTGATTGGTGAATGGTGCTCTTTGAGCGAAACGCGTCAGTAGGTAGTCAATATTTTTAAATTAGTTAAAAATTTGTGTTGTTACTTATTTTTAAGTAATTTTATATAATTGATAATGGAGTTCCATCACGAATTAGCAGTCAAAAAATTAGAAATAATTACTATTTATTCTGTCCGTGATGTGGATTATACATATAAAACAGATTACTTCCTCCAAAATATTTTATGAACTTATCAAAACTTACTGTGAAAATGGGACCAATTTGATAGTACACAAATAAAAGACTGAATAATTTACCAGCAAATTTATTATAGTATATTCCTAGATACAGATAAATAATAAATCACACTAAAATATCTTGTAAAGTCTAAACCATTTCATTGCAGATAAATTAATCTTAAATAAAACCATATATGAACACTTCACAAACTGCAAATTTGCTATCATAACTGCCCCATTAAAATATCTCTGTATTTTCTCTGAACATTTTCTTCTGTAAAAATAATAAATTTAAATGTGACAAAATTGGTGGTTCGTAGCAGAAGTAAAATAAATATTTCAATTTGTTAGAGTCTGTGAAATTGAGATAAATCAGTTTCAATCAAAAATGAAACTTGTAAATTGATCAAAAGTAGAATTACATTTATCAAATGGGTTGACATTTTTAAAATTTATTTGTGTACAAAAAATAGTGATCATGTAATACTAAATATTGTTCTGGGGGGCATCGAAATTAAACAGGTGAAAGAATTTGTATATCTGGGAAGCAGAATATCTCAAGACGGACGTTCAACAGTAGACATCAAAAGCAGAATCCACCAAGCAAGAGTCGCCTTCAACAAAAGATCAACAATTTTTGAATCCCCTAATATTTCCATCAAAATTAGGAAAAATTTGATCAAGACTCTTGTCTGGAGTGTACTGCTATATGGCTGTGAAACATGGACCATCAGCCAACGTGAAACGGGACGTCTGTCTGCGTTTGAGATGTGGTGCTACAGAGGCATGGCTAAAGCTCACTGGTCAGAACACATCAGCAACGACGAGGTACTAAGTAGGGTTGGAGAGACACAGGTTGGTTTGCTTTTTACCATCGTCGAAGGAATGATTGATGGGGGTAACTGTAGAGGTCGCCCCAGAAACAACTATATAGACCAGATAATCGGTGACGTGCGCTGTAGCAGTTACAAAAAGATGAAGAGACTGGCGGACGATAGATATAAGTGGAGGGATCGAGTGTTTGGTGCAGACCAATCCTAGGATTGTGACCAAGAAGAGATTAATCGGCGTTGAATATTTATTATTGACTAATATTTTACAAATTAAATGAACCCAACATAGATCTCTTATGTACCTAATTGAATTAGTTTTACAAAAGACCAAATTTGTATTACATATTTCAATATTAAATATTCTAGCGCACATTATCAAATTGACTGTGTTAAAGTATTGATATACATGAAAGTATTATATATTAAAAATTATAATATTTTTACTCTGAAAAATCTTTTCAATCCGCCGTTTAACATTGTCTGTGTAAATGAGAGCAGACCCTTGAAACATTGTCACAATTAACTTGAAATTCAATATTATTATAATGCCGATATGACAATTAAAAGATAAAACATAGGATTACATGGCAGTTCTGTTTGTTTCTGAAACAAATTACTTAAGTTATATTATATTTCAAGTTACAGAGAAAAAAGAAATTTAATTTTCACAATTATATACAACAAAAATGAATAAATATGTTTTAATAAAATGAATTGATAATTTCAATCAATGAAATATTAAATATGTGGCAACACACCATTAAAGTAAGAAAATAAATATTTATTGAGCTGTTTTGGTCCAGAATCAAGAGATGCCAAATACTTTATACACATAACCTAATTATATACGTAATCTAATTTTTGATAACTTAAAACTTAAGTTCATTTTTAAAGATGTTTATAATATTATCAAACATATTATTAATATTTAATAATTACAGTTTATTATATAATATTTTATATAATTTTAAATTTAATATCTACAACCAGTCACTTAATAAATAGATATGCATGTAAATTTCGTTTTCGAATAAATTTGTTATACGAACCGCAATGAGCATATTCTCGACAGTATCTAATTATATTTTACAGTATTAGATATGAATTATGAAAGTATAAAAAAATATCAGTGCTGGAAAGATAAAATTTAACACATCTTTTTTTAATTGTGTAAATAGAGCTTCAAAAGTTTAAAAAATAAGAAATTTTCTTAAAACATGTGTATTTTAATATTTTACTCGATTTTACGGTAGCATTTTCAAGTATCTTAACACTTTCATAATTTTAGAAGAACTGACGTATGAAAAAATGTCAGGTATATTTAAAATTTCTTCTTAAAGTTGGCGACCATAACGCCAAACTCATCACTATGAAATAAAGATTAAATCTCTCTGAAATTTAGTTTAGATTAATGTTTGAAATTTAGACAGATTAAATCTATAAATATTAGCTGATTATAAAGCTCATTCATTTCAGTTCTCCAGCATCGATATAATTGATCAAAATTTCCAAAGCTAAAAATAATTTTATAAAACATAAAAAATATGTGGTGGTACTGCAATTAAAAAAATGCATTTAAATCTTTTGAAACAGCTAAAATAAGTCTTTCTATTTGGTATGGTTAAAAAATTCTGGCAAACCAAAAAAGATAAAAATGGCAACTAATAATTCATTTCTCACCTCTAATGATTGACATAATATGAAAATAAATAGACATATTTAATTAAATATGTAATATTTTATACTTAACACAATAGGAGGAATTGAAATAAATCTCAATAATACTCAAAATACATAATAGATAATACAAAATTTTAAAAATATGTGCTCAAATTAAACAATTGTGATAACTTAGTAAATAAAAACTGCTCTTTATTACTTAACATTGTGTTATATTAACAATGTGTATACAAATATAGTTAAAACAATAAATGTTTATATTTTGTTAAATAAAAATAATTTCACTATAATTAATTATAATATAAAACATGGTAACAAATTTAATATGAGTATTTCATTGGGAAAAAATACATACATATGTGGTTTGATGATATTGACATAGAACGATCTAAGGAATCTAAACATAAGAAGAGTTCTTTAGATACAATAATGTTATTTAGCGCAAAATAAATAAAGCTATTATTCTAAAGAGTTGGGAGTACATTATGAGGTGATTCTTAGAAAAATTAATCACAACAAAATGAAAATATGTTAAATAGATATCTTCATAAAGTCTGTCAATACTTGTACATAGTTATATCTTAATCCTAATTTAAACGTAATAAACTCGACATCTTTGAAGTCTATTTTTAATTATTTGTAACGATAATACACACACAACAGAGTCTAGATAATATCTTTCTTTAAGACACTACATATATAAATTTCATGCAAATATCTTATCCAGGTTATGAATATTACATTAATTTTAGAATGATAATCATTATTATATATCCTTTGCAAAGAAAAATGACACACTGTTATTTGGACTGACAAGAGATTTTATTCAACGTTATTTTTTCATCTGTGTATGCAATTCAATTTTAGATGCAATTGATGGAAGATGGATGGATTCTATAACAACATGAGCGGGCATTGTCTCATTTGACAATAATGAAATAACATTTAAATACTTTTGGTATTGGTAGAAAATGCATCGAGTGTAATCTGAAGAAATTGACCTGAAATCTTTCTTAAAGTAACACCTCATAATGAATTTGATAACAACATCTTAGAAGTTTCTACAATATTATTGTGTTAAATTGAAGCTATTGAACATCTATTAACAATCATCACTAAATATTTAAAGACAGAATAAGGAAGAACTCCGAGGAAATGTAAACTAACCTATATAATATAAATATAAACATTTTCCAATACATTACAATACAAATTATTAATGTTTTAATGATCTGAACATTGAAATGCAATAAAAATATGTCAATAAATGCAGTCATTATAGTTGTGTTGTATTTATAAACTAAACCTTTTACATGTCAGAATAGACAACAAAATATGTTTTATAAACAAGATATTATTTATAAATTTTCGCTGGTTCCATCGGTGGGCCATCGTGACTCAGTTGGTTAGGTATCTTTGAATAAGCATATATGAATGCTTATCCAAAGGTCCCGGATTCAATTCCCGGTGGAGATACAGTTTTTAATTGTGTTTTCAGTCTAAATCTGTGAGATAATAAATATTATATGTCGCCAGAATTTTGCAACTTGCATGTTAAATTAATATTTGACATAGTACCTACCTACAGCTGTTAGTTGCCCGAGAAGAAATATACAATATAAAATATTTTTGGTAAAATAAGAAAATGTATATTTTTTTTATAATTCGAAATATCTTTTCAAAAATTTTTTTAAAGTTATAAAGGATATTTTATCGAAATATCTTTTCTATGAAAACTCCATACAAGTATCCAATTATTGACAACTGAGTAAAGGTGAACGTTCATCAAATTTAGTGCATGAAATAGATCAGCCTTGTCTGTAATAAATATTTCCTTCATCATGTCTGCTTTAGATTCATTTAACTGACTTCAAGACTATGTAGATAACAAGAATAATTATTGTGTTTTCAAATAATCACATAAACTTAATAATTATTTACGCAACAACGGAGTGTATAAAACATTAATAGCTTGCTTTGTACGTACAAAATGCATAATAGTATTTTAAATGTAAGCGATGACGTACAAATTGATGTCAGGATGGTATATTTTACTTAGAAAATGTCTTATTCACTACTGATAAAAACTTAACAGCTAAAAATTGTCAACTATTCGTAAAATACACAAATTATTATGCAGTAAAATAGCAATAACTCATGGTGGTTGTAGTATCAAAAAAACAACTAACTTGAAAGATATATTAGTCTATGGCAGTGTTACCAGTAATAAAAAATTCCAATTCCCCTTACGCACAATAAACCAAATTGAAATAACCACATCTGTCAAGTTTCAGGAGAATCATATGTCTTGTCTCATCACAAAGTAAATGCATTTTGTAATCTGAAGGCAAATGGCTATTCAGCTACTGACTAAGCATGGATATTTTCTCAAACATACTTTCAAACGGAATAAGAATGATGTATAAAAATTTTGTTGACCAAGTCCACGGGAAAACACATGATTATCTATGGTTTATGTTGAAATTAAATTTTTCTTGTTGACAACACTGTTTTTGCTGATTTGTTGGTAAATCGAACAAACATTATTAATTGATTTGTTATAAACATTGTTTTACTGAAAATGTAAACATGATTGATAAATTAAATATGAAATAGCTGAAAAATGTTTTGTATTAATTCTTTAAAATAAAATATAATTTGTATAATAAATACTTGAAAAATGTACTGTGAAAAAAGGTATTTTTTAAATTGTGTTCGACCAACTTTTAAATATTTAAATTTATATTCGACCAACAGAATCATTCCTTATAAGATTTAATATGTGAAATATATTTATATACATTTATGTATATAAATGAATACTCTTAGAAATTTAATGAATTTTTAATCACTCACCGAAATTGACAAAGCTATTTAAAAACATTACAATATTGTGACTACACAGATAGGAATACTTTTTATCAAATTTATAAGACGGGGTAAACCATAGACATAATAACACTATGGACTGAAAATTTAACCTTTTTCTGTACTGCAATTTTGTGTTAACTAAAGAACCTCTAAATTTATGTAGAATTATACACATAAGACAAACAATTTAATCAATTCAGAAAACTTTGCTTTTTTGTGTCAATTCAATATAATAAAACTAAAGTTATAAACAATACTGTGAAGAAATAATTAGTTCTTTGTGAACATAAAAAAGTAACAGAAAATGAATTGTGGTGAAGTTTTACTATGTTTAACAATTAATTGAACACGCACCCAATAACACAGAAGTTGCCACATTCTGGAGACTAATGATGTCAATTATCTCACAAACCCATACTAAAAACACAATGAATAGCTGGAACGGAACCCAGGTCCTTTGAATCTAAATCACAAAGGCCAAATACAACAAAGATGTTCCCCAATATAACAAGCGTCTGCAATCCAAAGTACTATTATGTCTATGGGTAAAACCAAGGAACTCGCATTCATACTTCCAAATATCATTCAACGTTATTTATAAAATACATCATAGATTCAATAGACGATCGTAATATTTAATGGCACAATAATGTTACAATATTTGTCATAAATATTTAAAACTATTTATAATTTCATCGTGTTTAATAATATTATTTTTATTACTTTAATAATCAATGTCAGTAATATAATATACATACACATATACATATATATGAATATAAAATTTCATTGTTTTAATGAAAATGGGCCACTATGCACACACTTGTTGTTACTCAATAAATCTCTTTTAACTTATTATAATAAATTACGTTTATTTCACACATCACGCATTTCGTAAGTTGTTACTTGTTTGAAAATGTTTCACAGATTTAAGCATTAGTCTTTGTTCACACGGTGCACTCGCATTTCGCAGCGTTTCAACTGTCGTTTCACAGTGCACTCGCGGGGCCGTTTCAGTGTATCGACTGTCGTTTCACAGTGCGCTGACTGATGTTTCACAGTGCGCTCACTAGTTGCTGTTTTTATATTATAGGGGGCGGTGGGGGTCGCCTGCCCGGCACAGAACCTCACACGCGCCATTACCGCGTGCCAACACTCCACAACATTGCACATTAGCAACAGATGATCCGTAATATTGCAGTATGAAATATTTAATTACTAAAAATATTTATAACGCTGATTTTATATAATTCGTACATTGAATAAAAAATCCATATAAATAATAAAAATTATACTTTTTTTTTTACAATTTGATTTGTACGTATCCGTTGCTAATGAAACATGTTGAATCAGCTTCAAAAAATGTTTGCGAAAAATTAAATAAAATGGGATAACACAAAGATGAAAAGGAGGTATTAGAATGTATTAAATGAAGAAATGACAGACGTACACAAATGCATCTTTCACTTTGAACTTATCATTGAAAAAAAAACTTATCCTCGATAAAGTAAAACAAAACGTATCAGATATATAAAAACAAAAAGAATTCATGTGAATAGTTAGAAGTAGGACAATCTGTAAAAACGATTAAACTCTAAAAAGTAAATAATTGATACCAAAAAGTGCAAGTCTTGTCTCCCCAAATCATTTCTTTAATAATCACAGTACCCTCTATTCAGTAACTATTGTTACTAAAATAGGAACATACTAAAATGGTAGATTTTAGATTTACGGCCTTATTTCAGCTTTATAAAATATCAACTTGGACTAAATGGAATAGGAACGTACCTTTATTGTCCGGAAAGTTCTTAAAAAGTTACTGAATTAGACCTATTTTGAATAATTATGAAAATGAAGAAAATTTCATAATTTTCATCATTATTCATAATACGTCTGATTCAGTAACTTTTAAAGAACGTTCCGGCCGAAATAGGTACGTTCCTATTCCATTTAGTCCATGTTGATATTTTATAATGCTGAAATAAGACCGTAAATCTAAAATGTACAATTTTAGTACGTTCCTATTTTAGTTACAATACTTGCTGAATAGGGGGTATTATGCAATATATTTATTTTTCTCTCGAATATTATTATTATTTTGAAGTGATCTAAACATCGAATAGACACCAAATACAATTTTTACAATTATTATTTTTTCCAAAAATTACAGATAGTATAAATCTGTATCAAAATCAATTTTGTATAAAACTATTACGATTTTCCAAAGAAACATTCAATGTGCACTAGTTCCAGATAAAACGAAAATAGAATGTCGCAAATTATAGTATTAATTTATACTGAATATATATATCGCAGAGAGAAAATTATAAACGAAATATATTGATAATTTTTTGTACAAAATTTCAACGACGAAGACGTATATGCATAAATAAAACATGCGTAAGAAATGCTTAAATCAATGTGAACGCAAACAACTTAAAGTAGCGTAAAAACTAATAATATTTACACACCAAAAAATTATACAGTATAATAATTTGGTATAAATAATAAAATACTTAATAATGAAAGGGGACTTTGGATTGGCTTCTTTTATTATAAATGTACTTACATTATATATATGTATAAAATTTATATATACAATCAGTTACCGGTAAGTCTTTAAAAAAGAGTAAAAAAATAAAGCAGTTTAAAGATAATCAATTTGTGATGGACGAGCAGAGATGGACGATATATATAACCAAAAAAACTTAAAATAGTCTTAAAAAATAATAAATAAACAAACTAAAGTTGGTTTACTTAAAAGTATCATACAAAGTAAAATCACTTATGTGTTTCTTAAAAATAAAAAGTCAGCTGTCATAAAGTGTATTAAAAATAATAGTAATAATAATAATACAAGAACTTTTTTATCAAGCCGGACCAAAAATAAAAAAATATTGATAATAAATAGAAAATATAATTTTGACAAAATATATTTTAAAACGTCCCATGATTTTAAAATAACCAAACTAGTGTATGGACGGAAAAAAATTCAAACAACAATTTCAAATTAATCACTAAAAATATGCACTTGGGAGTACAACAAAAATTCGTTACAGTTACATGAGCTGTAAAAATAGATTAAAAAATAAACGTGGCTTAAAATAAATAGGTTGTAAATTGAATAAAAGATTAAAAAACACTTATCTAAGGCATAATTAATGAAAACAAAACTTTTTAATGGAAATCCAAGTGCACGAAAATTTCAAAATAAAAATGAAAGGGGATTGAAATAAGAAGAACATAAAGGACACATCTCATCTTGGCAACGTTTCTAAGTGAATACTTGTAGCCTTTCGCTTATAACGAACAACTAAGATATTTATGATTACAGTCAGTTTATTGTCACACAATATTAGTCTTAAAATCATTACAAAACTGATTAAATCTAACTGTCTTCAATGGAATAAAATTGACCGCATATATATTCCACGCTACAGTGTGTACGTCAAAGACAAATTTATTGATAGTCGTTCGTTATAAACAAATAAATTACAAGGCGGAATGTCTCTCTCTTAAAACAGAATTGAATGTCAAATTTTGATATTTGTAACAAAAATAAAGTTTACTTCACAATCCAACCTCATCTAGTTAAATGTTTGCAAGGTAAAAATGTAAAACATTGAAATCCAGATTTAATTATTGGAAAATTGTCAAGTACACTGTTCTAAACAAATGTTCTTCTAATGTCTGTATTATCTTTTAATCATCAAAGTAGTGATTCTAATCATATAATGATGGGATTATTTTATCAAACCGTAGTCAAATACTGTACAAAAATTTTAACAGAATTAGGTCAAGATGACACAAAATTAATTACTGATATAATTACGATTTCAAAAACAAAATATCCATCTTACGAATGAACTGAAGATTGATATTCTTCTTCGTTGCGCCACTTTGGATTTATTGCGTTAATGAAGATTCAAGAGAGAAACATTCCATAGATGAAAATATGAATACGATGACAGAGTTAGGTTAGGTTGGTGTATTGATGCATCACACTTATGGTAGGTTAGGATATAATAAGATGGATGTGTGGTGTGGGTGTGGCACGCTCACGCGTGTGGCGCTCTATGGCACGAGATCGGGCAGGCGCGGGCGGCCCTAGGCGCCCCCCCCGGGCGGTTCCCTCTCCACCTTGCGCTCCTTGTAGTAGATCTCCTCGCTCTCCTTGTCACACAGGAGCAGGATCACGGCACCAAACAGGAATATCGCCGCGCCCCATCCCACACCGTACGCCCAACCAAACTCCCAAACGGTGCGGTTGCCTAAAAAAAATAAAAGATTCATTTTATATGAGCAGAAGATGCACACAAAAGTAGAATAAAGACTAAATGAGATCACTAAGAAGAATTATATTTAGTGGTGAGAGCTAATAATAAAAAAAATTACTATGTCAGCCCTCTCATCTGGTAATGGACATAGGCCTCCACACCTGAGACCACCACAGATCCCTATCCTGAGCAGACCGCATCCATCAGACCACCTTGCCTGAGGTCTTCTTATGCCCATTCTAATACGCAAATGCAGTAACCTTTTGGTCCATCTAGAGACCGTAATTTGGGTAACATGCAGTGCCCAACTTCACTTCTGTTTGGCATCCCTTTGGATAACGTCGGTGACTAGTTTTTTCTCTTATCTCTCAACGAAATACCCTAAGACTCAATACTTAATATTAATATACTCAATAGTTAATTTCTCAATAGATGGCATAAGTATATCAATTAATTTTTAATACCAATACAACCAACTTCCAAAATAAAAGATTGATAAACTCTGGTTGAAAAGCATAATTGGTGAATATTGTGCAAGAGAATATCTATCTTATCAGTACTATTTTTTGATATTGCAATTTCAGACATTTTTCATCACAATACAAATGCTAATCTATTGAAATTGTGTCAAATACTTGTAAATTGTAGACTACTTTTTGTCACTTATACATTAAAACTTCATATTTCGTTTGTCTTTTTCATATCATACTTGCCAATGTAGTAGGTATAAAAGTAAAACTAATGTGTTTATACAAATATTTCATTAATTCAGATTTTCGACTCAGCATCAGTCCCTATGATATCAATTTAACCAGTTTGATTCCTGAATACTTCATAATTGAAACAGATTATTACGAGTACAGTAGTTATTTATTTTAATATTTTGTAAATATTACTCACCAAGATTAAGTTCTGCAGCAAAGCACACAGGATAGATGACCAGGGCAATTAGTATTGATATCACTGAAACAGATAAAAATACACAATATATTATTATACTTAAATCAATTTCCATTTTTTAATCTTTCTACTGAATTGAAATCATCAGATTTATTTGATAATACTTATAAATTGAATTTCTGGGTTTAAATAAGAATTCCGAAACAGGAATTTTCATGAAATTACATATTATAATGTTAAATATATTTTCAATAATTCTTAGCTTTTGTGTTAACTAATAACTTGTGGGAATCCATTTTGAATCTCTGCCCACACATCTGGCAACAAAACATTGATAACAATCAGTCTCTGTGAAAACTTATGAGAAATACTTGTCTCTCTCAGCGTCATTTCCTCGTGAATGAGGGTCGTGTCCTGCCTGTTTCCAGTAAGGGTATCACAAAAACTCTGTCTCTCTCAGCGTCATTTCCTCGTGAATGAGGGTCGTGTCCTGCCTGTTTCCAGTAAGGGTATCACAAAAACTCTGTCTCTCTCAGCGTCATTTCCTCGTGAATGAGGGTTGTGTCCTGCCTGTTTCCAGTAAGGGTATCACAAAAACTCTGTCTCTCAGCGTCATTTCCTCATGAATGAGGGTCGTGTCCTGCCTGTTTCCAGTAAGGGTATCACAAAAACTCTGTCTCTCAGCGTCATTTCCTCATGAATGAGGGTCGTGTCCTGCCTGTTTCCAGTAAGGGTATCACAAAAACTCTGTCTCTCAGCGTCATTTCCTCATGAATGAGGGTCGTGTCCTGCCTGTTTCCAGTAAGGGTATCACAAAAACATTTATTTTTTCAAACTGGACCATCTCTTAATGCAAGTTTATGTTGTATAAATTTTACAACACACATTTTTAAAATAAAATTGTGTTTGGTTTTTTGGAAACTGAGGTGTTAGAAATTAAGATGTGATATACTTACATGCTAGCGCCATGGCTAATACTGCAAGTCTGTAGTATTTGTATTTGGTACGGTGGTCAGTGGCTCTCAAGCCTAGGGCCGTGAGCAAGGACCCCACAACATCCGCACATAGTGTCACTATGCATAGTGCTGCCGCTGCTCTTATATAACCTGAAATTAAATGGAATGATATAGACATTGTCTTATTGACAAAGATCAGTAAACAGAAAAGTAAATATATACATTCGTCTATTGCTTTTCAAATTGGTAAGAAAACTTTAATAATATAATAATAATAATGGAATTCTCGTCAACTTAAAATATTTCAGCCACTGGCATTATTTCAAAATTGTTTGGCCGTTTAGAAATCTTTAATTTATTGAAAAGAAAATATGCAAACTCGGTTACACCAAATACTTCTAAATTATTTTTTAAACAAAAAAGGGTTGATATGTAGTACAGATACCAGAGCAGAGCGGTGGTTAGCGCGCTGGGTTAGTAATCCAGTGGTTGCGAGTTTGAATCCTGCCATGACCAATTTCGTTTACCTATAGTACAAGCATTTATGCTTAGTTTAGGGAATGTATGAGGATGTATATGTACTTGATACATAGACACATTCATTCTTTTAATATAAAATAAATTTATAAAATCTGGATGTATCTGGATAGACTATTATTATTCCCAATTGAAGCAATATTGTTGCATTTTTTGCAATTTATTTCGATCTTTTAAATCATTTACAATATATTGGTCTGCTAAATATTTTGAGGAAGTTTAGAAGTCGGTGAACAAGTAAAAGTTGATATAACAAATTTCAAAAAAAAATTCTTTTCAGAATGAAATGGTGAAAATGGAATAGGTTAAATTGATGGACCTTTATGAACTAAGGGCTTCATATATTTATATTCATATATTTACTTCATTTCCTTCATACTATGAGCAAAACATAAGAGAATGTCAATGGAATGGATGTGTATGTGCCCAAAAAATATATGTATTTACTGTGTTATGTCTGTTGTTAATGTCTATGCGAATCTTCCATTTTCTATTGTGATCTCGTTTCTTTTATTTTAAATTGTTATTTTTGCTGTCTAACCTTTTATTATAAAATTCATGTACATTATAAATGCAACACTAAGTATGTATAGTAAATGAATGTGTACAGACCTACGTCTCTGGATGCATAGCATCCCGGTTGCTCAACCAGGTTGAATGGCAGCGGCGTTTGTGCCCCTTCCTCTACGCAATGCTGAAAGAGACCTTGCCGCCATCCCGCTGCCATTAGCCAATCTGCACTGCTGAGTCCCAGCGCCATAAGTACTATTACCAATATGCCGCATATCAGCGCTATCACCTGGAAATCAAACAGAAAACTCATTAAATACACTGAAGAATATGTATTTAAATCGAAAGTGAATGTGATGGAGATTTATACATGTTTATAAAATTAATAATAAATAACTAGCTAAAAAATTAAGGCGAGAGAGATGGTGTGTATGTGAATGAAAAGATAGAGACTTTTCGTATAATGCTAGTGGCAGTCTATCTAGTGCACTGGATAAGTAATCCAATGGACGCAAGTTCGAATACTGCCTCAACACAGTTTGTTTACCTATATAGCACATCATTTACTTAGTTTAGGGAATGTATAAGGATGTATATGTTCTAGATACAAGGACATACAACCTCTTCTTTTGATTCTCTCTGCCTACCTCTTTAGACACACAATGTGAGAGTATGTACAATATGTATGTATCCAAATGCGTAAAAGTTACAATTTAATAGAGGAAAAATAAAATAATATGATACCAGGAGCTAATATTAGCCCCACGTTGGGCGCCACATACAGAAGCAAAAATATTTATTTTTACTTGAATTGTATTTTGGGTATTTGCGATTTACGTGATAATGTGAAAGTATAAACTCCTCCGCTGAACACGAGATTTACTCTTTCAGTGGAGTAATACGTACCTATTATATAATTGAATTAATTATAAGAAATATCATATAACTATGTACCAACATATTATTTGCAATAAATAAATAAATAAATATATTACTTTATAAGATTATTTATAATCCCTATTCACCACAATATTTAAAAAATAACGTCGTTTTCTTGTCAAGACACGGCCTATCCCTTCGATCTGTTGAACGTACTACACTAGCTATCCCCATTCACAATACAGAAGTTTTCAGCTCTTCTTTTCAAGTACAATCAGCTAGACTATGGAATGACCTAAGTGATGAAGTAACGTCATCTCAATCCATTCAAATATTTAAAGGTAAACTAAAAAACTTTATTTGTCAAATAGTTCTTGAATTCTACCTCCTTTTCTGCATCCGTTACCTCCTTTTCCTCATTGCTATGATCAGTGTTATTTTTATTATTCTTTTTTTTTACTCTCTTTTAATTTTTTTAATCTTTGTATTTTTTTCTCACTTCTTTATTTAATTTTTTTATCAATATATTTCTCACTAAATGAGTATTGTACCAATTTAACTTAGAGTCTTCACGTTGCTCGGGTTGGTTGGAAGAAATTGCCTTATGGCAATAAACCTGCCTTTGTACACATGTATGTACATAAATTATATAAATAAAATAAATAAATAAAAATTAAAACGTTTAAGTTTTTCTCTTGTAACGCCAACAATACGACGAGTCATCAAAATGTCCGACATCCTTACGTTTCATCCTCAGAGACGATGAGACGAAAAATGTCTTTGTCTAGTGGACATGGGATTGTTAAGAAAACCTCCAAACTGTAACATAAAATCACAGGATGGCCCTTCCGTTAGTTAGTATCGCATTACACCCATCTCGGCCGTAATAATAAAAGCGGAGGACCATCAAAATATATACTTTTCGGCCGTTTACTTTACTGCGCGACTTTTACATACAATTTCCTCAGTAAACCTCGACGGCTTCACGTTTTTATTACGCACCCACAAAAGTTATAATCCCCACCGTCAAATTGATTTTAACATCGCGCGATTTATCTCGAAATATGAAGGAAGAGAACATAAAAAAGACATACTAAATAAGGAAGCACATTTTTATTTTAATATTTCAAAGATGAAATAAATATACTAAGCACAAAATTACATTTATATTACATATGTGGTATATCAAGTTTAGGAAATACTCCTGTTTTGATGCAATAGGTTTAACATGTAGGACCCGATGTTTATTTGGGCGTTTCCGTAGTCGTTTCCGTAGCCATATATAAGGAAGTAAGTACTTATGATTAGGGTTGCCAGATGGAAATTTGAAAAAGGAGGACAAATAGCACAAAAAAGGAGGATTTTCCTTAAAAAGGAGGACAATGACAAAAAAACGCCATACCTACAGACGCATATCGAAGAATTTTCATCGTCTCATAATTACTTTATTTCTTGATTTTTTTATATCTTCAATGCAGTCGCTATATAACTTGTATAATATAGTTTAGTCACTACTTAAACTATTAACAATGAAACAAGATTTTTTATAATAAATTCACTTCATTTTAAACATCATGTTTCACCAAAACATATTTTTTTTTTGTAATAAGTTCTTGGTGCTCTTTTATGAAATATGTATAAAAATCTTTAGTACCTAGACATGTTTTTTAAATTATATTGGATAACAATCAACGCAAAAGGAGGACATACGGTAGGTAAGGGAGGACAATTTGTCGAAAAGGAGGACATGTCCTCCTTTAGGATACCATCTGGCAACCCTACTTATGATGTACTCGTGGTCTGCTTTCTGAATAGCTGAACGTATAGGTCATATCTCACTGAGTTCAGGTTCGGTCTTTAATTGTACATAACTTAAATAAAGTGTTCATTGTTATATTTGAATACGCGTGTACTAATTTATTAAAAAGGTGTATCTTAAAGCCCCTCTAGTAAAAAACAGCACATTAATTACCTAACCATAAGTAGCTTGCATGTTTCTTGTGCCTTTAAAAAAAAGCTATGCCATGTTTCTTGTGGAATACTGTTGTGAAAATTAAGAAAATATGCATATTTTTTTTAAAGAATGAATATGTCTTGTATATTCATAATTTCTTTCGAGGAGAATGACCATTATTTCGATTATAAAACAAGAAAGAGAAATATTTAAAAACAAACATAATAATAAAACCAACGGCAATTTGCGCAATATAACAAAAACAGAATTTGTTTATCAGGCAAAATTACAACAAAAGCATTGAATGCATTCGAAGGTAAAAAAAACTGTAATAAAAATGTAGGTCGGTACATTGAAATGGTTACAATAGCTTCCATTCCGCTAAATGGGCCACAGTTCTACAGAAAGTAAGAAAGAAAGGATATTGTGGTTATAAAAAGATCGTAAAAACTTTAATTGCAATACTAGAAAAGGACATTCTATACCGTTAATACTAAACCACCTTTACGTTTTCGAATAAAGATTAAAGTTAAAGTTTTTTACTCTCCGCTATTGTGTAATGGTTGAGAGTCGTGATTTCACCATTTTGTTAATTATATAATTAAAATGGAATAATTCTAAACCGACTAAGTGTCTTAAAAGATGATATATAAAGAGGCTAGTAAGCTAAATAGTAAATTTTGAACATCTTTACCAGTACCTACCCTTTAAAAAAATCAGCCCCCGTAGACAACGTGTTATTTAGATCAAGAAAAATAAGAAACAAAAAAAAGATAACTCAATGTATGGAAATGACAGGTGTCACGTGACAGACAACTGTCACTTCCATACATTTAGTTATGAAATGAAATTATTTATTTCCATTTTTTTACACACATAACTATATATTACAATAACAAAAAAATATCTATATTTTAAAAATACTTATCATAAACATAGTATGTACAATTGTTCCTATTTGGAAATTTATTTGGAAGTTATCATTTCTTGTGTCGATCTGTGTTCCATAGATAACATAGTTTTCAAAATGATCTTACTTTTTATAAAAAATGAATTTTCTAAATTTTTGTTTAAAGAATTTATACATTGGAAATGCGCTCCACAAAAATATATTCAGGGATTGTCAACCTCTTAAGAAAACAAAATGTAGACTAACTATGCAGTAGAAAGTTAAGTGTTGGCCACAATCCACTCGTTTTGTAAATATTACAATAAAAAACATATTTCATTGTTCATAATGTGCGATTTTTATTCGTGACCTGCGACTTTGTGATATTTTAAAATTATTTATAAAAAAAACACCATCTGAATAAGTATAATAAAAGTGTAATTAATTTATAATTTTATAAGTGATTTATGATAACTTTTTACTATTTGCATGTCTCATAAACATTAATCCAATTACCGATAAATTAGACGAATTCTAAAACAACCCAATTGGACTGGTTTTATAGTTAATAATAAACTTTTTGCGTTTTAAAAATTATATTAAGCAGATAATATCATAATTTGAGACGATAACGATTTTAATAATAAAAATATATGGGGTAATCAAAAGGAAATACAGGCTAACTATAGGAATTAAAAAGAAAATACTATTTAAATATACGGGTATTCAAATAAAAATACTGGCTACCTATTGGGATTAAAAAACTATTAAGGTAGTCAAACGAAAATACAGGCTATACTATTGCCAAATGAAAATACTAGACAAATATTGATATTAATAAATGTAAATACATTATATATTGGGGACTTCGAACGAAAATACTTACTAAATAGGATAATAATATCTGGATAAAACTAATTGTGAATAAAAAATATTTAATAATTAAAAAAGATTTTATTCTAAAAATATAAATAACAGATAAATGTACACGTGTAATCAATTTTTAAGAAAATAAACATATTAAGGTTATAAAAAAATAAGTTATCTTAAAATATTCAAGAAGGGACCCAAAAGAGGCTTTAGGAGGTTCAAAATATGATAGTTCGAAATAATTAACGAAAGCACTTCACACATAAAATGGCATCAAATCGATTACTCGAAATTTTCTTCAATAAAATAGGCAATAGGCTTTCTTGGTGACCTTGAGTATTCGCACAAAAAAAAAACAGCCAAGTCGTGAAAACGTGACGTGTTGAATAAATAATGTCTTCTAAAGTTACGCAAAAACACATTAATTTCCAAAAATGATTTATGAAGACTCAAAATTATCTCGGGGTATGCGAAGTCTTCCCCCATTCCCGCTGGCACAGTCGCCGCGCACCGTCTCGATTATTATGTTTCGAATCCGTGTTTTGAACATGAATTATGTAAAAGCCAACAGTTTACAGTATGAATTCCGCACAAAATAGGATTAATGTCTCTCTCCAAAGAGAAGAACCGAATCGTTCGCTCGCAAAAGTATTCAAATAAATCAAGATAGCAAATTGTACGTGACGCTCATACATACCTCAACAATATAATATAATAAATTTGTAATAGAACTATTCACATACTTTTTTTCAATTATTCACGAAATCAATTCAATTCAAAGGAGAAAAACAAAACTTTAGTTCAAAAAGAAAGATTAGACTGGGATATCCTAGGACATTCCACCAAATAAACCTCAAAAGCCTTGTATCATAGGCGTCCTATGCGAAACTAGACGATCTGAACAAATTAATATCGAAAAATACTCGCGTGTCTTTCATGTAATGACGAATAGGAGGAATAGACGTCGGTTCAAGAAGAAGAAGGTAGGTGAAACAATGCAGTTGGCAGGAGTGAGTAATTTCATATTTCTCGCATAAACTGTAATATTTCGCGTATGTTGAATTATTTCCCGTTTGGATTCGTACAAATAAGCGTTAAAAATAGTTCGAGAAATCCTGTGTCATCGATCGACAACAGCCGGTACGCGAGCTTTCGGAACTTGAGGGCTTGATCTTTTCCTCTTATAGGGGGTGATCGTGTCAACCTATATAATGATGCATTACATGATATTGTTTGCCACATATACTTAAGGCTCTTGTTAACGCCTATGACCTTAGGCATAAGGGATGTAGACAAATATGCACACTTATTACCTTCTAATCAATTAAATACGAAAGAATATTGTATATCAGCAAATCTGTAAAATACAATATTTTTTTGTGAAGAAAGAAACAAAAAGGTAAAAAAACTCATCCGGCAGATTTTCATATTCTCTTTCGATCGTAAAAATCTACTTCACAGGCCTTGTAGTTTTTTTTTTTTGTTATTTATAAAAAAATTTACACGAAATGTATCAAACAAATTCGAATTTGAAAAAAACTTTTCAAAAATTCAAAAAAAAAGAGGTAAAAATAAACTGTTCTGCCGACCATTGTATCATTGTAACTGTAAGCCAGACATCTAACTTCTGAGCCAAAGGTATTGAGTTCTGTTTCCGATGGAGAAACAGTTTCGTGCTATTTTCAGTCTGGATTTATTTGTTTTGGAGTCTGGATTAGAGTCATAAATGTACAAAATTATTATTGGGTGCGTGTTTAATCAATATATGTTCGCATCTATATAGGTTTAAGATTTTTTTCTTAATATTATTTGTATTGCATACAATAAAAAATAAAATACTACGAAAGAGAGAAACATTTCCGAAACGACCACTTCTTCGCTAGAAAATATGATTAATATATAATTAAATATTTATTTATATATCATACATACATACCGTCACGCCGTTTCCCTATTTGGGGTAGGCAGAGAGAACCGAACGTCAGACTCTTCTATCTTGGCATACCTGTTTTGCCTCATTTACATTCATACATCGCGTTATACATGCTCTCCTATTATTCTGACTTCGTATATATTCCCCTCTTTCAAAATCTCATTTATATGATCATGCCAGCTCTTTCTTGGTCGACCCTAACATCTCATTCCACTCCTTTCAGTCTTGTATACTTTCTTTGTCAGTCGTTCATCGTTCATTCTCTCTACATGTCCGAACCATCGCAAAGCATTTATCTTCATTCTACTCAGAATACCTCTTTCAATCATACATTCTCTTCTGATATCTTGATTCCTTATCCTATCATAAATTGTTTTGTCACACATTCGTCTTAGGGATCTCATTTCCACAGCGTTAATTTATTTATATATAATTCTCTAAAGAACTTATTTATGGCTAATGAAGATATAAGCCCCCTCCCACCGAATGACTTTTTACTAAAATGAGTCAAAGAAGTTCCTAAAATATCTGTATCCTACTACAAACCACCCTGTATATTGAACGTATATCCAGAGAATCCTTCGATAATAAGTTATTTCAACGAGTAAGTAATGTACAGAATGATATAATATAACGTTGACAATATGGCTTTATTGAACGATAAATTGGAATGAAACAAAAACTGCGAAGAAAAGAAGACTCCACTAGAGGAGATGTATAGCGAGCAGTTTGGCATTTGGTACAATTACAGCCGAGAGAATTGCGAAGAGTGAAAGAGTCTGGGACACGAAGAAGATGAGATGAGATGAGACGAGGAGGTTAGAAGGGATGTGGAGGTGGCGAGTAGAAAATCAATATAACCCCCACGGCTATGGTGGGTGAGTTGTGGAACCCGCCCCCGACACACGAATCAAGTGACTGAACGCTTTGCGTGTTACAGTTGCCTTGGGAACACCAACGAGATACCGCCGCCGCCTCTACTCTTGATTATAACAATAATATAAACCGAAATAAAACGACTTCATATCGTTATTATTTTGCAAAACATGTGTGAGAATAGCTGACGAGGACGACTTTGAGCCAAGGAGCGAGTGACAAAAGACAGACAGAGTTACCTACGCATTAGAATGATTTTCATACAAACATTAAACTTCAATTTAGATTAAGGTTTGACACATTAACATCAAGAATATGATTTGACAATGTATGGGTAAAATCAAACTACATTAATAATTCTGCGAATTTTTAAACCTTTATTAATAGGACGATCGTTTCACCTTTTATGGTCCTGTTCAACTGATGAAGTAAAAAAAGCAATTTAAGAAATTTATAAAAAAGTTATAAAAGACAAAGCGGTTTGTTTAATAATAATAATAATAAGTCATTTGTATAGCGCCGTTTAATGATTCGAGATCATAAGGGCGCTGATAGTTTAATGTTGTGTTGCTCTCTGAAACAAAGCTGTTTTTAATCATTTAGTGAAAGTGCTCTTGCTTTGAGCACTGCGGACATCTAGAGGCAGTGAATTCCACTTAATAGGACCACTCACACTAAAGCATCGGTCATAGTAAGCCGATTTGTTGACTCTGCCCAACTCTTTTAAGGAATCGTTACTCTGTGATCCAGACGACCTGAGTGTGAGATGCCTCCCAGAGAGATCTCTTCTCTGACACAGCTCTTGTATATATTTTGGTGCCAGGTTGTTCAAAGCATTATATACTGTCAAACAAATTTTGTAATCAATTCGCTCTGGACACATCAACCAATGTAATTCGTTTAGTAGTGGAGTTATGTGACATCGTTTTTCTGCACCGAAAATAAGTCTTGCCGCTGTGTTAAATACCATTTGTAGTCTATCGAGCTGATACTTCGGCAATCCAGCATAAATGCCGTTGCAGTAATCAAGCCGAGACACAACGAATGAATTTACAAGTCTCATTCTTGGGTAAGTTTCGACGAATGTTTTTCATTTGTCCGAGTTGAAAAAAACATGAACTGACCGTTTTTGAGATTTGAAGGTCAAGTGACAACTTACTTATTGTCCAAGTGAATACCCAAGAATTTGACACTTGCAGCTGGCACGAGTGTTTCTCCGTTGATGTTGATAGGAGTACTTTCAATGAGGTGCTGTCGCCGTGGTGAAGCTACCCACATAAGCTCTGTTTTAGTTGGGTTCAGTTTAAGCTTGTTGCTAGACATCCACGTGGCGACTTTTTCGATGAACTCAACAGTTTCTACTTCCAGACGATTTTTGCATATGGGATTACAAAATTTGAAGAGCAAGCGATCATCGGCATGAGCAAATGAATTGAATCCTTCGTTTTGAATCAAGTCGTCAAGTGTTTTTATATACAGAATGAATAAAATAGGTCCGAGAACCGATCCTTGTGGCACTCCAAATTTTACAATTTCCGATAAGGACGTATTGTTATTAACCCTCACAGACTGGCGTCTTTCTGAAATATATGAGGTCATCAAAACATCTTGGTTTTCAAGTCATTTTTACAATACTAATTGAACTAGTTTTATGCTTCCATTTTATTACTTAGTAAATTTGCCACTTGTACATGTTGCAAGAAAGTGTTAAATAACTATAAATCCATCTTTGGATTGCACTTAACACGGGTTATCTATCTATTTTATAAATGAAAACTTCCTTGTATCCTACGCAAGTGGTAAGTCTATAGCCAAAATGGACATTTCTTCTAACAAGTTAGTATTTCCAGCCCAGAGAAGCAACGTATGCGTGAGAAATAATTTTAAATTGTTTTCCCCTGCTGAGTAGAATCGAATTGATATTGATTTAAACCACGTGGCAAGAATGGAAGAGATAACAGGTTACCCAAAAAGATCTCCCAACAAATCAATTTTGGCATTCGCCCACGATATATACCGCTACACCTATAGAGATAAGCATCGTCACAGGAGGGGCACACATGCTTGAGAAAACCAAGTTATCAATCTAATAAAAGAAGAAAATTTGAACAACCTACTTTATATCTATGAATATGACAAATTATACAGTACCAAATTCCCCACCCATCAATTTATCCATCCCATTAAAACGACGCAACGGAAGAAACTGGTCTTAAAACAATTTAACGACCCTTAAAGACATTCATATTTCTTTCTGCTGTTGATAATTTATGGAGTAGGTTTTTCACATTAACGTTAAAATAAGCAAGGCACCCTACAGTTGTTAGAAAAATAAAGACAGAGTAAGAAAACGTGAAAGTATGTACTTAATAAACCGCAAACAAACAAAACTAGGTCTGTTTCTTTCTTAGCTTAGCTCTTGAACATAATATTTTAGCGGTGACATATTTCGATAAAAAAATCGCAATAAAATTAATGGGTCTGGCTTGAATTAAGTACCCAGTAAAAGTTTTGTTTATCAAATAGGTATACACCACCGTTTACAAATAGGTATATATTTTTAGCCGCCATATTGCGGTGAAAAGTGTGTATATAACGGCTCAATTGAACGATAAGAATGTGGAAAGAATATGTAGAATTGCTTATAACAAGAAAAATAATATTTGAAAAAAAAAATTTGACGCACATAAATACAGATTTTTTGTATGAAATTTGACAATTGAAATCACAAAATATAACCAGAAGTTGTTCTGAACAGTTACCTACATTTCTGACGTAAAATCCCATAATATTAGAGAAAAAACATCCAGAAATTTCTCTCGACAGAAAAGTTAGTCGTGAAGAAGTAGCCGAACGCATCAAAACTTAAATAACAAATAAAATTATATAAAATGTACCACAAAACTCAAAAAATAAAATAAAAATATTAATTAAAACCGATTTTGGCTAAAAGGCCAGAAGGACCAGATAGAGACACTAAACAGTGTTATTTATAAACGTAGTTCAAATATTGAACTACGGTTGAACCCCAATTTGATTACTTATCTTATTTATAAACATGGATCAAGAGTTGAACCGTGATTCAACTCAAATGTCAAATTGAACTGGTGACGGGAGTAGTTTAACAGTGGAAATAGTTATTCTAGATTTAAAGTGGCTTTTTTAACATAAGACACGAGAAAAACATATGAAAAGCAATAGGTATAAGAATAATATCCATATCCATATATCCATAAGAATTGATTTACGTTGAATTCAAACAAAAAAAATCGAATGTCAAAAAAGTTAAATAGCTAGAGTTTGATAGAACTATCACGTGACGTGCACGTGTTCCGTGCTACGCATACTGATCTGTGGTAATGATAACCAACTTAACAAAACTAAATTCGATGCTGTCGTATGAAATAGAGCTCAAAATGGAGTTCAACTGAACTGCGAAATATGTTTATAAATAAGGTTTCAGTTGGTCGTGGAATAACACTTTGAACTGGGTGTTATGATTCAAGGAATTTTCATATAAAAAGACTAAGATGAATATTTTCCAATGATACATACAAAAAATCTTTTTTAAGCTGCAAGAGATGGCGTCAGTTCTGACGATAACAAACGATCGTTTGGTACAAAACGTGGCGCATACATAAATAAGTAAAATTGAAATATCATGATAATACCCTTCCAGCTAGAGAAACGAAGAGCTTCGTTGGTTTCAATTTCCGCGCGGGTTTTAAAATAAATAGACTTTAAAGCTCCTGTGTAATTTTTCAAGATTTTCTCATCAACCTCCGACACCTAACAACGGAGTGTTTTCACGGAATATCGGATTTTTAAAGTGATCGAAAAACACATACTATAAAAAGTTACACACTTTTTCTTTATAAAACGTCTGGTTTTATATATAGGTAGGCATGTTTCGTATTTAAAACAAAAATGTTTATGTATTAAGTATATACGAAGTAGACGTATTGTCATAAAAAGAAACGCAAAATCTACACAGATACCAGCAAACATCAGCTTTTGGTCGTGGAGTGAACGGTTTGCGCATATACTAACCAAGAAAAAACACAATTTTTCGCTCTGCCAGCCTACGTGACAGACTCAAGAACTATGCCGCTAAGTTTACTATAAATTATGAATTTCCCACCACATTGTGTACATATTATGATATACTACAATATTTTTAAAACCAGTTATAAAATACTTAATACAGATTACAACGGTAAAAGAGTTTTTTTTAAATATGCTTACTATTCAGTGTCCTTGAAATAATCCCGAATCATTAAACAACGATACTAAAAATCCAATTATTACTATTGTTGAATTCCCAGTTTGAAAAAAAAAATAACAACCACTTGCACAGGACGTAGGAAAACAGTCATAACTGTATATCAATAAACACAGAGTTGTTATTTGGGGCAATTACAGTCCCCGCATATAGCTAAGAGACGAGTGCCCGCAAAGATAGATGGTGTTGGGTTCAGTTCTCATTTCCTACATCTTAAGAGACACGGCGTTATTGGACGGCTGGATGAGCTCGTGTCGGATATATTAGAGGTAGTAAAGCTTCCACTTGATCACGATGCAGGGGTAAGGTTGCCTGGCGTTGAGTTTACACATTGTAGGTTGTTCCATTGTCTATGTCTGTCTCCCCGACCTGACCCTTCTTCTTGCAGTCGAGAGAAAACTTAAAAGTGCATGTAAACAACCGTCCCTCCTCCCCCAAACCCTCTGTCTGGGACGCCAGACAATGCACCCTCACCCCCCTCCCAGTCAACACGTATTCTTCCGATCCCTGACCGGAGTGAACATCAAATATTGACGCCATTTTAAACGCACACTTTATTCAACCGACGCCAGTGAAACTTTAATGGAAGAAGATAGAAACGAGACGAAAAAATTGAAGAAAAAAATGGAAAAACCAATATCGCAACTTTCAACGCTGTACATTATCATCGTCAGTTGTTCTGCGTTCATTCTTCTCGCATGACTAAACCATATCGATCTTTCCTAGGGTTTCCCATAATTTTTTAAGATTTATTTTCGACTGTGACCATTTCTGACCGCCATGGCACGGTTGGTAAGCCGTTTGGCTTCTGTGCGGGCGTCCTGGGTTTGATCCCAGGCAGAGTTGAAATGTATTTAAATTCATTTTGCTTCTCTGGGCTGGAAACACTGGTAAGTTAAAAGAAATTGCCATAAGGCAATAAACTCTCACTTGCGCAGGGTGCAAGGAAATGCTTATTGTTATTATTATTATACAGTTATCGGAAAATGAAGACAATGACAGTCGACGAGTGTGAATCTTCCGTTCACATTCGTCAAATGTTATTTTTACACTATGGTGCCGAGATTGCCAATCTAGAGGACTTCATGAGCTACTTTTCATTTTTGCTATGCATTTTTTCTTGTCGCTCACATTGCGCTCTGTGAAGAGGCCGTTTACAGTCTCTATATGCAGAGCGAGTGGTGGTGGAAGTATCGAAAACTTTGAGATGTATGGGCTGCGCAGAGCGCAAATTTGAGTGATTTGCTTGGTTAGTATAACATGTGCAATTCGCCTCCCTCCGCGACAAAATTTTTCAATTTATATGCCAGAAACTATACATTGGTGTCTCGCAACAAATCAGGAGGGCAAGTCTGGTCCAACCGGCGAAATCAAAACCCTCACGATTACCCATATAATGGATATAATTATTAAATGGAGTTCTATGACATGCCGGTTTGACCAGACTTGCACCCCTCATTTGATTCGCCCCATTTCGCGACTTAATGAAGTATATTTCCGATATCGCTCTCTGCCGTGCAAAAAGTTGATCTTATTACCGAAGGAGAGACGTAATGTCATTAGAAGCGAACAATCATCCCTCTATATTTACCCAAATCCGATAAACCCCTTGGAAGGAAGGGAGGGGGTTGATTAATACAATTCATCAGTATTCAATTCGACAATCACATATTATGTTGTAAGGTTTCATTCAGAATTGTTACATGTAAAACGAAAAATTAAATACACGAGTAAACAATATTGACGGATCAATCGAGAATTAGGAAATCCTACAAAATACAGATTACATATACCTACTTACTAAATAAGCCTTTTGTTTTCTGTGCGATCGTCCTAGGTTCTATCCCCAGCAGAAGAAAAAATTATTCGAATTAATTTCTCATGGAGTCATGCGTATAATAAATATTTCTTTTCTGGTTTGGAAACAATGGTTAGTTGGATAAAATTGCCATAATATGGCGATACACTCGTCACTTGCGCAGGGTTTACATCATACTTAACAATATTTTTGCTAAATTATAGTAACCAATTAAACGAAGAACAAATTTATTTGCGTGATTAACGAGTTAATCCAAATTTCAGGGGTACGTTCGGAATTTTTTTTATCGAGAGAATTTTCAAATATTATGATTCTGGAACTGTCTATCTAAATGAGGAAACGCCAATGGAACTTATTACATGTGAGTTCCAGTGCGGCCTTAATGCAGTGAAATAAATTTTTAATATAGCAAAATTAGTCTGAACTTGACAAATGCTATTGTAAACAGAATGAAAAGGGAACACACTGCTATAATTTGACCACATAGAAGGAATAAAAGCAAAACAAATCGACAAAAAATTATAGACCTAATAGAGAAGGAATGAGAGCAAACATTGGTAAAATCATGTGAAAAATTATTCGTAAGACGTCAAAATAACAGACGAACATTATAAGTTAATAAAATTATTTGTCATAACACTTGTTGGATAAATTCGTTTATCTGGAGTCCACTATTACCAACAAAGGAGAGTGTGAAACCAAAATCAGGAGAACGCCAAAAAGTGCCATGACCAGTCTAAATACAATTTGAAAAGACAGGAACAAATCCAGAAACCTAAAGGTGAACAAACATCTCTATTCTTCAATAATTTCGCATCACGGTAAGATTGTCGTCTCTATATCTTGACGTATACTCAAGTTTTTTGGAAACAAAGCCAGAGTTGAAGACAGCCTTGAAAAGCTGATCATGGGCGGAAAAGCGCCTGGTACAAGATCGAAGCAGATCGCCGATGCGTTGGTCCGACTAAATAAGGCAAAATATTCCTGCTACGTCACTCCATAGAGCCGTCCATCTGGCAGCTGACAGGACTATCTGGAGAGCAATGGTCCGCACCAGGGTACATGATACATACCAGGTACATGATACATACCAATGCTTAGTTAGTTTAGCTTAGCTCACATAACTGAGGTCGTTTTTCATAGAAGTGTGCAGACCGAAAACTATGTAAGCTAGAATGAAAGATGGCCTCAGCTATGCGAGCTAAGCAAAACTAGGTAAGCTTAGCGTATGGTCTGCAACCCGCTTCATTTTGAATGAGTCGATAATATATAGATCAACTCATTGACGTATATAATTTCATTATATTTCGTACCGATGCAATTCAATACAACGCATGAATAAGCATTGAACCATTTAGAAGCCTGTATAACGTAATTAAATACAATATCGAGTTCATATATCTTAGAGAGAGAGCAGCGGTTCTCAACCTTCAGTTACCCTTAGGAACGTCATTTATCTAGTAAACAAAAAGTAAGTTATAGTAAACAACATTACATAATATGGATGGAGGGATAACTTTACCGATATGCTGGAGTTTGGAAGAGAGATATATTTTTTAATGAATATGTCCTTGTTTATACAATATACAATTTCCTACATTCCTTAAATTAAGCATAAATGCTTGTGCTATAAGTGAACGAAATCGGTCAAGGCAGGCTTCGAACTCGTGACCACTGGATTACTAGCCTAGCGCGCTTATCGCTCTGCAATCGACCCTTGTTACATAAATTATCTACCTGTTAATTTTGAAAAGAAAATCAATGGTTTCGTTTCGTACCTCGTGGTATAACAGGTGATATTAGTCGATGTCATATATATCGTCTTTTAAATTTGTTACATCACGCCATGTACCTCACGGGGTAGGCAGAGAGAATCGAACGCCACATAATTCTATCTTGACACACATTCATCGCCTCGTCAACATTCATACATCGTCTTATACATGTTCGTGTTGTTAACACTAACATTTCCATCTTTCAAAATACCCTTCACATGATCCTGCCATCCCTTTCTTATTATTATTATTTATTAGGAGTGGGTCCAACACGCCCCTGCACCGCGACCATAGGTTGATCTATTGTGCCTCCCTTAGGGGGATGTCACTTCAACAGCATTCCGGTTTCTTGAATAAGTCCCATATTTTGCAGATTGAAATGCCTCCCAGATCTTGGGGTCTTAGTATAAAGGCTCCCAGGTGTCTGTGTCTGGATTCCATTAGGGCTGGACACTCACAGATCACATGAGAGTCTGTCTTCATCTTGTTGACACTTTCCCAATTTGGTTCATCAGCGATCCCCATTATGTAATAGTGTCTTTTTAGATGACAATGCCCAGTAAATAGACCAGTAATCGTTCTTAGTTGCTCTCTGCTGAGACTCAGCAGCTTTCTTGTCCTCTTTTTGGAGAGCCCTTCTATGAATTCTTTCGCCTGCCGTTGTCCACAACTAGCTTCCCAGAACTCTCTGTGTTTGACTGTTATCCAGTCTTTGACCGATCTTTTAATAGTTGCTGCAGATAAGCCAACCGCTGGTTCAGGTCCTATGAAAGGCATCCCTGATCCTTTCTTTGCCAGCTTATCTGCTCATTCGTTTCCTTCTATACCTTTATGACCAGGTACCCACAACAAATGTATTTTGTTGTTTTTTCCTGGCCTTTCAAGGTACTTTAGACAGTCCCATACCAGTTTTCAAGTGACCTGGTATGATTCCAGCGCCTTAAGGGCTGCTTGGCTGTCTGATGTTCGTGTTGTTAACACTAACATTTCCATCTTTCAAAATACCCTTCACATGGTCCTGCCATCCCTTTCTTAAGCGGCCCCGACCTCTCATTCCATTCCTGTCCGCAATTTATATTTTCTTCGTCAGGCGTCCCTCATTCATTCTCCCCATGTGGCCAAATCATCTCAATGTGTTCACTTACATTCTGTAATTAAATTAAATTTGTTTAGTCTTCATATTTCTTACACTGGCAATAACACCTGCGCAATCGAACGTTCGCGTCTGTGCGTTATAACTTTAGTCAACTTCACGTCAATCATATTACATTGTACCTATATTTTGCATTTGTTCATTTATAATTTTTAAATAAATTAGTTGTACCTACTTATTGAACTAGTAGGAACCAATTCTTTAAACCTCAAAAAAAATAATCGAATGGATTATAATGAATATAAGATTTGTACAAATCGGCTTGCATTGATCGATACTTAAGTGTGAGTGTTCCTATAAAATATAATTAATTACCTCCAGGTGTTCGATGTGTTCTTATAGTTATCGTAAAACAACTTAAACCTGTCACGTGGGTGCACAAATCGCAAATTTGTGTATTTTTGCTTGATTAGTATACGTGCAAACCGTCCCCCTGAGCGGTAAAAAATCTCAAGAAGTTTGGTGGCATCTATACTTCGAAACAAAATTAAATTGAGCTATCAGCGCATATATAAAATGAACCTGAATCTTCAAATGGCACTATAGAAATCCCGCCTTAAAGTATTATTAATATGTTTTATTCACATTATTATTAATATGTACTTACATATTTTTCAACAAGACACGAATATTTTATAATTATCCTAAAACAATCAACATACCACAGGACGTACGCGAGCCTCAGGTTGGTAATCGCTGTTAAAAAAAATGTTCCGTTGCACAAAACTACACCAATTAGAGCATTTCATATTCTACTCCTTAATATTATAACAAAATATTTTTTTATTCTTCTTTTTCTTAATTTTGATACGACCATGCCCTTATCTGAAAAATATTTCCTATTTGGTGAAAAATGTTTCACTAATTAAAAGTAATAATATTAATCAGCTATGGAATGGCCTAAGTGATGAAGTTACGTCATCTCAATCTATTCAAATATTTAAAGGTAAACTAAAAAAACTTTATTTGTCAAATAGTTCCTGAATTCCTTCTATATCCTTCCGTAACCTCCTTTTCCTCATTGCTATGATCAGTGTTATTTTTATTATTCTTTTTTTTTAAACTCTCTTTTAATTTTTTTTTTCTCTTTGTAATTTTTTTTTATATATCTTACTCTTTTATGTTATTTTTTTATCAATTTATTTCTCACTAAATTTGTATTGTACCAATTTAACTTAGAGACTTCACGTTGCTCGGGTTGGTTGGAAGAAATTGCCTTATGGCAATAAACCTGCCTTTGTACACATGTACATAAATTATATAAATAAATAATAGTGGAGCATTTTACAATTCCTCAATTGCGACATTCTTGACATTGCAACATGAGTTACTTCGAGATTTTTTTCTGTGTTTGGTGTATCACCACCGAATAATCTATTTCTCTTGGAGGAATAATAGGATGGAGGCGCCTTCAGTACATTAAAAATGCAATCAAATTCCCTCATTTTGGAGTTTAGTCACAAGTTACAGTATTGACAACAAAATATGTTATCCGAGCAAACTAGCGCAAACTTCAATCTTATTGTTTGCAACGCAAAATATTTCGTAAACATCTCGTTTTTTAACCTAAAAGTATTATTGCTTCCAAAAATAGTTTTTTCTCTTTTTTCTTAACTAATTATTGGAAACAAAATGTGGTGAAATGTAGGAATAAAGGACACGGTATATCTTTTCACTTGTAAGCGTAAGTATTGAAACTAACCTACTATATTTAACGTAATATTGCGTATCCAACTGGCCACGGTTAAATTATAATTGTATAGTTATTTTTTTGAATGATTCGTTCTTAATGATTTAATATTTAGAACGATATAATTATTTGTAATAGTTTCTTAAAATTTTACTTATTTTTAATTTCATTGGTTTTGTAAATTGTGGATACGACCGTAATCCGCCATTATATTGTAATATGTTTCGGGCACAATTTGAGAAAAAACATAATTTGTATTTACTGTTAATGCTTTTTCAATCATTTTGTCACATATTTGTAATGTTTTTATATTGTCACCAAATATTTTATTAATGATTTAAGATAATTGAGCATGTCAATCACATCACATATTTCCGCTGCGATATTAGCCGCCATATTTCATTCGACCGTAGAGTTGGGCATTGGATATGAATTTATTTTCAATATTTATTTTCTAATAATTTTTCTGCAAATTCAAAATTTTATTTGTTTATTTATTTAAATCCACATTAACATACAAAAATAACAACAATACAATAGTGCAACATATTACAATTAAATTATGAAAAATAGACAATTTAGAATATGTTGGCACTGACAAAATGAATACCTACAAGTTACTGGCGTTATTATTTTATATTTCTTGTGAAACGGGATTTCATATTATTAAAATAATCTTAAACGCACTTTATTTATTAATTTTATTTTATCTGACATCTTTAAGTATTACACAATATTGTTAATGTTTTTATTTTATATTTATAATGTTTTTAATTTATTTATGTAAATGGACGTGAAAAACATGTGTATTTTTTACAGATTTCCAAAAAATCCAGCTCTTAGAGTTTTGTGGATTGCCGCTGTCAATCGTCCTCCAAATTGGCAACCATCTTCATTCACAGTCATTTGTTCAAAGCATTTCAGAGATGATGAAATTGACCGAAGTGGTTATAAAAGAAAAATTAAGAATAATGTTGTCTCTTCAATTTTCTCTCAATTAGATACTGTTTGTCCTGAAGTAAGTTGATAGTTTTTTTTCTGACTTAGTACTTATCAAATTATGTGTTTATTAAATATTACTTATTTGTTCTGTTTCGGACTTTTTTGTAAATTTTATATACCTACAAGTTTTTAAATATCCTTACCTATAAACTTATTGAATCATTATTTTGATATACGTTATTAAATTTTATAAATACACTTGCGGACATTCTTAATTTACATTGATTTTTTTTTTTTTTTCAGATAACTTCACCCATCCTTCTTGAACCTTCGGTGCCTAGTTGTTCATCATCAAATCCAACATTGCCTGAAAATGATATTTCTATGCAGGACACTCCAAGAAAAATACGTTAAAGAGAGAGCTGTTCGTTCACATATACTTGATAAAAATCGAAAAAAGAAAATCAAGGCATTACAAAAAAAAGTATGGAGAAAATGTAAACAAGTCACTAATTTGAAAAATATAGAACCGATGGATTTTTTTTAATAAAGCTTGGTATCTAAAAAAATATGCATTTTTTAATATATATCCCCTTTTCTGTAAATCATTTAAAGTTGCTAAGACCACCATAACATCTGATTTCCGCCAGGAGAAATTAATCAAAAATAATTAATCATATAAATCATGAAGATATGATACTAATAATTTTTGTATTTAAAAAAACATTTAAATTAGTAAACTATCGAGTTGTAAACACGACAAAATGACATCTAATTAATTTCAGAAAAAATTATCAATTATAATTTAGTATGTAATAATCATTGTCTTATCATACATTAATGTGTCAAACAATAAATGATGAATTTTTTTGCTCTACTGTAAAATTGCCGATTTTGACATAGTAAGGTTTCAAACGAATTCATGGACAGGCAGACTGACATGAATTTAGCCGTGCACAAACATGTGCAAAACCAATCTTACGAGGTCTACTTTATTTATATGCAGATGAATGATCCTAATTATTTAACAATCAAAGTTAAATATATGAGACATTTTTTGTAGAAAATGACATTTATTATAATATGCTTTATCATAATTGTAAATTATTGTTCATTTATCATAATTGTAAATTGAAAAAGATTTATGCTTGTTCATTTATCATATTTGTAAATTGAAAAATATTCAATTTTAAAATAATATTTGTCTGAATTGAGCCCATCTCTAACTTCAGGGTCATTTGCTTACTTCAATATTGCCACTAAAAAAAAATTGCCATTAGATAAAAAAAGTACTTATTTTATACTTATTGTTGTCAGTACTGTAAATTGTGACTAAACTCACAAATGAGGGAATTTGATTGCATTTTTACTGTAAAGATTATAAGGTATGGGCGGCCCCTTGCTATTTCTTTTAAAATTTCATAAAAAATTGGGTTTATTGCCATTAGGCAGTCTCGTCCAACCAATCCGAGTAACGTGAGTAAATCAAATAAATTCCTTAAAACCACTCGACTGTTTTTGCCCGAGTCTCACTCGGGCGTGGATTTCTACCGTGTATTGAAGAGCCCGAGCCTCACTCGGGTATTTTTTAAAATTTATTTTAAAGTGATGATCTCGAGCGAAATATATTCGTGTGTTGACGAGGCCAAACGACGTTCGGGCAGGACGTGTTAATGCTTGTTTTAGTGTTTTTATTCGTTTACAGAATTTAGCTGTGCGCAGTTCGTTACCGTATGACATTGTATGTCATATCGAAAAAAAAACTGGCAACTTTTGGACACAACTTTCGTCCAAAAATCAACCAATTAATTAGTTAAAAAAAATTAAAGGAAATACTTTTCTTACTATTGTTTAGTTTATATCCCTGTATATGTGTATTAAAAATATGATATTCCCAAAATATATCAAATTTAATATTTAATTTTTGAGGATGCCGAACGACGTTCGTGCAGGTCGTGTTTATGTTTGTTTTACTTTTTACTCCTCACTAACCCAAGGGGATATAGTGTGGAGTTACGATTTCGCAATTTTTAAGGGTATTTTTTTATTGCAGATTATCAACTAGTATCATGCTGAGATTGTATTCTGAAAGTTTCATCACAATGTGTGTGTGTTATGTACGCTGCGTGCTATGTACGGCGTGTTTATTTTACTTTATCGATTATAGACTAAAGTACTCATTCGATTCTTTTCAAATTTTGCAAATGTGTTTATCTAGTACTCAGCTTAGACCCCATTAGATTTTGAAGGATATATGAATAGTGCTTCTCAGCTTTTTAACTGTCAAATATTTCAAAGTGACCTCAAGCTCAGGAAACTTAAAATTTGAATTTTTTATTTTCAAATTGGTAAAAAGGCACATCACTTTCATAGATGGCATTGAAGATTAATCAAGTTTTCATAATAAAATATTTAAATAAAAAATAATTTTACATACTCATTTCATGGAAACGCTGAATATTTTCCATACAAAATTTGAATATTTTTTAGAATGACTTGTTAGTGAGGATTTTAGCGTTGGCCACAACTCACTCGTTTTTATTTGTTTACAGAATTAAGTCGAGCGCAGTTCGTCATCGTATGACATTATATGTCATTACACTTTGTATAATGTTAACATTTTTTTATCCCTGTATGTGTGTGTATTAAAAATTTGATGATATTCCCAAAATATTTCGTTTATATTATTTTACAGTTTTTTGAGTTGAGATAGTAATTTGAAAAAGTAAGCACCACTGTAACGTAAGTTGATGTATCTCTGTCTCAAGTGTCGTTAGACTAATATCTCTTATCTTTCTGTGTGATCTTAGGTACACTTTTTTCTTTATCTTATGTTTTTCTTCGCTCGAGTGTATCTTAGATGAGACTTTTGTAAATTAATGGCTGGCACAATTTGTCACTGGCTTTCTTTAGGTCTTATGAAAACTTTAAGTAACCCAACTGTACCAAATCATCTATTTTCTTTGTGGACACATCACGCCCATTCTATATTTCTTGTCATACGTACATTTTTTTTTCGAGATGAAATGAAATTTTTAATGCACCCTGTGCAAATCGCGATTTTATTGCCAAATGGCAATCGCTTGATTTGAAAGGATTTGCGTGAGAAATAATTTTAAATAAATATCTCCCCTGCAAAAAATTGAACTCAGGCTACAGGTACAGAGCTCTCCTATATTTCACAGTAGTGGGGAGGTAATAATATGTCTGTTTTGTTAGTTATAATAAATTTTCTTTGAAGTATTTCTGTTATTTTCACGATTCATATTTTGTTCGGGCGTTTAAGATCCAACCTATACATGTTCTATCCTTGAATTATTATCACCACGCTGAGACCAGACCCCGCCCACCGCCGCCCAGAGAAGAAAGTACCTACCTAACATTCGGAACCTACATTTCAATATTTTTTAACAGATTTTTAATTATCTCAATAGAGACGAAGTTGGAATATTTATTGTAGGAGAACCAGGAAATCAAGGCACCTACAGGGCTTACGACCTGTCATCGGCTGGTTTACGTGATCACTTTATGCGCTTGCGCAACATTCACCAATTATGCCTTTTTAATGAGATCCGAGATATGTTTGCGCATATGCAATAATAAAAATATTCGATACATTTCAATAATTGAAATTATTCGAAATACATTCAAATAAGAAACATTCATTTATTTTTGGAGTCAGTTGCAATTTTTCACAAGAGTCAAAACACATTACAAATTCATCACATTACTCGTTTGCGAGAACAACGACATAAGTCAAAAATCTGATTTTTGAGTTAATAATGCAGAAATTATAGAATTATAATGTACAGAAGCCGCGTGTAGTACAAATTTCGAATTCAAATGTATGCCATTTTTTTTACATGTGTGTGTGAGGCGGTAGATCGGTTGGTCTACGTATTATGTAGGTGTGCGTATCGGTAGGTGTACGTATAGGGCCGGGCGAGTGAAATTCGTCTGTTTCAGCGTAGTTTTAGTTGGCATACATTCATTGCGCTGACTAGGTATCTGTATCATATATAATCTAAGGCAGAAATGCTGTGTTTATCAATATTCATGTCGTCTCCAATTCTCAGTAAATATCTATATTATAAGTACCTATACCTTTCAATCCTAATACCTATAAAGTTAAATTTATTATTATTCTGTCAAAACAGATCATCATTGTTTTCGGTAAATCCATTTGAAGCGATGTCGCGTTCTGAAAATAGGTTTTTCATTTTATAAATACTTATAGAATGTTATATACCGATGTGTCTTTTACGTTTTGACGAGTTTTTTTTTGTAACAATCAATCTCACGTAATAATTTGTCAAGACAAATGATGGATAACATAAGCAAGAGTTGTTTTAATATTATCAAAATTAACGACTCGCGTAGTTTATTAATGGACATCTAATGTATGGATGGATAAAGTTGTGTGAATTATCGACATGTAAACAAACACGTGTAAAAATAAGGCACTCTGAGTGGTGGGTCCCACTAACCTTAAAAATAATGAATATGATTGAGGCGAATAAAATCTTAAAAATAATGAATATGATTGAGGCGAATAAAACCTTAAAAATAATGAATATGATTGAGGCGAATAAAACCTGCAAAATAATGAATATGATTGAGGCGAATAAAACCTGCAAAATAATGAATATGATTGAGGCGAATAAAACCTTAAAAATAATGAATATGATTGAGGCGAATAAAACCTGCAAAATAATGAATATGATTGAGGCGAATAAAACCTTAACAATAATGAATATGATTGAGGCGAATAAAACCTGCAAAATAATGAATATGATTGAGGCGAATAAAACCTTAAAAATAATGAATATGATTGAGGCGAATAAAACCTGCAAAATAATGAATATGATTGAGGCGAATAAAACCTTAAAAATAATGAATATGATTGAGGCGAATAAAACCTGCAAAATAATGAATATGATTGAGGCGAATAAAACCTGCAAAATAATGAATATGATTGAGGCGAATAAAACCTTAAAAATAATGAATATGATTGAGGCGAATAAAACCTGCAAAATAATGAATATGATTGAGGCGAATAAAACCTTAAAAATAATGAATATGATTGAGGCGAATAAAACCTGCAAAATAATGAATATGATTGAGGCGAATAAAACCTTAAAAATAATGAATATGATTGAGGCGAATAAAACCTGCAAAATAATGAATATGATTGAGGCGAATAAAACCTTAAAAATAATGAATATGATTGAGGCGAATAAAACCTTAAAAATAATGAATATGATTGAGGCGAATAAAACCTGCAAAATAATGAATATGATTGAGGCGAATAAAACCTGCAAAATAATGAATATGATTGAGGCGAATAAAACCTTAAAAATAATGAATATGATTGAGGCGAATAAAACCTGCAAAATAATGAATATGATTGAGGCGAATAAAACCTTAAAAATAATGAATATGATTGAGGCGAATAAAACCTGCAAAATAATGAATATGATTGAGGCGAATAAAACCTTAAAAATAATTAATATGATTGAGGCGAATAAAACCTTAAAAGTAATGAATACGATTGAGGCGAATAAAACCTTTTTTCAATATGTCCAAACCACCTATAATATCCTTATTTATATTGCATTCTCTCCTTATATCCTCAATTGACGATTAAGATAATAAGTGACGATAAGTGTTAATATTAAAAAAAGCGAATAGTTGCAGTACCAAAAAAAGATTATTATTATATATAGTTATATCGTTGTTTATTTATTTGTTAACGGTTATAAAACCTTTAACAATAAAAGTCAAACAATCATTTAAAACATCATCTTAAATAAGCAATATATTCAAAAATAGTTTTAGTTATAAAAATTGAAAAAATATGGTTTTAAGTTGTAAATTATTATCATAAAGATGAGAAACCATCATTTATGTAATATTATGGTGATATGTATTTATCTGAGTCGAACACATTTAATTGGGCAATATGTTAAGTAGGAAAAGTAATTTACTGCTACCACTGTCCAATAAAGTAACATTAAAGTCCTTTTGAAAGCGTGACTAGAATGCGGGGCTTAGCTTACATACATACCTACACACACCTAGAGGTACCTATGTAATTCAACCAACATTTTCCAAATAGTTTCCCATATTTATAGTACCTACCTACCTACCTACCTCATCTTCATCTCCACCGCCCTATTTCATTACGTGGGGTTCCTCTGCCGGACGGACGGAGAAAAACGTCAAAATTTGCAGCAATTAGTTATAAAAAACGAGTGGAATATGGCTAAAAATTAACCATCTTCTTCTTCTTTCTCCTTGGCCTCATGTCTGAGGATGGCGGCTACGCTCAATCACCCGCCGAATGGTCCGCCTTCATAAAGGACGGTCTTGGGCAGATGATCGAAGGGCATCAGTGATAGATGATGCTGTACACTGAAAAAAATATTATGACAACCGAACTGGCTACCTACGTTTTAGCCAAGCCTTGGTTATCAGTAATAAAGGTTTTACCTATTTATGACTGTTCCGAAAAAGACTTATTATTTTGTCTGTCAGTGTACATATTCCGCCTATACGTTGCTCCACCGTACATTTCTGACCACTGTCAATATATCCAGGTTATCTTGCTTCCCCTGGGGGAGCGAGTGTGTGTGTGTGTGTTGTGTACATAATTGAAACTGAATTCACCCTTTGCCAAATCGGCTTTTTTTCCACGTCCTCTTGACCGTGTTGTGGATTTAACATGACAAGCATTACAACGAAGGGCATCGATCCGCATCAGCTGATTTATTTAGATTGTTGTCCGGATATTTTATTTCTTGGTCTTGTCAGTGGGCCATGCCAACATTTCATTTCACCACGATCCAGCTGTTTAGTTATTTGGGTGTTTTTTTTCTTCCACTAATAAACTGGTGATACACAATATAAAAAAAAACATAACTGTTATTGGTAATATTATTGGTTAAAAATCAAACATACTACCTTCTTTAAACCTTCATCCCTTCCTTATCAACGCTTTTCTATATCCATTATCCTTCCCTTTCCCCCGCATACACTCACCACCATGATTATAACTCACCTACTCGAAATCTATATATGATAATGTAATTAAGTGAGACTTTCTAATTGGCTTATTTTTTATCACCGTCAAACAAATTTTGTAGCCAACTCGCTCTGGACACTTCAACCAGGGCATACCATTATTAAGGAAATTTAATTAAGAAAGTAATAAAACGAGTTATAACTTTTTTATTAAAAGATTCTTTTGACCGTTCGTCGAATTGAATTAGACTATAAATATTTTTTATTTTATTTTATTTCCGGGAAATTTACAGTATAATAACATTTTTTATATAGATGCATTAGTATAAGACTAAAACCAATAACAAATTTCCACATTATTAACAATAATTTTTGACTGCTGTGTTTATATACTTAAAACTACATATGAAAAACATTTATATCTGAATGATAGTGCATGAGTGTATGTATGTGTGTACGTATGGGTGTAAGGGTGTGTATATGTGTGTGAGTGTGTCTCTATAAATGTAAGAGAGAATTTATAGGTACCTGCATTATTACTTGAACTGATGACAGTAGAAAATGATTTAGGTCCTAAAAGAAAAATATCGACATCCAGATGTTCGTGATTATAAGTATGCGTATGAGGGGTGCGTTTTTCGTATAAGTACCTATTATTATGGTGCGGTGTGTGAAACAAAAGTGGGCTTCGCGTACGATGCGATGGGACGTTGAAGGAAAGAAGTTCCGTAATTTTAGGACAGTATGTATGGAGGTATGGAAACATATATGTGGAGCATACTGTTATATGGCTGTGAGACATGGTGTCTTACCGAAAGAGACAGAAGTAGACTTGAGGCTTTCGAGATGTGGTGTTACAGAAGAATACTGGGAATTTCCTGGAGGGACCACATCACGAATGCCGAGGTTCTCAACAAAGTTGAAGAAGGCAGACACCTACTCAATACCATCTCCGAGAGACGTGCTCGCTGGATTGGGCACATCTTGCGCCACGAGGGACTCCTACATGACCTAATGGAGGGAATGGTTGAGGGGACAAACCACAGGGGGCGCCTCCGACGGGAATATTTGGCCCAGGTGTGCGAGGACATGAACTGCGCCACATATGTTGAGCTGAAAAGGGCTGCACAGGATAGAGAGAAGTGGAAAACGAGATGTAGACTTCTTCTGCAAACCAATCCATAGGATTGAGACTTTTGATGAAGATGTATGGAGGTATAGATACCGTCAAACTTCCTCGCTGCGTGGGGGGGGGGGGGCGGTTTGCACTTATACCAACCAAGCAAAGACCGAGAAAATTGCGATCTGCGCACCCATGTGACGGGCTCAAGTTGTTTTCCAATAACTATATTACTTACAGCACACTCTTTTAAGTGTAGGTAGTTTTTTTGTATGGGTAAGGTTAGGTAATGTGTATACGCCGCGCCGTTTCCAATTCAACAAATAATGGGTTTTCATACTCAATGAATCATTTTAATGCGCTATAAAACACAAAGTGATATTTCCTCTTTGTATGAATTTCGATCGTTGTGAAAATTTTGTGCCAGGAACGACTCGGTCCAGTTCTCAAATAAAGAGCGATAGATAATAAATACTACCTATCGCCATTTATCGATTGGATTCGTGTGTGTGAAATGTGAACATTGAATTATTGCACATTGAAATGGGTTTACATTGTATACCTACGTGAGTCAAATATCACATAAAATTTGTGATAATGGCGTTTGAATACTTCACATAAAAAATAACTTTTAGGTATGTTGTGCAATTTATTAGTGTGCTCTTGTGATGGATTTGAAATACTAATTTTGAAAATCTTCTATGAAGTGTGAGGACCTGGCTTTGAAGAGTGCTTCCACTTTTTTTTCTATTATCATGGGTTTCATGTGTCCCGTGAGAGCCGTATAATCAAAAATACAAGAATCAAAATAACATCACACATAGTTCAGCAATGAGTTAACTCATGTTGCATTTTTAGGTAAGACGAGATCGGTGTGTTGGGATAGACGCATGTGTCGTGCTTCATTTTATAAGGTATTGCACACCCGCCGCTACCAATCCCACATTGTAAGATATGATGTGATGGTATAATAATAAATTTAGATAATTTATATAGCGCCGTTTTTGTGAATATCTCACCTCAAGGGCGCTGAAAATTGAATACGTTGTATCATTTTTGCTCTGGTAAGATTTGCGAGAAAGGTGCGTTTTGAGTTTTTTTCTGAGCGAAGATTTCTAATAAAGCCAATTACAGGTACAGGTATATACGGGCCCCTTAAATACTTAACAAATATAAAAATTGTATTTTTTTTCTTTTTTACGTCATTATTTTCAGTAGGTATTACTCTAGACAAAGTCTGTTATCAATATTCACAAATATAATATTTTTTTTTTCGAATATTTTTGTAGTTGCAAATAAGCAAACATTGTTTTTTTTCCGCTTCGGGATTCAATTGATATTTTACAACAAATTTTCAATACCTCAATAGAGACTAAGTTGGAATAATATTCTCCTATGCTATTCCTACTTCGTCTCTATTGAGATGTTAAAAAAAATCGTAATACAGGGTATCTCAAAATAAAGTTTATATTTAGTGGATCGATTAAAAAAAAAGTAAGCTGTGTATCGAAATTTTTTTTATTAATTATTAAAGTACACAATTTGGGAATTTATTTCTTAAAAATAATATCGTCCAAATGTAGACCCTCGTGTTCGCAGCATTCATTTAATCGAACAGTGAAATTACTTATTACGGCTCGGCAGGTGGACTCAGTGATGGCTACCATTTCGTGATGGATATTTTCTTTCAAATGCGCCAGAGAAGTCGGTTTATTGACGTAAACTTTAGATTTAAGATAACCCCATAGGAAAAAGTCCATAGGGCATAAATCGGGACTGCGTGGAGGCCAATTTATGTCACCTCTGCTGGAGATCAATTTGAGAAAATTTCACGAACTCGTGGCAGAGATGTATTGGACGTGTGTGACGTTGCTCCGTCCTGCTGGAACCATGTTCTTTGATGGTGATAGCCAGGAAAGTTTTGCAGTTCAGGCACCAAGAAGTCGTCTAACATCTCCACATAAAGGTACCAGTTCGCTGCGCGACCGAGACCGGAGACAGAGACAGGAGACCGAGACCGTTGATTGATTGTATGAAATTGTATGAACACCAGTTCGCGAGCGAGACCGAGACAGCAAAGCAGTCTCCTCCATACAAAAGTGGTGTCTCTCTGAGTATCACGTGACCGAACAATGTCAGAGTGACATTTATCATCAATATTTCAGGTTCTGGTTTCATTTTTTCGCAATGTTTTTTGCAGTAAATTTAATACAATAGTATTTTATTTAGCTGAAAGTACATTCTGAACATATTTTCATCAAACAATAAATTTCTGTATCAAAATGAAAACGATCTTTCTTGGCCTCTAGTTGTGTATAATTTGTTTACAGCCATTCTTCGTTTTATTTTGTCCAAATGTCGATTTGTTCAAGAGAAGAAAGTTCTCTTAACACATTGACAAAGTTTCAAGCCAGGATACGCGAGATTTGTATGTAGGGTCTATATTTTTCACGGCTTTTCCAACTTTGAAGTCAAAAAACACCTACTTAGAGGCTTCGCAGCATATATGTTTTATATACGGATTTACTCAGAATTCGGAGTAGAACATAGTATGTGTGTGTGTGTGTCCGTCCGTCCGTCCGTCCCGTTTTTTCAAAAAAAAAAATCCAGAGATTCGCAAACATTTTTTATTAAGAAAAATATTTTTTTCATGATAAATTTATGTGTTTAACTGCCTATATTTCCAAAGTTTTTAAAAATATCGTAAAAAGCCGAAACACCTCAAATAGATAGTTTAATTTTCTACAAAAAATATTAACATTGTAGTAGTACCTACATCTTTATTTTTTTTTAACAATTTTTATAAAAATTGAATTTAGTGACGACATCGCTTCATATAATTTGTATGGCAGTCGCCTATACCTACACAATATCTAAGAAGACTTAATCTCCAAACATACATGCTGACTGACCTCCATACTATCTTATCTTGACATACATGTGTTGTATAGAAAACAAAATTTCTTAAAATATTCAATAATTTGGATTTGTGTTTATAGTTTGGTACTTATTCTTCAACTATACATACTATCGCAATCGACAGTTGGATCTCATGTGTTACATGCAACTAGTAATAATAATACAACAGTAAATCATCGTCTTCTTCTTCTTCCAATAGTAACTTCAATATTGCATGGCTATTTGCCTTTCCAGAACACGACACGCGTGACTCCAACGACTACCTCGATAATATTGATTGAACAGAGATCATTATTGTTACCCGTATAGGTACAGAATTCTCTCATGTACTGAAAATTTCAATTTTTAAATTTTTATTCAATGAAAGTATACAATAGAAATGAACCTACCTATTTCATAAAAATGTACCTACCTATTTCATTAAATGTGTAAAAAATATTATATTTATTTATTTATTAATTAACAATACGTATCATATTATACATCATCCTAAAATATTTTTATTAAATATATTATTATAATCAAAAAACATAAAATATTTTTCTTAAAAAGAAATATAGAAATTAGAGAAGGAATTTTTTCTTTTTATATAAAACAGACTAGTAAAAATATCAAATTAGGTACTTAGGTATATAAAAATCATAAAATAAATAATAGGTATATAATGAGAAATAATCTTAAATATAAATTAATCAATGACTTCGTCAGAAAACGACGTTTTTTCTACAATTTCGCAAGTGGTGCCTCGAGCGAGACCCTCATTCGGTCTCATGTCTCGCGTCTCGGTCTCCGGTCTCGGTCTCGCTCGCGAACTGGTGTTCATACAATTGCATACAGTCAATTCACGGAATCGGTCTCGCGTATCTGTCGTCGGTCTCGGTCTCCGGTCTCGGTCGCGGCGCAAACCGGTAACTTTCGTAGTAAAAGTCATGTAACGGTCTCCGTTCTCTGTCTCCTGTCTCGGTCTCCGGTCTCGGTCGCGCAGCGAACTGGTACCTTAACGCTCTGAATACAAAATAAACTTTCATTTGAGACACTTTGTATATATATTATTTTCATTATTAATATAACATGTATCTCTCATAAAAATATCTCTCTATGCACGGTTAGACAAAGTAGCGTTGTAATAAATCAATCAAAGATAACATTGTAAAATACAGTTTTAAATATGTATTATTTCAGAATTTTGTTATACCATTTAAGGTCCTGTCGGAGGGTACGGTGGGATGATTACATGAAAATTCTTCGAAACACAATTCTTCGAATGCGCAATTGTACGAATAACAATTTTTCGAAAGTCAGTTATCAGAATGACAATTATCCGAAAGCAAATTATTCGAACTAACATTTGTTGGAAAACCAATTGACCGAATTTAATATATTTTTGTGTCATTATGTTGCCTCCTTTGACATATTTGTTGCCAGTAAAATATATTCGATGAAGACTATTATTACTTGTATTATTGTGGGTACCTACGTATGTTTGCACATTTTTAATAACTGATGTTTGACAGCGCGGGATAGCCTAGTTTGTACACCAGTTTTTGATTTTGACACATCATGTACAGACAGTTTATCTAGTATTCACATCAATTTAGTTATTTTATTTTAATATTATAGTTACTTTTTTAATATATAATGCAACTGGCTCACGCCAGTCGCAATTATAACTACAAACAAACCTAACCAACCTATTTTTACCAAAGCTTTGTAGATTTAGGTTTAAAAAATCGGTGTACATCCTAGAATATCTGACAGCGCGGTGCATCGCCATGTTGTTTATTCCATAGATTTTTATAATACATTATACTATGTAGATGTAATAAAAGTGAGTCTTGGAATATCGCGCGTTTGACGTTTTGGTTATTAACATATTTCAGTTTTCCTTACATTTCAACACATCTTAAATAACTTTTTTCTAAATCTAAATTAACAAAGTGTTTTTTACGACAAATAAATCCGAAAACAATTACGTAAAAACTACAACGTCAAAAATCCCCCGGAAAAATGCCTCACTTCGATTCATACAAAATTTGCTAACTACGACATCTAGTATATTATAATAAAAATCTATGGTTTATTCCTTTCACAATACTACCAACATGACGTCATAAAAATTCGAACAATTGTAAATTCTGATAATTGTGTGTTCGGAAAATTGTTTTTCGAAAAAATGTGATTCGAATAATTGCCATTCGTAAAATTGATTTTCGTACAATTGAGCATTCGAATAATTGTTTTTCGAATAATTTTCCTGTCACCCGGTGGGATACTGTTTTACGACTTGTTTCCTTATATAATTCACATGTCCGATTTGCACTAGTTCAATGCGCCATAATAAATATACCTAATGTCTTGATAATTCATTATGTTTATAAAACATTTGTTCCTACATAGGTATAGTATATAATATATCTAATATTAGATATTGTGCTGATATAATGTCACATGATTGCCTCATTTTATGTAAATATTTAAATAATAACAGTGATTCATGTACTTAGCTTTAAAAAACGAGGTGTGATTTCATTTAGATATTTATTTATTTATTTAATATGATGATATTTATTTATTTATTGAGATATTCACGGCTAAACACAGCATAAACTTAACCAAAGAAATACAATTTCTAAACATTCATAACATCTAGACATATCAACGTTAGCAGAGGATATATAAAAAATAAAAACATATAAGGAAGGTAAATTGAACACGAAAGTAAATACATTAAGAACCAAAGAATAAATAAATCAAAAAACTCAAATAAAATAAAGTAATTACATTACATGAACATAAGAATATTACTGACTGATATACCAATAACTTCATTAACTAAACATTTGTTACGTTGTTCCTGTACCTATTTTTTGAGATTAATTTGTGTTAAAACTGCGTGAATAATAATATTCATCTATGCTCTCCACTACTATGGAATAGTTTATTGTAATTTTTTTTTTTTTTTTTTTAATAAAAAAATGAATATGTCCTTGTTAAACAAGTACATATACATCTTCCTACGTTCCCTAAACTAAGCATAAATGCTTGTCCTATAGGTGAACGAGATCGGTCGAGGCAGGATTCGAACTCGCGACCACTGGATTACTAACCCAGCGCGCTAACCGCTCTGCCATCCACCCATCCACCCATTTATTTATTTCATTTATATAATTTATGTACAGTTGGATACAGGCGGGTTTACTGCCACTAGGCAATTTCATCCAACCAACCCGAGCAACGTCACGTATCTGAAATTAAATTAGTACAATACTTATTTAGTGAGAAATAAATTGATATAAAAATAAAATAGGGGAGTAATAAAAAATACAAAGAGAAGAATGAAAAGAATAATAAAAATACAAAGAGAAGAATGAAAAGAATAATAAAAATACAAAGAGAAGAATGAAAAGAATAATAAAAATACAAAGAGAAGAATGAAAAGAATAATAAAAATACAAAGAGAAGAATGAAAAGAATAATAAAAATACAAAGAGAAGAATGAAAAGAATAATAAAAATACAAAGAGAAGAATGAAAAGAATAATAAAAATACAAAGAGAAGAATGAAAAGAATAATAAAAATACAAAGAGAAGAATGAAAAGAATAATAAAAATACAAAGAGAAGAATGAAAAGAATAATAAAAATACAAAGAGAAGAATGAAAAGAATAATAAAAATACAAAGAGAAGAATGAAAAGAATAATAAAAATACAAAGAGAAGAATGAAAAGAATAATAAAAATACAAAGAGAAGAATGAAAAGAATAATTAAAATACAAAGAGAAGAATGAAAAGAATAATAAAAATACAAAGAGAAGAATGAAAAGAATAATAAAAATACAAAGAGAAGAATGAAAAGAATAATAAAAATACAAAGAGAAGAATGAAAAGAATAATAAAAATACAAAGAGAAGAATGAAAAGAATAATAAAAATACAAAGAGAAGAATGAAAAGAATAATAAAAATAACACCTCACATAGCAACGAGGAAAAGAATGATAAAGAAGGAATTCAGGAACTATTTGACAGATAAAGTTTTTTAGTTTAACTTTAAATATTTGAATGGATGAGGTTACTTCATCACTTAGGCCATTCAATAATCTAGCTTATTGTAATTGAAAAGAAAAGCTGAAAACTTCTATATTGTGAATGGGGATAGCTAATGTAGTACGTTCAGCAGATCGAAGGGGCAGGCCGTGACTTGACAAGAAATAATTTTCAGTATATTGTTAACATCATTTTCTCAATAGGTAGAGTATAAATGGTGTTTTATATGGGTTTCTTCGTCATGTATTTTGTGAGTAGGTATTGCGTACTTTGAAATTTTATGTCTTCTGGACAACTCAAATTTTTAATTTTTTTGTTTGATTCCTAAGTCTGAATCTAATCTTAATCAACTTCTTGAATAGCCCTGCTGGTCTAAAATAAATTCGATATAATAGTATATATTCGTTTTAATCCATACATACTCTAAGCTACGTTTATTATCGTCTTCAGTATGATTACCATTCAGAATGCATACAGGGATTCTGTCTGTAGGTATAGTATCTACTTTACCGTATTGATGTACATAGACCAAATATAAAAGATTCCCTGCAATGTCTCTCTCTATATAATCCCACGAGGTCCCCTTTATGTGAATACTTCATTGTTATTCATAGACAAATGAAGACTCACGTTCATAATCCATTCCAGACTTGAATCTTATTCTCTACAGCGCAGTTGGTAGGTACCTATTTTTTTATTTTATTTTATTTTATAGAATACAACAGCAATACAATAAAGATTTATACAAAGATAATTTTTATGTTGCCAATTATAGTATTCTAAAAATATATTAAGTACCTATATATACATTTATTAACAATTATGAAGACAGGATGGGAAAGGAGAGAGGTAGGGAGGGGAGTGGGGGGAAGCATCGACCACTAGAAACTCATATTATGATTTACCTCACGTGTCTCAATGTATGAATAATGATAAATTAAAATTAAGTTAAAGGGGCACAATTAAAAAGCTAGAGTTAAAGATGTGCACAACAAGACAGCACAGATTAAATAACCGATAAATTCACAATTTTTTTTGAATACATAAAAACTTGAATCAAACATATCCAATTCCGGATCCCTCAAACAATTTCTATTGTACCCAGTACAAGCTCTATTAATATAAGAATTTAGCATATAGTTTGTTTTAGAAGATTCTGTGTAAAAGAGAGACTGGTTTCTATTTCTTCTAAGTGGACAGTGAAAACGGAGTGAGCTTAGAAGGGGTGCGCTGTCGACCAGACCGTTAATGATTTTATATAGAAAACAAATATCTTGGATTGATCTGCGTGTCTCCAGTAGTTTTGTGTTGTGGTGCTTTAGAGCATGAAGATAGTTAGAGAAATGTAATCTATTACGAAAATTTAATTGCTTAATATATTTTTTTGAAGATTTTTTATTGCCTTAATATGTGTTTCATAGTTTGGATTCCATACAACCGATCCAAATTCCAGTAAGCTATGGTAGATATGTACATACATTATCTTAATTTTTTCGATTATTATTCTTCTTCTTCTTCTTCGTTTAGTAGACCTAGTTGGTCTGTTCTTCAGAAACTATGCCTTCTGGGATGACGAAGTCCAGCTAACCTTCCATCTCTTGGGTGGTCTTCCAGGTAGGCGGCAGCCACAAGGGATTTCATTCGCCGCTATATATTCAAGTCTATCACTGTCCATCTAATACATCCATCCGTTCCTCCAATGCCTTCTTCTGGATCTACTCCATCGAACGATGTCCTCAATTCCACATGTTTTACTTATTTGAACATTGCGAACACGATCTCGGAGAGTTTTACCAGTGATTGACCATAGAACCTTCATCTCCTTGTTCGTACAGTGTTTGCTATTATTCTGATTATTATTCAGTTTTATATATGTATAGTTAAAAGAAAATAAAGAACGAATATATTATCCTTGTAACAAGTAAATTCCCTAGATTAAGTGTATGCTTGTGCTATTGGTGAACGAAATCGGTCGTGGTATGATTCGAACTAGCGACCATTGGATTATTTATTATTGATATTAATTTTATTTATTATAAAATTCCACAAAAAGAATGCCCTAGAATTAATTATATTTGTTTCAGACAAACGTTTTGTTTAATTTTAATATATAAAAATCTCGTGTCACGATGTTAGTATACGCTAATCTCAGAAACCGACCAACCGATTTCAATGAAATTTATTAAATATGTATGGTTGGTTCCGGATTGAAAGATGGAATAGTTTTGAACACGATAGGTGGCGCTATTATCGAGATTTAAAAAAATATTCATGTAACCACAAAATTTGATTTCCCTCCCTAAGATTTTTTCATCCACAAAGAAAAAAGGGTCGTAACTATTAATTTTTAAGCTGTGTAATCTTTCAATATATGGCGGTGTGAACAAATTGACATTATGTTACGCATCTAGAGAATGAAAAAAAAAATGTTAAATACATAAAATGCTATCTTCATAGAAGGATGTCTATGGCAGAACAATACATAAAATGAGGTCTATATAAAATGCGAGCTACATAGAAGGAGGTCTATGGCAGAACAATACATAAAATGAGGTCTATATAAAATGCGAGCTACATAGAAAGAGGTCTATGGCAGAACAATGCATAAAATGAGGTTTATATAAAATGCGAGCTACATATAGGGAGGTCTATGGGAGAACATTACATAAAATGAGGTCTATATAAAATTCGAAGTACATAGAAAGTGGTATATGGCAGAACAATACATAAAATGAGGTTTATATAAAATGCGAGCTACATATAGGGAGGTCTACGGCAAAACAATACATAAAATGAGGTCTATATAAAATTCGATCTACATAGAAAGCGGTATATGGCAGAGCAATACATAAAATGCGATTTACATAGAAGAAGGTCTATGGCAGAACAATACATAAAATGCGATTTACATAGAAGAAGGTCTATGGCAGAACAATACATAAAATGAGGTCTATATAAAATTCGGGTCTGTGGCAGAACAACGTCTGCCCCGTCCCACTTGTTAACTATAAATAAATGACATGATGTTTTGTGACATATCATGGCGTCATGGAATCATCGATTCTCTTGAATAGGTAGTTGCTAATGACATTATGCATGTCATATAGTAATAAACTGATTTAACCTTTGTAGTTCATCATTTGACCTTACAACTCAACTGAATCAATATACACCTACCACATATCTCAACTTACTAACTAACTTATTATTGTCTTCGTTGTGCCTCCAGATTCATCATATTCCATGTCTGTGTACCCATTGTTCACCGGTCGGTTCTTGGCTTTTCTTTGTTCTTATTCTAGTTTAGTTTTTAAATAAATAACGTCACCACTACTTGTACTTTAGAGTGAAAACTACGTAACTAAGTTAAGAGGACATTTATTTTATTTTTATTTTTAGGGCATATAAACCTAACACCCCAATTTGAAACCGAATTTCACAAATACGTTAAATGGTTTGTTTCTAAATAAACACCCAAGTGTCTTCAACATATCTCTATAGCGAATGACCTTTAAGTTTTTTTTTTTCATTTCAAGTAAGGTTTATTCTTAAAATGCAAAAAATCGTCAAATTTTGTATTTCCGATAATTTATATCACTTATATACTCTTTTTTAGGTATATTAAATAATATATAAGATGGGTTTATGAAATAGATGAAAAAATCCTGAAGGAAATAATTCTACCAAATAAAATGTAAAATGCACTATTACAAACAACAGAATAGACAATTGTATAAAGTGAAAAATATATACTTTTGTTATTGTTTTTTTTTTTATCTCTAAATCAATCAATTTTTTCAACAAATATTTTTTTTTTACAATTTTTGTTGTGTGTTAATGACTCATAATGAAATATTGTGTTTGGAAAGAGAGAAAGAAGGATGCATACGCTTGAATGCGTAGCGTATGTATGTACATTTACTTATATTATATGTAATCAATCAATCGTCCTTTTCCTCATGACTGAGGATAGCGGCTGTAGTCTGTCGCCACACGTATGGCCCGCCTCCATGCCAATCTGTTTTGGGCTGAACGCAGAGCACCAGTCACCGAAGACACCATTGTGGACTTAACCAAATCGCTCCATCTGGTCGGTGAGCGACCACGAGATCTCCGTCCCTCCACGCTGCCCATCACAACAAGCTTCTCGAGGCAGTCTGGTTTTCTTCTGGCAATGTGTCCAAAGAATTGAAGGATACGTCTGTAACATATCGTCGATAGACGATCCTCAATCCTTAGCTCGTCTAAAATTGACACATTGGTTCCTCTGGCTGTCCATGGGATGCGCAGCATACGCCTCCAGCACCACATTATATGTAAACGTATCTATAAATAAACAACGCGATAGACAACAATATAAAACTAGCTCACCTTAGCACAGGCTATGCCTAGTGAGGGGGCTAGTAACAAAGATACAAACAAAAAGGATAGCTTTAACTATGTAAGCAATGGTGAAATAATGAAATTTATATTTATTGCAATGAAATAACTTATATTTACTTTGTATGTCTACTATGTATGAATAAGCTTATATTACCTTTAATTATTTTGTCCAACTGTCGATTTGTTCAGGAGAACTTTGTTCTCTTAACATATCGACAATGTATCAAGCCAGAATACGCGAGAATTGTATGGAGAGGTCTACTTTTTTCACGGCTTTTCCAACTTTGAAGTCAAAAAACACCAACTTAGAGGCTTCGCAGCATATATGTTCCATACACAGATTTACTTAGAATTCGGAGTAGAACATTTCGTGTGTCTGTGTGTGTGTCTGTGTGTATGTCTGTGTGTGTGTGTGTCCGTCCCCCCCTTATAACTTTTGATCCGCTCAATTTACAGAGCCTAAAATTTCAGAATATATAAACAGTTACAGGCCTACAAAACTTTTATACTCGGAATTTTGAATTTTTGTTTCAGTCAGGGGTTTTTTGAACTTTTGAATTTTTATTTTATTTTTCCCTATATCTCAGAAACCATAAAAGCTAGAACGCTGAAAATTGGTATAAACATAGACAAATACAAAATCTCAAATTAGTTTTTTCAAAAAAATTCCAGGGTTTCTCAAACATTTTTTATTAAAAAAGTATTTTTTTTATGATAAATTTATGAGTTTAACTGCCTATATTTCCATTTTTTTTTTAAATATCGAAAAAAGCCGAAACACCCCAACTAGATAATTTAATTTTATATAAAAAATATTAACATTGTAGCAGTACATCTCAAATTTTTTTTAACAATTTTTATAAAAATTGAATTTAGTGACGACATCGCTTCATACAATTTGTATGGTAGTCACCTATACACAATATCAAAGAAGACTTAATAGTTTGATACTTCATCTCTAAACATACAATATACATATACCATCATGCTGTTTTCATATTCCGGGTAGGAAAAAAAGACTGACCTCCATACTATCCTATCTTGACTACCTAGGTACATGTGTTGTATAGAAAACTAAATATCATAAAATAATAAATAATTTGTATTTATGGGTTTGGTACTTATTCTTCAACTATACATACTATCGCTGTCGACAGTTGCATCTCATGTGTTACATGCAACTAGTAAATAAATAAATAAATAAATAAGTGTTACCTTACAAACACGTAACTTCATAGTGTATTAGGCGGTTTTAATATACCCCCTATTCAGTAACTATTTTAACAAAAATAGGAACGTTCTAAAATTGTAGATTTTAGATTTACGGTCTTATTTCAGCGTTATAAAATATTAACTTGGACTAAATGAAATAGAAACATACCTATCTTAGCCGGAACGTTGTTAAAAATTTACTGAATTAGACGTATTTTGAATAATTATGAAATTGATGAAAATTTCATAATTTTCATAATTATTCATAATACGTCTGATTTAGTAACTTTTTAAGAACGTTTCAGCCATAATAGGTACGTTCCTATTCCATTTAGTCCAAGTTGATATTTTATAACGCTGAAATAAGACCGTAAATCTAAAATGTAGAATTTTAGTACGTTCCTATTTTAGTTACAATAGTTACTGAATAGGGGTTTATATCATGTTATCAGTGACTAGATTTAGCGTATGGCTGCCTGTCCATTGATGCGGAGCTAGGCGGCGGAGCGGAGAAACGGAGAAATATTAACCAATAGGATTGCATAAAATCTCCGCTCCGCGATTTTATGCAATCCTATTGGTTTATATATCTCCGTTTCTCCGCTCCGCCGCCTCGCTCCGCATCAATGGACAGGCAGCCTTAAATGCCATCTTAAAGAATTTCACAGCCAAGTTTGGACGGAGTGATTCTTAAAAAATATATGTGATCAATGTGTTTATTACATGCATATTTTCCGATAGATCCATGGGCAGATTTATAATATGTATTGACGAGTTGACGTATCGGTAACTCGCAAAACTGAATAGTCCCCAATGTAAAATCAATTTTCGAAAGTCGAAGAATTCCCAATTGTACTTTACTTGAATCTTTTAACTCTCGAGCCAAAATTTATTTATTTATTTTATTTTACAAAGGACAGTACACAGTAGGTACATGCATACAATTATCCAACTGTCGATTCGTTCATGAGAATTCGATTCTCTGAATGAATCGGCATTATTAAGCCAAGATGCGTATACGAAGGAACATTTTGTATGGAGTAGTGGACTTTTTGCATGCTAATAACACCAACTAGAGGCCTCGCAGCATATATATTCCTATACATGGATTTACTCAGAATTCGGAGTAGTACATTTTATGTGAGTTTTGTGTCTGTCCCCCCCCCCTTATAACTTTTGATCCGCTCAATTAACAGAGCCCAAAATTTCAAAATATATAAACAGTTATAGGCCTACAAAACTTTTATACTCAGAATGGTGAATTTTTGTTTCAGTCGGGGGTTATCAATTTTTGAATTTTTGGTTTATTTTTCCATATATCTCAGAAACCATAAAAGCTAGAACTCTGAAAATTGGTGCAAACATAGACAAATACAAAATCTCAAATGAGTTTTTTCAAAAAAAATTCAGGGTTTCTGAAACATTTTTTATTAAGAAAAATATTTTTTTTATGAAAAATTTATGAGTTTAACTGCCTATATTTCCAAATATTTTAAAAATATCGAAAAAAGCCGAAACACCCCAACTAGGTAATTTAATTTTCTATAAAAAATATTCACATTGTAGAAGTACATCTCAAACTTTTTTTAACAATTTTTATAAAAATTGAATTTCGTGACGACATTGCTTCATACAATTTGTATGGCAATCGCCTATACACAATATGTAAGAAGACTTAATAGTTTGATACTTAATCTCCAAACATACATACAAAACCATCACGCAGTTTTCATATTCCGGGCAGAAAAAGAGGACTGACCTCCATACTATCCTATCCTGACATACATACCAACATGTGTTAATATTTTCTATAATTTGGATTTATTGGTTTATAGTTTGATTCTTATTCTTCAACTATACCTACACACTATCACTATCGACAGTTGGATCTCATGTGTTACACGCAACTAGTTAATTAATGCTTATTGGTATCTGTATCCGTATGTACTTATATATGTTTATGAAAATCTTCACATCTTTAACCAGTACTTACGCATAATCGTAATAGCGAAATAAAAACATCAATTTCAATTTATTCAATTTTCGTTCTTGATGGAATTCCATTTCAATTTTTTTTTATAAAATATTAATAAAAAAAAACTTTTTTAATTATCCTAGTATTTATTTGAGTACAAACTCGTAGGTTGTACTATGGTTTTTTTATTTTCAGTTATTTCTGTACTTGCTATTTTAATTTATTTCTTCTACTTATGGTGTGTCGTGGAGAATAAAAAGGTTGCGGAGATCTGAGGGCAGACGATGTTTTTAGTCTTTGAAAATCCCCAGAGAAAACGTGAATAAGAGGTGAGGTGGAGAAGATGGCCGTAATTTAGAAGTGAGCACGTTTCATTCAGATGTAGAGGAGATCCGAAAACCAAGAATTCGCATTTTAGTTTTGTAATTAGTTTTACTTTAGTCCAATAGTTCCTCGTTATCCCTGATAATTTATATATTACATGTCTTTTGATTTGTTTCCAACGTTTTAATCTTATCAAATTTGTTGCTTATCTTATGTTTATATAAAGATAATTAAACATTTTATATGGCTATCAAAGAAACTCCACTAACTGTACACAACACATAATATGCCGTTCCTGATTCATTCATTCATTCATTCATACCATCACGGCATATCCCACAATGTGGGGTGGTAACCAGCGAAAGGTGTGCGGGTGTGCATTGCCTTATAAAAGGGAGCACAACAAATCAGTGCATACCCACACACCAGTCTCGTCTCACCTAAAAAGGCACTATATTCAGAATGGGTGGTGAACCGCATTGCTGAACTATGTGAGATGTTATAATTGTTGCCTGTTGTATTTTCGATTACCCGGCTCTTACGGGACACTCGAAAACAATAATAGAAAAGAGTGGAAGCACTATTCTAAGCCGGTGCCTCACAGCTAAAAGATGGAACAAAATATGTATGTAAGTTAATTAGAAGTCTATATGGACTAAAGCAAGCCTCAAAATGTTGGATTCTGGTAGGTATATAAAACTTATTGTACACAACACATAATATGCCGTTCCTGATTCTGGTAGTTATATAAAACGAGTGGGTTGTGGCCAACACTAAACTCTCCACACCACAAATATTGACAATGAAATATTTTATTCATTCTAAATTTTACTACCAGGAATATAAATTTTCTTCCGATAGTATATTTTTATGTTAAGATAAACAAACTATTAATGCAGTATAGTGAAGAATGCTTATGTTGTATGAAATATTTAAAAAAAAGCAGATAAATTTTGTTTTAAAGAACGCGAGAGCATTTTCAAAATTTTGACACGTGATATCATATGAAGATTTTTTTTGTTATTTATGGAAAGCTAATCAGTTCTATGTTCAAGCTCTTTACATTATAACATGAAATCAAATTACTGAACGTTTCCATACATAGAAATTTATCTAATTACATTTATATTCATACTAAATGTTACTATCAGGAATATAAATTTTCTTCCGATAGTATATTTTTATGTTAAGATAGACAAACTATTAATGCAGTATAGTGAAGAATGCTTATGTTGTATGAAATATTTTAAAAAAAGCAGATAAATTTTGTTTCAAAGAGCGTTGGAGCATTTTGACAATGTTGACACGTGATATCATATGAAGAAATTTTATGATATCTATGAAAAGCTAATCAGTTCTAAGTTCAAGCTATTAATATTCTTATATCAATATGAAATCAATGAACTGAACATTGCCAAATATAAAAAAATTCTCTTGTTACATATAAGTTTCATACAAATATCCATTAAATAAAATATAATTTTTGAAACCGTTGAATATTTTTCTTTTAACATTGACCAACTTTGAATACAATTTTATGAAGATTCTTGGTGTTGTATAAATAGTTGAAACCAAATTAAAATATCTCTAATTTCCAGGTCGTGAGAGCATTTTTTCAGTTTTAATAGATGAAATCATAAAGAAACATTGGGAAAAAATGAACCGTTGTCTATGGAAAACTAATCAGCTCTAAGTTTATGGACTTAACACATGTGATATCAATATGAAGTCAATCGGACTTATAGTTTGGGCTGCAGAGAGGACACAAAAAAAAAACAACGTAAATGATGAATTCATAGAGAAGAAATCAAAAGTTGTCTATGGAAAACTAATCAGCTCTAGGACTTTGCACTTTACACATATGATGTTAATATGAAGTCGATCGGACTTATAGTTTGGGCTGTAGAGAGGACACAAAAAAGATAAATGCTACGGCGTACGGCGTATACGCCATACACACAAACACATCACGACGAAACTCATAGTGTGCATTCTTTACATGATACCCATTGAGAAATTGATGTAAAAAAAATACGCTTAAATTTTGCGAAATCATGACTCTCCCCTATTCCATAGTGTGGAGAGTAAAAAGCTTGAAATCACTGACGGATGAGAATGTGAAAAATATACGTGAATTCAATATTCACACTTATGATACAAGGCACAATAATTTTTTGACAGTCCGTACATAGTCGACCTGGATTGCGATCCGTGATCAAAATCAATGATCACGTTCCAGATAAATAAGGAACGGCAACCCATTCACAATCAATCTGGATCACGATCATTGTTTTTGATTACGGACAATAATAATTATTTATTTCAAATGCTTAATGCATTTTGCAACAGATATAAAACAAAAGTAATAAAAAAAACGAAATATAACACAAAACAAAGCCATATTAATCCAGATTGACTGTTTACGCCTGGGCTGTCTTACGTCAAATAAGAAAAAAAGTACAATAAACTAAAAAGACGTAGGCTGGTAATAGAAAATGTTTTTTCATTTACCATTTTTTCTTCAAATGATTAACTTAAGAATTCATTTAAAATACTAGTCGTACAAGGAATTTCAGACGATACCGCATTGAGTTTTACCGTGTTTACAATGAATCAAGCCTCAATTTATTTCAAAGGTCTAATTTTCGTATGTTTCGTATTTCGTGAATTCAATCATAAAATATATCTGCAGTAACTGAATTTTCTTTACAAGTTGGATTTTTCAATTCTATAAATTAGTTATAGAGCTATTAATCCGATACGATAACATACGAGTATATCCTTGCAAGAATCGTAAAACTTTGTAGATATTTTGGTAAACAATGTAAGCAGCGTCTAAAATAAACGAAACAGACTCTATAATCTTATTTCATATTTTTATGTTTGATAACTTTATCCATCCATGGATGGTTGGGATGTTCAATATGCTTGGATTATTTACATTTTCTTCCGTAGTCATGTGCAAACACCAAAACACGACCAAGAGTAATCTTGGCATTTGTACCTCATCAGTTTTTATTGCGATTTTTTCACATCGCCTAGAACGTTTTTCGTGTCGGGTCTTGCAATTTCGTATTCAAAGAGTGAAAAAATAATACTCTGGATTCTGTTTACAAATGTTCTGGTTCTTAAATCAATATATTTTTATATTGTATATTAAAATTTTTAATAAATATCGTCATATAGTCGTCGAAACAGCGATACACCACTTTTTTATCGAAAATCATTTAGATTAAACGCTACAACGTACCTACACTCCAAATAATAGAGCCATAACTACATTTTTTTAAATGAATTTGTCCTTGTTAAACAAGTACATATACATACATCTTCCTGCATTCCCTAAATTCAGCATAAATGCTTGTGCTATAGGTGAACGAAATCGGTCGTGGCAGGATTCGAACTCGCGACCACTGGATTACTAACCCAACGCGCTAACCACTCTGCCATCGACCCATCTACATATATTCATTCCTTCTGTAGATGTTCTGTGAAGGGGCCAATGTCAGTCCCCATATGCAGAGCGGGTGGTGGTGGGAGTAGCGAATATAGACATGAAAAATCTGTTTGTGCCGCTGTATTTGTCTCCTGAGAGGTCGATAGCTTGCTGTCTTTCCATCTTTTTGGGTGTCTCCTGCCCTCGGGGTTCCCATGAGCACGATACCTACGCGAAAGTCCGCTTTCTGGCATTCTATTCTTATTCCAGCATCACTTTCTCTTCCCCATGTCACTATTTCTTCCGTACTTCACGTGTTCCGGATTTTCGTATTTCTTATTTAGCCTAGAAGCGTGTTTCCGGTACTGCATAGTAGGATCAGCTTTTCCGAGGTTCTCAGTCGAGATTTCGTCCTGGAGATGTCCTACTAGGTTACTACGTATAAAACATACTTCATTTGGATATATTTTATGAGTATTTTTATTGTTATTATTTAGGGTGTGTATATTTGTTGTTATATCCTCCAAGTCAAATGCTGCTGTGATCCTAAGTAACATTCAAAACTTCATGATAAAAATTCACTAAATTGGATATATTTTATGAGTATTTTTATTGTTATTATTTAGGGTGTGTATATTTGTTGTTATATCCTCCAAGTCAAATGCTGCTGTGATCCTAAGTAACATTCAAAACTTCATGATAAAAATTCACTAAATTGGATATATTTTGTTTTAGAAAAAATGTTGGAAACCTTTTCTTCTATGTAAAAATGATGAAATAAATTTCCTTCTACCTATCTTTTCTTTTTGTCTTTCAGTGGCGTATTATTTTGGTCTCAAGACCAGTATCGCCCATTCCTAGTCGTGCATACTTACATTATGTTCTGGTTATACATTGTTGTCTGGAAATAGGTTCGTGTGAGAGATGTTCCAATGCTCACTGCATCGACGTTACTAAAATTTTCAAGTGTTTCTCACACGAAATGATGGGATCGTGCTACCACCACCCGCTATAGAGTATCGAAACCATCCGTATCGGTTGCCGTTCGCTTTTTAACGATGAATTTAGACAGACACATTTATTTCACTGCTGAAAATGTAGTGCCGCCATTTCTAACGGTTTACTGAGTAAGTACCTACTGCATATTTTGCATTAAGTAGATGAGAATTTATATTTATCAATTAATGAAGAGCATCTTAACGAATTCGGTCGTCTTTAGTGCTTTTTATATTAGATTCATCTTTGAACTTTGCAATGAATATATCTCATCTCATCGTATCGTATATCTTTTTTATTACCTAATTTGTGGCTAAAGCACAATATGAATATTTTGTCATTGTTAAATCCTGTGCCATTGTTAACACAGTGGATACCCATAACCAATAACATTTTTTTTCGTTTATATAATTACTGACTACCACTTCATCATCTTTTTAATGTAATACGCATTCTATTACAATTATGTATAAATACATAAAATCTCATTTGATTAGTTTTTATCCTTCATAATTTAAGACCATGTACATATCATTTCTTTGTCAAATTTAGGTTTCTTGTCTTTCTCTGAACCCTGTGCAAGTGGCAAGTTTGTTGCTAATGATCATGAGTAATTTCTTATAATAACAACAACGAACCCTTCCGAGTACCCAGTCATGTTGCGATATTAGTGCCAAATAGCAATTTCTCTACTGAGCATTCTTTATAGTCCAGAGATGCAACAGTTGCTTGAGAAAGCAATTTGAAAATAAAGTCCGCCACCGTTTTCAGTATTCCTACTTTATTTCCTGTTTACCGCCATAAAACACACTTATTTTTAAATTATTATACGTATAATATGTTCCTTTTATGTATGAATTTTAATACTTATTATTTTTATTTTATTTTTATTTGTTGGTAAATTCACAGAATATATTACATAATATTGTTTACAGAATCCTTAAAATATAAATGTATTCCAATTTTTGACGAATTTTCACGTGAAATATTACAAATAAATGCTTGGTACAAAAAGTATTAACAAATAATATTAACTAAACTATGTTAATAGAGGAAGTAACAATTACAATTAATCAATTTACAATAAAGTAAGCGAGAAGAAATAAATACAGTAGTTATACAGGTAACAAATCATAACAAATTAAGTAAGTAAAATAAGTAGAAAAATCGAGATGCGCAATCTTTCAAAACTTAACGTCAGGAATTTCATCATGTATAAAAGATAAGAAATAATATTATGTACAAATGTCTGTTTTATAAAAATAAAGTTTGTCCTATAGACCCCGTTAATATTTTCAAAGACGTTGATTCGTAGAAATTGTAACGATTTCGGAAGTAGGTTAAAACTACCCGAGTAAATTCCAGCGAATAAATTTCAGCGAATAAATTTCGGCTTTCAATTCTCCCTTGACTCATTTAAAGCATAATACAATTTATGGTATGTTTTGGGTTTTGCGCGCGTTCACATTTTTAAGTTGTAGCGTAACCGAATTCGGGGCCGCGGGAATCGGTGTTAGGTTTCGTTGTAAAACTGTTGGATAAATTTAGTGCCTAGGCAAAGTTTTCCGGATTTAGTTTTTGCCTGTAGAAATAAACGGGACATCGAGATTTACGATAATGTATCCACCTAGAACCCAAATTACTCCATTTGTCGAGTTCTCGCACTGCTTTGTGACTTTATGGAGGAGAGACTACTCTTTTCGATTCTGTTTTCGGTTTACATTCATATTCGCCCATAGTCATCCCATTTTCAACTGCCGTCATTCTTTGGAAAACTTTTAAATACTTAGATAATATGAAAGTAACCGATCGTACTTTGGCAAAAGTTTTCATTTGTGGTTTAGCAGATTTACTGTTGTATTGTTATTGATTACGCAGGGGTTTATTGAGTCAAATATTTCATCCTTGTTTGATTATTTATGGATTATACATTCATATTCGCCTATAGCCACCCCAATTCCATATTCTATCCTAAGTTTGGAAACTTTCAACTTTGCTTATATAATAGTATCTGATCGCGCTATGATAAAAGGTTTCAATAATTGTGGCTTAGCGGACATTCTGTTGTATTTTTTTTGATAACCAGAGGTTTATTTTTATTTATTTATTTATAACATACATGAATTTTACAAAATTAAAAGGTTTGACAACAAAAATCATACATATAATAAAAAATAACTTGCACCCTGTGTAAATGGCGATATTATTGCCGTATAGCAATTTCTTCCAAATCCCCAGTAAAGCAATATTTGCGTGATCAATAAATTTGTCCTTTGCTGGGGATCAAATCCAGGACGCCCGCACAGAAGCCAAACGGCTTACCAACTGTGCCATGGCGGTCGGCAAAAATTTAAAATAAATATTGTGTCAGCTATTCCCATAATATCATTCAAGATAAACTAAGAAGTTTACAAGTGTGAATAGGAATGACAAAAGTAGGTTGAGAAGATAAAAGAGACGGGGGAGATTTGACAAAAAAAAATAATTGTACACAATATTATTTTTTTTTGTGTGGCAATCAAGAAAAATATATGTAAATATTGCAAAAATCACTCAATAGTTATTCATGTGCATCTTTGTTACTTTTGAAAGTTTTATCTCATTTTATTTTGACAGAAATATTATTTTGTTTTTATTTTACCAATTCAATGTATTTTTAGGAGAGTTACGAAGAGGCCTTTATTAAACAGTGGAATGGCTGATAGAAGAAGGAGAAGAATGTATTTTAACCTATTTTGTTTGAATTTGTGATATGTTTTATCTAGAAATTCCATTTTTTAAATTGTCTGATCTACTTAAACTTACATCCTTATTTCTGCGAAAAAAATATTTCATCGTCACAACAACTGAGTTTTCTGCGGAATCTTTTTAGCGGCGAAGAAATAAAAGGTGATATAAAAACTTTATTGAACACCCTAAATGGGTGCGTGTCACACGACCAGACTCCCGAGAGCTATGAAAGATTGCCTCAAAAAAGGATATGAAAGAATAAGATATAAAATAATGGCGGTGGGGTTTGGCGTATTAATATCGTAAGTCGGCGAAATTGTTCTTTAATATTTTTCTGTAACGAGAACAAAATGTCTCCTCGGGGAGGGAACGAGGCGGGGGCAGGAGATATGGGGTAGGTACCTACTGGCTTGATTTGTATTCATCCCCGCACCCCGACCATGTTGTTATAGTTAAATAAAATGAATACGAATGAGCGATACTATACTCTGAATATACGCCATTATCATGGAAATATACATATACCTACCTACCCTTTGTGTAAACCTAATACGTATCTTAAATCAAGCACGTGTGATGTTTTGTTCTGTATAAATTATATACATAGTTATTATACATAATATATAATGCTCCATTCTGTATACTGTTTTTACGTGATACCGTCAGAGATAAGCACCTTCTGTATATTTTTTTATTGGCTACGAATTGACAAAGAAAATTTATTCAAATAGCGATATATTCCAGCTAACCAGTGTTCCTGGCCTAGATATGCGAGAATTACGTGTTACCTATTTAAAACAAATCTGCTGGAAATTGAATCTAGAAAACACCGGCGGGCGTAGACATCAAACTGCATACTTAGTACTATGCTTTGGTGCGAATTTTATTCGGTCCAGAAATTGGAACGTAATTGATTGGTTAATTAAATTTTAGTTAAATGACAGTTACCTAGTTGAATTAATCGTCTTCGTTTGGGATTTAAACTGTATCATGCTTTCGACAGTCCAATCAATTTCTAACCCCCCCCCCCAAGTCTACGACCGTCTGACATGGAGGCAGACCTCAGTCATAATATTCTTACTAAAATGAGAGATACTGTTACTTGTTTATCAAGTTTCAAATTATTGTTTCAAATGTTTTCAATAACTATGTTTCTTATTTGTTTATTGAATCTAATCTGACGATAGTCGGAATGTACTTTGGTGTTGTCCTATTCAACATCGAGATGCTCCGTCGTTGTTTGAATTCTCACCAGTCGTGGATAGTTGACATAATTCCTGTTGCCTTTCGGTATGTGACGGGAATCCAATTAATGTCCCTAACCTTTGTTTTCAAATGTTTTGGGTCAAGCGAGGCCCTGTTGGACAAGTCTAAATTGGGATCCCACTCTCTCCGTTTTCTATTGATTTTCGGGGCTCTAGTAATTATTCAATGCGTGTTGTGACAGCGGTGATGTTTCGTTTAGAACTTTAAAATTTTTGCGAGGAAGTTTAATTTTTCAAGTATGCGAGATCATTTGGGACGGTGTTAAAAAATATTTATTTGAATACGTAAAGCAATAATTTCCTTTCCTTACGGCAAGCGTGCTCTTTTACACAAACATATGAAGTATTTTTCTCCGTCGATAAACATTTAAATGTAAAAATTAGTTTTTATGAACGATATAAATTTGTAATAGGTAGTCTTAATCTGTACACTCAAACCCCAATTTCTAATTTACGTTCAGAAAATTCCTACCTGTCGCCTGCGTACATTCAAATTATCGAAATGAAATCAATAGAGTCAACACCACATTCTTCGGTGATCGTGCTTTTGCTGTGGCTGGACCAGCCTCGTGGAATAAACTACCACCTGAACTGAGGCGAATCGACAACCTAGCCCTATTCAGGTAACACCTCAAAAACTCACTTCTTCCGCGAGTCTTACAAAAACCTGTAATACATTCAAAGCGCCATTGAGGTTATCACAGAAACGGCGCTGTCAAAATCATCCAGATTTTTGTTTTTATCGACTTTTACGGAATTCAAAATTGTGATCGAATTTGCAACAGAGGTTAAGGCGGAAAATCACTTATTTCATAAATCAAACATTGTTTTTATTTTGGCATTGTTATTATTTTATTTAAAAGTAACATAACCTACTTATCTGAACTAAATAAAGTTAAATGACTCTGGGCAATCCATCTCAATTTAAATATAAGACAAATTTTAAACATGTTATGTTATACTAAATTGTCAATTTTTAAAAAATTTTTTTTTGTTCTATGTTTCACTGTCGTATTGTTGTAATTTTTTATGTATGGTTATTGTGGATTTAAATAAATAAATAAATAAACATCGGGCCACAATATTTTTTTTTGTCTTGTGATCTCGGTTTCGTGTGGACCACTGTCTGGCCGGTGGTGTGGTGAGGTGCCTTTGGGGCGAGGCCCTAGGGGGCCCTTTACCATCACAATTTATCAAAATTGAATATGAAATATTATTTTTAATTTGAAATATTATTTGACAATACCTGATAAGAGTATGGAATGGAACAGGATTGCTTAACTTTTACCAAGAAATATTGTATTACCATCCCAGACTCGCGCAACATTTTACCGAAAAACTGAATTTATAAATATATTTGTAGTATTTTTAATATCACAAAATCGTCGCATATTATGACACAACTTTGAACAATCACACGAAATAAATGAATATTTATTTCCTTTAATCTTCGATCAATTTTGACTCAAGAGTTAATGTCTTACGTGTTTTCATTTTTAGTTTTGTATAAAACACACGACTCCAACTTTTCATTTTAACGATATCGGCCACATCAGTGTGCCTTATATTTATTTAGCGATATCGGCCACATCAGTGTGCTTTATATTTATTTAGCGATATCGGCCACATCAGTGTGCTTTATATTTATTTAGCGTTATCGGCCACATCAGTGTGCTTTATATTTATTTAGCGTTATCGGCCACATCAGTGTGCTTTATATTTATTTAGCGATATCGGCCACATCAGTGTGCTTTATATTTATTTAGCGATATCGGCCACATCAGTGTGCTTTATATTTACTTAGCGATATCGGCCATATCAGTGTGCTTTATATTTATTTAGCGATATCGGCCACATCAGTGTGCTTTATATTTATTTAGCGATATCGGCCACATCAGTGTGCTTTATATTTATTTAGCGATATCGGCCACATCAGTGTGCTTTATATATTTTTTTTAAATGAATAGAAACTTCTTGAATTTAAAATTCGATTCCCATTTTTTTTTCGTAGTAATTTGTATAAATTATATTGTTTTTCAACTTTTTTTTTTCACACAACGAACTCTAATATCATACAACGTAACGTATTGACCTCGAGTTTCGCAATGGTAATAGCATAGTTTACCTTAAAAATTATGTATTCTATAATAATGTCATAATACTATGAAAAATTAATACTTGGTACCTGCCTTTTTAGTGTTTCATTACGGTTTTTAAATGTCTCAAATTGTTCGAATTTCGCAGACTTTTGCCAATATTGCATGTTGTCCATCGCGTAATACCGTTCATTTATTGTTACAGCGTGTTAATTTAGAGTGTTTGTTAATGGTATAATCTTGCCATTGTACGATTGTTAAATTTTATTTCATTGCAGGTGCTACCTACGTATATTCTGCGGCTCCAGTTATATGATAGACATTTACATTCGAAGGGTGACTTATGTATAATTCTCTTTATACAGCTGAAAATTCAAACATCTACATACATATATACACGGTGTATCACGATGGGTGGATCATCCGAAGTAGGGCGGTAGGGAACCTCAATCAATACCTATCGATTTAAAACACATACGTATGTTCAGCGATATTCGTTGGTTCAGGAGTTATGTAGACTTGTGAAATGTGAAATTTGAATAAACTACATACATCACTGTAGCTAAACTATTAGGTGTAAGATCATGATTTTTTTCTGGGAATAGTTCAATAGTGATCCTTATGTTAAACAATACCGCTGTGAGTCAGCACCTTATATTATAGTTTGCGAGCCTCAATTTTCCACTTACTTTCAAGGGCTCAAAATAAAATAATTACACCTAAGTTTTTTTCACAAGTTATCTTAAAATCTACTGCGATTTATAGAGAGCTAGCCTTGTAAATTTCGTTCGGCTTGTGTTAGAGGATCATGTTGAAAAGTTCACTTAAATTGTACGAGTAGCTAGGTACCTACCTACTAAAACTCGATATTTTTCCTTAAACTTGCTTAGAATTGCATATAATAATATTTTCACGTGAGATAATTTAAAGTAGGTACATATTATTTAGAAAAAAAACTAATAAATGCATTTGTACACAACGTAACCATGGTTAAAAGCAGTGATTCCCAACAGGGGCGGTACCGTCCACCGCTGTGGGAGGGGGGGGGGGGGGACTGAAGAGATCTAAGGGGGGGGGCATTTTGGTACAAGGCAAATTTAGGGGGCATTGAGGACTATTCGCCGGCCCCCTAGGCAACAAAAGGAGTCAAAGAATAGGCCGTAAGTCATGACAAGATTGACGTGACTTGAATTTCAAACATTATACGACTAAAATTTTATCGCTGCTCGGCAATTTTTAATGTTGTGCATGCAAGGGGGATTTGGTAAGTTTTTTTTCTCAAAAGGGGGCAATGAGTATTTTTATTTTCGAAAAGGGGGTGGTTGACCAAAAAAGATTGGAAACCTCTGCTACATAGGCATGCTGATTAGTACATGTATTAGTTTGATGACGTGCAAACGTTGTATTATGCGGATGCCAGGCTTACCTCTAATATCTATATACATAATATGAAATTAAAGATATGAAATTTCACTTCTCTTTTACATACTACACAAGTTAAGTTTTCAGAATGGGTCCATCATGAAGTGTGTGTTTCTGTGATGATCTATTATAAAACTATGTGAGTCATACGAGATATGCCAAAGTATTGTGTTTTGGGGAGGCATCTTACATGAAAATACGTGCAGATCACATAGTACCAATTCAAAGCATAATTTAACAAAGCAACTTATAGTAATCAAATAAATTGTTTCTAGAAGTAAGTAAAACTTCACAAAATCACGTTAAACTTAGGTTTGTGTCCCGTAGAATCAAAATTCAAACATGTAAGAAAAAAAAAGAAAAGTAGATTGATTTTAAAACCAGAAATCCGTTAAAAAAATTAAGAATATTGATTTTTTTAACAGAATTCTTTTTTATCAGTAGTGTAAGAAAAATTGGACTTTTACATACCTACATATGTATTGTCATTTCTGCGAATCATTTGTTTTTTTTTATCTGATTCCCTTTGTGGCTTCATATTTTTGGTGTAACTCAAGACGTATTTTTATTACGAGTTTGGATCAATCTTGTTATCCTTTTCTGTTATCAAATATTATTCTTGTCATGTTTTCGGTGTGTATTACTGGCTCGAGGTTTGGGGTGAAATCATTTGTGTGTATATATATAAATACATATTTTGATGCTCATGTTGGTACCATTATCGCGTGTAAGGGGATCCTGGCATATAGTATTTCAGGAACTTTTGATCTCCAGAGATATATCCCCAAAAATAATGTTCCTGTCTAGGCTACTGGGCTTCTAAAACGCTCTGTATGAGAATTTTTATTCTGTGTCCTCTATGCCGTGTGCGTACTTTCTTTTAAATTGTGTATATTCGGATGCAATGAAAACATTTCTTTGTTTATTTACAAATTTCAGTTAAATTTTTGATTCCCGCTGTGGAATGTGAAATCAAATCAAAGTCCGGAAGGTGTAATACTTGGGTCATGTTAGAAAAGATAAATATTAATTTCTGGTGTTGGTAGGAAGCACATCTTATGACTTATGACCCCGCAATATATCAAAATTGAATAACCGTGGAGGAGTTGTGATGAGCCGATGGAGATAGACACTTGAAGAATAAGAAGATACTATACAATATACATAAGTTTCAGTTTCACGGTTTATTGATGGTAGTAATCGGTACGGTATGTCGAAGAATATAATTACAGTAAGTATAATAAATTGGAATGGACGAATGTTCTATCTAATTTGGAGGTTGTGTAAATATTTGTTTATTTTTTTATTTTATTTTATTTATTTTTATAAATAGTCAACAGCTGTATAATTTTTTTTATATAAAACAATTACATATAAATTGAGCCAATTACAGACTATTATATATTAGTACTTCACATAGAACACGTACACGCATTCATAGAAAACATGTAAATATGAAAATATAAAATAACATAAGAGAAAAAAAAAAAAAAAAAAAAATATATATATATATATATATATATATATATATATATATATATATATATATATATATATATATATATATATATATATATATATATATATATATATATATATATATATATATATATATATATATATATATATATATATATATATATATATATATATATATATATATATATATATATATATATATATATATATATATATATATATATATATATATATATATATATATATATATATATATATATATATATATATATATATATATATATATATATATATATATATATATATATATATATATATATATATATATATATATATATATATATATATATATATGTTATATTTGATGTTTTCACGGGTGAAATATGTTATAATATTTTTATCTCGGTTTTCCCGTGTCAGTAGGTCTTGACTAAGACCATTTGTCTTCCGACGTTTCGCCTGAATATCACCAGGCATTTTCAAGGACTTAACGAAAAGCACGCGCGCGACACACGTCTACTCACACTGAAAGCTCACCGTCAAGTGACTCGTAGCGTACAAGATGGCCGCTTATGTCAAATATTGTTAGCGCGACGTGATTGGCTCCTTGTGACACGCCCACCTGCTGTCGTGTTCGTTGCTAATAATATTTTATCATTATTTTTGTGTTGTGATTTATTGTTAATTTTAGTTGTGACATTAATATTATTATTGTTGTGTTTTGGGGTTATTTTCGCTATGGTATTATTAATATTATTATTGTATTGTTTGTCATATAAAATGTTCTTCCAGGTACTAGGCAAACGAACTCCGTCGTCCCGATTGTTCATTATATCCCTTCTCTTATATATTTCTATAGCTTCCCTGTAAATTCTGAGAGGTTCACTGTTTAAACTTGCTATTATTTTTGAATGGTCAAAATCTATTGTATGTCCTTCTGTGAGCGATTCACAATTTATCAAATTTTCAACTGAATAATAATGCTATTTCCGTCCTCTCAAAAGGTTTTAACTATGGTGTATCATATAAAACTATTCCTAAAGAAGATATAATTACAGCGGTTGAATCAGCCATTCACAAATGCACCAATAATACTGCCGAAACAATTAGACAAGAAACATGCTCGATTTTAAGAAAAAATACACCACCAAAATGCAATTTATCAAAACTAGAAATAATAGCCCTCAAAGAATTACGCAACAACAAAGATTTGATAATCCTTCCAGCTGATAAAGGCAATGCCACAGTAGTGATGAACAGTGAAGATTATAAATCGAAAATGACCGATATCCTTGAAGACCCAGCATACAAAATACATGCAAGCAACCCAATCACGTATCTTGAGAAAACCACGAAAACTAAAATAATGGAAACAAAACTTAGTGATGATATCAAAAAGTCACTTATTCCACGAGAGAAGTCGTCACGCTAACCAAAATTATATGGTCTTCCAAAAATTCATAAGAAAGACATTCCTCTCAGACCAATTGTTAGTTCCATTGGTTCGCCGTTACAAATGCTTTCTAAATTCCTCGCGAATATGTTGCAGCCCTATGTAGAATCCGCAGACTCCTATGTCAAAAACTCAGAACATTTCATATCACTCATCACTGACTTAGAACTGGAAAGTACAGATATTCTTGTGAGTTTTGACGTTGTTTCTTTATTTACAAATATTCCAATTAACGAGACACTAGACATAATCAAAGAAACACTCAATACCACAGACGATATTTTAAATTTATTTTATCACTGTTTAAATAACACATTTTTTTATTACAACAATAAGACATACAAACAAATAAAAGGAGCACCTATGGGTTTGTCATTGTCACCAGCAGTCGCCAACTTATTTATGACGAGGTTTGAAGAAGAAGTCTTAAAGAAAGTAATACTCAAACCAAAGAAATGGCTAAGATATGTGGATGACACATTCGTAGTATGGTCTCACGGAGAAGAAGAATTAAATAATTTTTTGAACACTATTAACAGCATTCATAAAGATATAAAGTTTACAATGGAGAAGGAAAATAACAGACAAATACCTTTCTTAGACGTTTTAGTGTTAAAAAAAGCAAACGGTAAACTGGGGCACACAGTATATAGAAAGCCCACACACACCGATAGATACCTACACGCAACGTCCAATCATCACCCCGCACAAATATGCTCAGTCGCAAAAACACTAATAACAAGATCAAAAAGAATTGCAGACCACGAGCATAAAAAACAAGAATTAGAATACACGAAAAATGCTCTACGTTGTAATGGTTTCTCAGACTATATAATAAACAAAGCATTAAAGAGTCCAAAAACAGTGAAAGAAAAATCCAATGAAACACCATTATCAACAGCCCGACTACCATATATCAAAGGCGTCACCGATAAAATCAGCCGTCTATTAAACAAAAATAACATACGTACCGTTTTCAGCACAACAAATAAAATATCAACCTTTCTAAGAAACCCGAAAGACATCATTCCACTTGAAGCTCATGGAGTATATGAAATACCGTGCGGATCGTGCAATAAGACTTATGTAGGAAGAACCAATCGAAAAGTTGAAGCACGAATAGCGGAGCACAGAGTCGACATGAGAAACAAAAAACTTACATCCTCACTTGTACAACACTCGCTCACAGAAGGACATACAATAGATTTTGACCATTCAAAAATAATAGCAAGTTTAAACAGTGAACCTCTCAGAATTTACAGGGAAGCTATAGAAATATATAAGAGAAGGGATATAATGAACAATCGGGACGACGGAGTTCGTTTGCCTAGTACCTGGAAGAACATTTTATATGACAAACAATACAATAATAATATTAATAATACCATAGCGAAAATAACCCCAAAAGACAACAATAATAATATTAATGTCACAACTAAAATTAACAATAAATCACAACACAAAAATAATGATAAAATATTATTAGCAACGAACACGACAGCAGGTGGGCGTGTCACAAGGAGCCAATCACGTCGCGCTAACAATATTTGACATAAGCGGCCATCTTGTACGCTACGAGTCACTTGACGGTGAGCTTTCAGTGTGAGTAGACGTGTGTCGCGCGCGTGCTTTTCGTTAAGTCCTTGAAAATGCCTGGTGATATTCAGGCGAAACGTCGGAAGACAAATGGTCTTAGTCAAGACCTACTGACACGGGAAAACCGAGATAAAAATATTATAATATATATATATATATATATATATATATATATATATATATATATATATATATATATATATATATATATATATATATATATATATATATATATATATATATATATATATATATATATATATATATATATATATATATATATATATATATATATATATATATATATATATATATATATATATATATATATATATATATATATATATATATATATATATATATATATATATATATATATATATATATATATATATATATATATATATATATATATATATATATATATATATATATATATATATATATATATATATATATATATATATATAACTGCATGAATACAAAATAATGAAAATATAGCCACATCGTCACTGAAGGGGTCACATAAAAATCAATGTATTGTTAGTGGGTACCTACAACGGCACTGCATTTACGACCGTGCGATGATTCATTAAATTTCAACATTAATGTGCGGGTGACCTATCTCCAGCAATGGGTAGTTTACAAAATAAAAAATAAAATCCAATATAAATTTAGTAGTATAAAGATATTTATCCAGTATAAAAGATATTTTGAAAATTAGTATAATATGGCGTGTGATTGTGTGTATGTGTGAGTGAGTGTGTGTGCATGTGTGAGTGTGAGAGGATTTATGTGTTATAGTAAGTTAGGGAGCCGTTAAGGGGTAATATAATACGGAAAGGATTTGTTTTTTAAAAGTATCAATATTTAAATGAAAAGGGTCAATTGAGTTAAAAAGTTGATTATAAGAATAGCAACTTCGGTTGATAAATGAATTTTTGTAAGAGTTGGTTGAACACGTGGTGATTTTGAAAAGTTCGTTCTGTCTGGTGGGTCTAGTAGGGACTCTATAATTTATTAGGCTTGTAAGTTCGGGGCAATCAATCAAGTTATTAATGATTTTATAAAGGAACAGAGCATCGGTTAGAGTTCTTCTGTTTTCGAGACTCATTAAATTATAGGTTTGAAGAAGAGTGAGATAATCGTCAACATTTGAGAAACTGAATCTATAGTTTAATTGTCTGATGAATAATTTTTGAATTCTTTCAATTTGGTTTTTATATATTTGGTAAGAAGGGTTCCAGATAATTGACGAGGATTCGAAATGACTCCGAACAAGAGCATAGTATAATATAATGTACGTTTTATAATCTCGGAATTGTTTGGTATTTCTGAATAGAAAGCCTAGCATACGGTAAGCTTTACCGGTTATATGGTCAAAATGTCTCTCGAAGGAAAGTTTACTGTCAACATAGACCCCCAAGTCTTTTATAACCGTTTTTTTTTCAACGGCTATACTATCTATTGAATATTCGTAATTTAGTTGGGTTTTATTTCTTGAGAAAGTAATGGAGTAACATTTGGAAGCATTAAGGGATAATTTATTGTGTGTGCAATATTCGAATATTGATAAGAGGTCTTTTTGAAGATTATTACAGTCTTCCCAGGATTCTATTGTGCAGAAAAGTTTCATGTCATCGGCGTAAATTATAAATAGGGCAAAATTAATGGAAAATTTGATGTCATTAATAAAAATGTTGAAAAGGAGTGGTCCCAGATGAGAACCTTGAACGACCCCGGAGGAAATATATTTGGTTTTCGATTTGAAACCATTTAGAACGACCGTTTGAGTTCGGAACCGAATATATGATATGATCCATCTCAGTAAACTGCCGTGGATACCAAATTTTTTTATTTTTTTCAGAAGAATATAATGGTTAACACGGTCGAAAGCCTTTGAGAAATCGGTATAAATTGCGTCAACTTGGGTTCTGTTGTCCATTTTCTTGAGAATAAATTCAGTGAACAGTGTGAGATTTGTAGAAACGGATTTATTTGGAAGGAAACCATGTTGCTCAGGGATAATTCTGTTTTTGAAAGATGTTAGTAGTTGTTGGTATACAATTTTTTCAAGGATTTTCCCGAATAGAGGTAATTTTGAAATTGGACGATAATTTTCAATGTTATTTTTTGCCTCATTTTTAAAGATTGGTGTTATGTAACTTTGTTTCCATAAGGAAGGAAACCAACCGTTACATAAAGAATTTTGATAGATTATAGTTAGGGGAACATAAAGATTATCTGCACATTTACTGATGAAAATTCCGGGGATATTGTCACTGCCTGGTCCTTTGTTAATGTCTAGTTTATTTAAGTGAGATTTTACGATGTTTTCGTTAATGTCTATACTATGTAAGGTATCATGGTCAATGTTTACACCGTTATCGTTGTTTAGTAAAGCAGTCATTTCGTCTATAGATAAATTTTTAAATTCGTCGTCGTCGATAAATGTTGAACTGAAATAAGTCGAGAATAATTCGCAGATTTCGGGAGCTGAGTTGGATGTGGTTCCTTTGAGAGTCATCGTATTTGGTAAATCGGAGGAGTCTTTTTTGGATTTAATGTATGCCCATATTTTTTTAGGGTCATATTTGATCGAGGATTCGACAGATTCTAAATATCTGTTGTAGCATGTTCTTGATAAGTGCTTTTGTCGAGATCTGAGTAAGCTAAAAGAGTGATAATCGGATGGCATTTTAAATTTTTTCCATTTTTTTAGATATTTACTTTTTTCTTTGATTATGTGAATAAGAGCTGGGCTAAACCAAATAGGGTATTTTTTTCGATTAGCAGATGTCTGTGGAACGTTAAAGTTTATAATTTTATTTATTTGGTTGTAGAAAGCATCAACAAGTGCATTTGTGTCGGTAGATTGTAGAATAGTTAGCCAGGGGATTTTTATGAGTTGATCATTGATTCTAGAATAATCAGCTCTATGGAATGAAAATTTCCGGGAGTTGGAATAGGCCATTGATTCAATTTTATTAAGGTCGACTGTAATTTCTAACGATGGGTGGTGGATGTCTTCGGGAACTAGTGGGTCATTTGAATTGGAGACGGTTACCACAGTATTAGAAAGAACTAGATCTAAAATTCTGCAGTTAGAATTATATAGGTGGTTAAATTGACGTAAATTACAGAATTCCATATAGTCAATAAATATCTTAGCTACGTTGTCCGTTATATTGTAAGGTTTCATTGTATTGTTATCATCCAACTGAGAACTCCATGTGATATTAGGGAGGTTAAAATCGCCTATTAATAAGAAATTATCTAAGTTATTTGTCGCTGTAATGTTAGATAAACTCTCTAAAAAGTTATTTAAATGTGTGTTATAATTTTGATTCCTAGGGAGATATATGACACAAATGTGTGTACGAGTAAAGGAATTTCTTAATTCAGAGGTTTTTAAGTTAATCCATATATCTTCTGCTTTTGAGGACCATTGTTCGCAAAGTAAGGCATTAAGTGATTTTTTTGCGGCTATGACTACCCCACCACCCAAGGACTGGCCGGTAGACAAATAGTCACGATCTCGACGGAAAATATCATATCGATCGTCAAACATTTCTGCGTTAAATATTCCATCGATGAGCCATGTTTCAGTTAGGACAATTATATCGTAATTGCTATGTAAAACATTATTGAAGAATAAGTTAGTTTTAGTTCTTAAACCGCGGACATTCTGATAATAAATTGTTATTGTCATTGGAAATTTGTTTAAAGCATAATAATTTACCACGAAAAGATGAAGTTTTGTATGTTTTCATGAAAACATTGAGTAGATTAAAACATTTAGAAGAGAAACTATTTATTGGGCTTCGGCTGCTATGTGGATTACGACTGTGGATTGAGTATGTGTTGTGTAAAACACATACTCAATCCACATTTACAATTTACAATCCACAATTTACTCGTGGACAACGGAGAGTGTGTAGACGAAATAAAACGTCGCGTTGCAAAGGCCAAAAATGCCATGACTAAATTGAACACGATATGGAATTATAGAAGTATATCCAAATCCACAAAAGTTCGCTTAAGAAGGCCCCTTATTTTTCCCATTTTTCTCTACGCTGTAGAATCATGGAAATAGGGAGGCTCCACTGGTCAGCACACGTGCATCGTATGGAAGATGACGAGACACCAAAAAGAATCCTCACATCACGTCCGGAAGGAAGAAGAGGTGTGGGAAGGCCAAAACTACGATGGATGGATGGAGTCGAGAAGGACCTTCAGATAGCCGGTGTGTGGAATTGGAGAGAAAAGGCCACGATTCCTTGAAGAAGCCAAGGCCCATTTTGAGCTGTGGAGCCACTGATGATGATGATGAGAATCATGGACACTCAAAGCTCGCGAAAGGCAAAGAATCGACGCCTTTGAAATGTGTTGCTGGAGACATATGCTTCAAATTTGTAGGATGGCGAAAAGGACAAATATATCTATCATAAAGGAATTGGAAGGAAAACGAGCTGTGAGGCACCGGCTTAGAATAGTGTTTGCATTCTTTTAAATCATTGTTTTCGAGTGTCCCGTAAGAGCCGGGTAATCGAAAATACAACAGTCAACAATAACATCTCACATAGTTCAGCAATGAGGTTCACCACCCATTCTGAATGTAGTGCCTTTTTTGGTGAAACGAGACTGGTGTGTGGGTATACATAGATGTGTTGTTCTCCTTTTTATAAGGCAATGCACACTCGCAGACCTTTCGCTGGTTACCCCACATTGTGGGATATGCCGTGATGGTGTGAATGAATGAATGAATGAATGAAGGAATTGGAGATAGAAGACGGGCAGGCAATGAGGACGGCGGTATATCGAAGATATTATGGAGGACTACAATACACAACATCATGATGACAATGAGAAGGAGCGATGAGGAAGACGACATCGATGATGATAATAAATAAACAGTTAAACTAAAATCAGTGTTTTATTCTTCATGGAGTTAATTAAATAACAAAAAGTATGATACCCTTTCAATAATTTTATTATTAGTCTATTACTTTGTATAGGTAGATGTAAAAAATATTGTATTATATTTTTCGGCTCGACTTTTATTCGAATAGAGTTGTTATTTGTTATTCTTTCAAGGTTCTTCCGTCGAAATGATCTTTTCAACGTTGACTTTAATAGCGGCCTTATAGAGCAATCAAATGAAAAATAGTAGGTACCCGAAAGTTTTCGAATCAATCAGCACAAATGGGGCAATTTTATTTCACCCCCAAACCCGCTAAACCCCAATTTGACCTATATCCTCAACAATAACCTTTCTGACTCCGATCGTATGATTATTTTATAATATCCTTCCTCCTCTTTCTGGTCACATCGTTTCACACATAACCGGTTTGTAGAATGTATAAATTTCACAAAAACATGATTGTCAGGTGTATGAAAAAGTAATGTGACTTGTACAATTTTAATACATTGATGTATGAAAAGTATGGAAATACATTTATAACAATACGCAAATGTATGGAGAACATTATGTCATATACATACATTAATAATTGTGTAAATGTATGCGAATTATTTCAGATACATAGCAATGCGCAGATGTAGGTAAAGAAAACATAATTTCACATACATAGGAATTATGTAGGTTTATGGAAAACCATTCACATACATTGCTAATGCGTAGATGTATGGAAAACATAATGTTACATATTATATAGTTAATACGCAGCGTAGCTAATATGTATCGTAGATGGTATGGTAACATGCATACATTATAAGTAGATTCATAGAAAACATAATTTCCCATACAAAGCTTTATTAAATTATTAAGATATACTTTCTTGTATGCGATTATCAATGTCTGTAAGTGTCCCAAAAAAAAACGTAGATGTATGTAAAGTGTAATGTTACATGTTATATAGCTAATACGTAGCGTAGGTGTATGGAAAACATGACACATACATACATACCTAATACGTAGATTTATAGAAAACATAATTTCACATGCAAAGCTAATACGTAGATGTATGGAAAACATAATGTTACATATAATACAGCTAATACGTAGCGTAGATGTATGGAAACATGACACATACATACCTGATATGTAGATTTATAGAAAACAATTTCACATACAAAGCTAATACGTAGATGTATGGAAAACATAATGTTACATATAATACAGCTAATACGTAGCGTAGATGTATGGAAACATGACACATACATACCTGATATGTAGATTTATAGAAAACAATTTCACATACAAAGCTAATACGTAGATGTATGGAAAACATAATGTTACATAATACAGCTAATACGTTGCGTAGATGTAAGTATGTAAAACATGTTACATACATAAATTATAAGTATATTTATAGAAAAATTTACTGTCTAAGATATGCCTGTAATGTACCTACATACTATCAAGGAATACATAATGTCTGATATCTGAGTGTATGGAAAAAATAATTATTATTGCTGAAGGCATTTGGTATCTACTTAATCTATAGCAAATAAATGTCTCAATATTATATCTTCACTTCAAGATTTATTTCTCCTGTACGATGATTGCACTGAAAAAAATATTATGAAAAACGAACTGGCTACCTACGCTTTAGCCAAATCTTTGTTATCAGTAATAATCTTCCTCTCCTCTTCCTTTCCTTATCCTTTAGTTTTCCTATCATTGCTATGAATAGTTCTTATTGTTTTTTTTTTTAACTTTTCTTCTGCTGTATTTATTTATTTTGTAATGTGATTAACTGATTGCCATAGTACATATTGTTTTGTATACTTAACATTTACTCTGGTTGGTTGGAAGAAATTGCCATTAGGCAATAAGCCCGCCAGTGTACTAATTATATGTACAAAAAGATTAAATAAATAAATAAAACTTTATCTATTTATGACTACTGTACTGTTGCACATAACCAAATGTTTTGTAGTCACTATAGGTCGGTTAATTTTAACATGAAGTTTTGTTACTACTAACAAATAAAAAAATTCAGTATGCCTGGTCAATTGTACTTTCTATCTTTCTTCAAATGCCCTTTTCAGGTGTCATATATTTTGTCGTATGTTGGATATATATGTTTTTTTTTATCTATTCACATAGCTAGACAAATACAATAGACTTAAACCACCGACCGAGAATTGTCAGGCAGCTCCGCTTTAATAAACTTGATTAAATTTTTATTACATTAATTTCAAAAGGTAGGTATGTAAGTGATATTAATATGATATCGCTTTATAAATCAAACATGACTGTTGGTATGGTTACCCTTTTGTCTCGACGTTTTCTTCGAATATAATTTGTCTCCATTTGATGTTGCCTTTTCATCTCGTTGTTATTAACTTTTGTTTTGATCTTTCTCATTATCTTCGTCTTCTCTCGAAGTTTCTTATACACACGTCTGCTGTAAGTGTATGACATGAGATCTATTTATTCTGTGTGTTTACCCAGTAAATACTCGTTACCGCTTGTATGCCTAATACCTATGGTTATTGTGTTTAAATTATATGTTTATCAATTAATTATATTTACTTTCTCTTCTTAAGGTCTTCATTTGAAAAACGGTTAGAATTTCCTTCGCATAGTCATTAATATTTGGATAATTTATATAGCGCCGTTTTCGTGAATATCTCACCTCACACGACTATAGTGCGTTTCAGTTAATTATTCCTTTTTACTTTTCACTACCCCAAGGGGATATACTTAGGTCCGAATGCAGAGTCCGACCTAAATACTAAATTCTAAATACTAACCGTGTTTTCATTACACAGTCGCTCACTTAAGTTAGGAGATCACGTGGCTTCCTAACTGAAGTATGCTACGAAGTTTTTGTATGAGAATTGCATTGCAGAGATATATCTAAATACTTAGCGCATGCGCGTTGGCGTGAACTAACATTTGCGAACTGTCAAAAAGTAAGGTTGATCACGAGGAACCTTACGAGTGGTTTAATACTAAAATACGAGATTTTTTCGGTGGATGATGATTTTAGCGACTTCATTGAATATGTATTTGGTATTTTTTTCAAATCAAACATCGAGAGTATTCAGCGATCTATACGAGATGTCGAAAATTCGCTGGAATTACAGAGAAATCGCGACATAGACAACATTTTAAACGTCAGTCTAAACCCATAGAAAACTCTTTTCTTCGTGTGCAATAGTCTTTAGTATTTAGTTAGTGATGTCTCTGCAATGCAATTGCTAACTTAAAAATACTAAATACTCCAGTGAGGTTAGGAGTTAGTATTTTGGTACCTAGGACTGTGCATTCGGGTCATGGAGTTCTATAACATCTTATGATATTATAGAACTCCATTTGATAATTATATCCATGATATGGGTAAACATGGATGGTTTTGATTTCACCGGTTGACCAGACTTGCCCCCCTTATTAAGGTTTCATAATCCACATTTTACGTAATTCTAGAATGTGTGTCGTGCTTCTTTTTATAAGGTAATGCACACCCATACACCTGTCGCTGGTTACCTCATATTGTGGGATATGCTGTGATGGAATTATCAACAACATTGCATTATATGCATACTAATATAAAAATCGAAATTTTATTAATGATTATAATATATTATGTACATTGTACATATGTAGGTACTAATAATATTGGTCATACATGAAAAATCAACAATTTTCTGAATTTATCTGTCTTGCCCAGTATTTCAATGCACAGTTAATTCGCTGATCGTCGATTTTCTCTATGGTTTTCAGCATGTCTATATCAGAGTTTGGCGTTATTTCATGTTCAAAATCAACTAGATTGTCTTAATGGATTTGGTTTGACTACATTTAAAATATTGAATAAAAAATATTTTAACCTGAGAAAATGAAGTGAAATGTGTAGGTATATAGGTTCCCAGGACTCTGCATTCGGGTCATAGTGGAGAGTTAAGAATTCGCAATATAGAGGTTTATTTTTCATTGCACATTATCAACTAGTAGTTTTATCACAATGTATCTTTGTGTGTGTGTGAAGGGTAATATGCGCTATGTGCTATATATGTACGGCTTTATCGATCTGGAATAAAGTACTCATTCGATTATCTTCAAATTAGTAGATCCAACTTTGCATTAAATGAGCCTACATAGTTGTGTGTTTATCCGGTATCGTTCGTAAGCTTTGAATTGTGTTATTTTCTATATGTACTTGAATATTGTCTTTATCGTATTGTAATGTGGCAAATCTACATACAGAATAATATAATTTACAAATACGTATGTTACATAACACCATAGTGGTAGTCTCAAAGGACCGATTTACTTAATAACAACATACCTACACAGCATAAAATGCTCCCTCAGTTTCTGTGTGTACCTATTGTATGTAGATATATATTTTAGCGGTGACTTCCTAAAAGCAATTCCCTTTAAAACGGAACTTCTGTGCGGTGGTCGATAAAGTTATCCTTCCGTTAAGCCTTCAATGTACGTGCATAGATTGGGAGAATATCTTTTACGCATTTCGGTTATGTTTTCCTTTTATACCAATGTTTCCCAACTTATAACTTGCTATGCAGACATACCTATTATTAACTTTCTTTTAGTTAATTAATGTTACATAAAGAATAATCAATTGATAAACTATGTGGCGAGGCTATACCTACACCACAATGGAAATGTCATTCTCGCATCTCATTCATATTAACGAAGAAGGTATGTTACATAACACCATAGTGGTAGTCTCAAAGGACCGATTTACTTAATAACAACATACCTACACAGCATAAAATGCTCCCTCAGTTTCTGTGTGTACCTATTGTATGTAGATATATATTTTAGCGGTGACTTCCTAAAAGCAATTCCCTTTAAAACGGAACTTCTGTGCGGTGGTCGATAAAGTTATCCTTCCGTTAAGCCTTCAATGTACGTGCATAGATTGGGAGAATATCTTTTACGCATTTCGGTTATGTTTTCCTTTTATACCAATGTTTCCCAACTTATAACTTGCTATGCAGACATACCTATTATTAACTTTCTTTTAGTTAATTAATGTTACATAAAGAATAATCAATTGATAAACTATGTGGCGAGGCTATACCTACACCACAATGGAAATGTCATTCTCGCATCTCATTCATATTAACGAAGAAGGCCGAAGGACATCAGTTCCTGAACCGAATACGCAGCGCGGTTCGGCATTCGCGCATCAACCGACGCGAAGAGGCGATTGCAGTGTCAATTCTTTAAGAAGTAGTATAAAATTAATATCGACCCGAACATCGCGAACATCTGTTAAATTAATCATGTATAATGTTGTGACTTATTTGAACTGAAAATATAAGCAAATATTGTAAGTTCTCTTTTATTATGAAACCCTTCATCACTCAATTACTATTTCTACTAATTAATTGATTATCAAGTTGCAATGTCTTGTATAGTGGTGTATGTTATTGGGAAGTTATTTGAATACGTAATTAAAATCGCAACCTTCTGATAGGTATATTATTTTCCTAATTAAATAAACCATCCCAATAGCATTCACACCTCTATAACTATATTAAGTTGTTTCCTTCTACTAAATGAATTTCTTTTCAATACCCCCGAATAACTCGTTGCATTTAAATGTCATTTTATCCTTATGATTTGTTTTTATTTTGTATAGCTTCTCGGGCAATTTACAAAATGATTGGTTCCTAATAACTTAGATATAATTTTATTTTATTTCTATTGCTTCTCAGGTAACTAACTAGGAATTGCAATCCAGTAGGAATTTAGTGGATTTTATTACAAAATGCTGGGTCCATCATTTTTTTTATTCTGGTAAGAACGAATTGATTCGAATAATTTGATCAAAGTTTCCTTAACCATATAGATATATTTTATTTTAAATTTGACTTTATCAAACATAAATGTAAGGATATTTTTATGTATTCACGTGCGCATTTTTGATGTCAAAAAACCATCTCCCCACTTCATCCTTTTCATAAACCTCTAGTCCCTCTCACACCACCTTTACATCTACCATTTTTTCTTTTAAATAATTTGTTTTTATATGCTTATAATGTATTACTTCTTGAGTGAAAACCTGTTATTAGTTTCCTTGTTAATATCATCTAATATTTATATATATTTTTTGTAAAAAAAAAAACTGTTTGTTGTCTAATCAATAAATAAATATAATTTGTGTGTAACGCTGAATATCGTATCGCACAACTTATGCGTATGTTTGTGATTAAATAAGAAACGTTTGTTAAGTTTTTCCCACGTAGTTAGTTTGGTACCTGTCTCTGCGTGTAGGTATTTACTTGAGAACGGTCTCTTGGGGTTCTGTAGTGTGGTCTCTTGTAGAGGAGGTACAATCCGTCCGTAGTCACGTCGCATCCGGTTTTCCTCCCTGGAATTGGAAGAATTCGCTTCCGTGGACCGATTCGCTCCAACATCACGCACACAGCACACAACACGGAAATGGTTTCTGTGCTTATACTTATTTTCCACAATATGGCGTACACACACACCCTACATTATCAACCACGGTGGAATTCAGTTTGACTGTCAAAAAAATGCTGAATATTACTATTGATTTTTAGGTGTAGAGCCTATACTGGAGGAACTTTGGCCATGTTTTATAATGAATTGTGCACATCTGTCAACACAAATTGAATTTTAATAATTTCAAAAATATGAAATTAAATTATAAAGCTGTTTGTATGAGGAATAGGAGATGGAAGGGTTTAAAATAGACACGCCTTTGTTTTGAAACACGTGAAATAAATATCTATGATTTTTTTTTTATTACAAAAATAATAGAAAATTAATGCTAATATTAATAAATATAAATACGTCCACCACATAAGAACAAGATAAGGAGTAGATACTCATTTCAGTAATTATGGTGCAAATACTATGGTATAAACCTCTTAATGCGTTTTAAACTTTACTCTACTAGTTTCGGAAGTATACCTCTTCCATCGACAGGTGCATTATAAATCTATATAAATTCAATAAGGGGTTAATAGCATTGCATTAGCACTATTATTACTGTATCTAATCATAGACTACCACATAGTATCCATCGAATATATTAACCTGTGTATCTGCCGTTTGCCTGTGCATTTTGCATTTGTTTATTTCTTTTATATTACTTCTCGGGTAACTATCGGGTACTTTGTCAAATATTAATTTAACATGCACCCAATAACAAGTTGATAAATTTTGGAGACTTATGATTTTAATCGTCGACTGCAAAGCACAATTAAAAACTGTGTCTTCGCTGGGAATCGAACCCAGAGGACCTTTGGATCAGCAGTCACGTACAAAACCAACTAATGCCAACAACGATGATTTGCCTATGTATTTGTCTGTCATCTTACACATACAAATTAAACAAATACTCGCTCATGATGAAATAATACTTAGATAGAAAATATTGAGAATTTGCGATACAGATTACAACTATGTGACCTTACTCCCAACTCTGGCAAAGTAACGCAGTATTATTTATCAAACCTTCTCGAATCCTGGCCGCCCTTCCTTTTCCTCGCTGGACCGATGATGAGGCATCCATCAAATATCTCTGCTTTATTTGTTCGAGAACATTCACCCATTAGCGGTGGATTGTTTTGACGTCGATTAATATCTACTAATTAATATCGCAAATATCCAATTTTCTTACATACTTTATTATTTTACGCTTTACAAATCAATATAAATGGTAATTGATTTTATTCCATAGTTCGACTGTATTTATTTATTAAAGAACCAACAGAACAATGATATATTATACAATCACAAATCAATACATGATACAAGCACAAAAGATCTCCAATGTTCCAATGACAGGCGTCTTTCAGTACTATTTTTTTTATTTATTTATCTCCATTACTAACTAAACATATAACTGAACTCAAAAATGATAATGGAATTTACTACCTCACTAGGCGAAGCCTGTGTATACTGCCTGACTCGTTAAAGTGGATTGTATATTTTGAAGGAATTGGTCGGGCTGGGATCTGGGATAGGACAAGAGAAATTTATCATCAGGAACTGAGATCGACTTACCCGGGTTCTTGGCGATGTACTGGATGTTGTCTTCCGCTTTTCTCGACCAGAGCCTCGTGACTTTCTTGAGAATAGTACGCAACATGTAGTGAGAAGGTAATGTTTCTTGGTGATATATATCGCTCGCTTGCGAGAACAACTACATAAGTCAAAAAATTCGATTTAGAGTTAATAATGCAGAAATATTGTGTTTATCAATATAACAGTGAAACATGTGCTGTTTCTCTCGTAGGGGAGAAGGTGGAGGTTTTGAACACGAGGTGCCTTTGAACAGACAAAATATTTGAGGAATTTGATTTTTTTCCCATTAATGAATTATTTTTTCCTAATGGTAATACAGATCTTTAGAGCTGTCAGTCAAAACATAAACCATTTTTTGTTTCGTTAACTTGGTGTAGTGGTTTGTTGTCATTCGTGCATTTTAATAAAATAAAAGGCGGTTATATCTGGACATTTTTTTACAATATATTATATATTTATTCGACTCACTGTGAGATAATTATAATAACACATATTTAGCCTAGCTGAACACGTAAGTAATTTGATTCAGTACTTATTTTAAAATATTTATATTTTCATGAATATCAAAAATGGCTACCCAGGGAGGTTTTGAACAGTGTGGATGGGGAGCCTTTGAACACTGTTCAAAACCTCCCCTACGTGTTCAAAACATCCCCTTTTTATATTAACATTGATATAAATAATTATATTCTTTAGATCATTTGGAATATAATGCCAAGAATATATAAAAAGAAAGGCACTAGACAGGAGTTTTCAGAAGAGGACATGCAAAAAGCCATTGCAGATGTTTTAGAACGAAAACTTTCTCTCCGAATCGCCGCTGAGCGCAATATATAAAGCACACTGCTTTATTCTACAGACTAAAAAATAATCACATGGGTAAAGATTATTCTCAAAAATACAACACCAAACAAATTTTTAACAGAAGCGAAGAAGAAATGCTTGAAAAATACCTTTTAAAAAGTTCCCGAATTAATTATGGGTTAACATATGAAGCCACCAGAAAATTAGCATTTGAATATGCACAAAAATTGGGGAAGGCAATTCCATGTTCATGGCAGCGTGATGGATTAGCTGGCATAGAATGGATGAAGGGGTTCATGCTCCGTCATCGAACACTCAGTTTGAGAAAACCAGAAAATACGAGCCTTTCACGTGCAACGAGCTTCAATCCTACTAATGTATGTGTATTTTTTGATAATTACTGTAGTGTAATGAAAAAATTTAATTTTTCGGAAGATCGAGTCTTTAATTTAGACGAAACTGGTGTCATGACAGTTGTTCAAGCTCCTAATATCATTGCTGCCCGAGGAATAAAACAAGTTGGTCAGACAGTTTCAGGAGAACGAGGGAAACTTGTAACTATGTGTTGCATAATTTGCGCTAACGGAAACCCTATACCACCAGTGTTTGTTTTTCCGCGTGCGCGAATGGTCGATACATTGATGAATGGAGCACCAAGTGGAAGTATAGGTTTTCCGAACAGTCCCGAAAGCGGATGGATGACATCACAAATTTTTTTAAAGGTCCTTGAGCATTTAAAAAAAGTATCGAGGTGTTCACAAACAGATCCCATTCTTTTGATCATGGATAATCATGAGAGCCATTGTTCAATTGGAGCCATTTCATATGCCAAGGAAAGTGGTATTATATTGTTGACATTTCCTCCTCATTGTTCGCACAAATTACAACCACTTGATGTCGGTGTTCTTGGTCCATTTAAGGGTAAATTTAAGTTTGCTTCTAATGATTGGCTGATATGTCATCCTGGAAGAACCATTTCTATCCACAATGTAGTGGAGATTGTGGGAATAGCATATGCAGCATCATTTACAATTAATAACATAAAACAAGGGTTTAAGAAACCTGGAATTTGGCCAATAAATAGAAATGCATTCAACAATGAAGATTTTGATTGCTGCTATGTCACAGATAGGCCTGAACCAACAGATGCTCAACTAAATAGAGAATTGTGTGATTCTGAGCTACCTAGCCCATCAAATGTTCTACCACCTGTAGTAACAGATATTTCAGGTGTGGCCAATCAAGATATCAACTGTACAATATCAAATGTTTCGTCATCTCTAGTTCTAGACAGCCTAAGAGTGGCTGATGAGGATTGTACAATTTCCCCTGAAACTGTTAGACCATATCCAAAATTAACACAGCCAAGAAAAAAAACAAACAAGCAAAAGAAGGGCAGCTCTAAAATTTTGACGGAGACTCCAACAAAAGATCAAGTGGAGAATGATTTGATCGATCGAATAATTAAAAAGATTTTACCTAAAATAAAGAAGAGTGATTATTCGGTGCAACATAGCAAAAAAACCAAAGACAATATTGAGAATAAAATTATTTCACGATTAATGACACAATTATCATCAGAAAAAGCAAATAAATTAAAAAGAATTAAGAAAAAAGTTTTACAGAGTGAAAGTAGTGAGAGTGAAGATTCGTTATCTATAAAAAGTTTAAGCGATCAAGAATGGGCGGATGATGTTCACAACGAAAAAGATGAGGATGACTGTAACCAAAATATGTCAAAGGATTTTTCTGAAAAAGACTTTGTACTAGTGAATTTTTCTACAAAGAAATCAATTATTCAATATGTTGCTCAAATAGAAGAGAGATTTTCTAATGAATTAATTGTAAAATTTTTGAAAAAAAATGAAAATAACAGTTTTTATTTTCCGAATACTGATGATGTTTCTATGGTTCCATTTGATGATATTCGTTTGAAACTACCTCAACCCATTGTCAGCGGGGGTACAATCCGTGCAAAGAAGATAATAAAATTTCCTGATTTTAATTTTAATTCGTACAATGTTCGATAATGTAAAGGTTTTCTATTTCTTGTACGTGTTTTTATTATTTTTTTCATTTTGGTTATTTTATTTTTATAATTTTTTACAGTCCAGATACATGTCTGTATAGGTGTGTACAATAATAAATTGTTTTTTCTTCAGTTTATTGTTTTTTATTTGAAAAAACGTGCCATTTTAAGAGGCGTTCAAAGCCTACCCCATTCTGTTCAATTCTACCCCAGCCTGGGGTAGAATTGAACAAAAATGAACTTCTCGTTAAGAGCTCTAAATATAATTTTATATAAACAGTTAGTTTTCCAAATATACTTCAAAGTATTTACTAAACCTCTTTTTATTGTTTGCAATAATAATAACATATACAGTGCTTCCAGAATAAAAAATATTTTAAAATAAATAAAAATTGTTCAAACCCTCCACCCTCTCCCCGGAGAAGGTGGAGGTTTTGAACACGAGGTGCCTTTGAACAGACAAAATATTTGAGGAATTTGATTTTTTTCCCATTAATGAATTATTTTTTCCTAATGGTAATACAGATCTTTAGAGCTGTCAGTCAAAACATAAACCATTTTTTGTTTCGTTAACTTGGTGTAGTGGTTTGTTGTCATTCGTGCATTTTAATAAAATAAAAGGCGGTTATATCTGGACATTTTTTTACAATATATTATATATTTATTCGACTCACTGTGAGATAATTATAATAACACATATTTAGCCTAGCTGAACACGTAAGTAATTTGATTCAGTACTTATTTTAAAATATTTATATTTTCATGAATATCAAAAATGGCTACCCAGGGAGGTTTTGAACAGTGTGGATGGGGAGCCTTTGAACACTGTTCAAAACCTCCCCTACGTGTTCAAAACATCCCCTTTTTATATTAACATTGATATAAATAATTATATTCTTTAGATCATTTGGAATATAATGCCAAGAATATATAAAAAGAAAGGCACTAGACAGGAGTTTTCAGAAGAGGACATGCAAAAAGCCATTGCAGATGTTTTAGAACGAAAACTTTCTCTCCGAATCGCCGCTGAGCGCAATATATAAAGCACACTGCTTTATTCTACAGACTAAAAAATAATCACATGGGTAAAGATTATTCTCAAAAATACAACACCAAACAAATTTTTAACAGAAGCGAAGAAGAAATGCTTGAAAAATACCTTTTAAAAAGTTCCCGAATTAATTATGGGTTAACATATGAAGCCACCAGAAAATTAGCATTTGAATATGCACAAAAATTGGGGAAGGCAATTCCATGTTCATGGCAGCGTGATGGATTAGCTGGCATAGAATGGATGAAGGGGTTCATGCTCCGTCATCGAACACTCAGTTTGAGAAAACCAGAAAATACGAGCCTTTCACGTGCAACGAGCTTCAATCCTACTAATGTATGTGTATTTTTTGATAATTACTGTAGTGTAATGAAAAAATTTAATTTTTCGGAAGATCGAGTCTTTAATTTAGACGAAACTGGTGTCATGACAGTTGTTCAAGCTCCTAATATCATTGCTGCCCGAGGAATAAAACAAGTTGGTCAGACAGTTTCAGGAGAACGAGGGAAACTTGTAACTATGTGTTGCATAATTTGCGCTAACGGAAACCCTATACCACCAGTGTTTGTTTTTCCGCGTGCGCGAATGGTCGATACATTGATGAATGGAGCACCAAGTGGAAGTATAGGTTTTCCGAACAGTCCCGAAAGCGGATGGATGACATCACAAATTTTTTTAAAGGTCCTTGAGCATTTAAAAAAAGTATCGAGGTGTTCACAAACAGATCCCATTCTTTTGATCATGGATAATCATGAGAGCCATTGTTCAATTGGAGCCATTTCATATGCCAAGGAAAGTGGTATTATATTGTTGACATTTCCTCCTCATTGTTCGCACAAATTACAACCACTTGATGTCGGTGTTCTTGGTCCATTTAAGGGTAAATTTAAGTTTGCTTCTAATGATTGGCTGATATGTCATCCTGGAAGAACCATTTCTATCCACAATGTAGTGGAGATTGTGGGAATAGCATATGCAGCATCATTTACAATTAATAACATAAAACAAGGGTTTAAGAAACCTGGAATTTGGCCAATAAATAGAAATGCATTCAACAATGAAGATTTTGATTGCTGCTATGTCACAGATAGGCCTGAACCAACAGATGCTCAACTAAATAGAGAATTGTGTGATTCTGAGCTACCTAGCCCATCAAATGTTCTACCACCTGTAGTAACAGATATTTCAGGTGTGGCCAATCAAGATATCAACTGTACAATATCAAATGTTTCGTCATCTCTAGTTCTAGACAGCCTAAGAGTGGCTGATGAGGATTGTACAATTTCCCCTGAAACTGTTAGACCATATCCAAAATTAACACAGCCAAGAAAAAAAACAAACAAGCAAAAGAAGGGCAGCTCTAAAATTTTGACGGAGACTCCAACAAAAGATCAAGTGGAGAATGATTTGATCGATCGAATAATTAAAAAGATTTTACCTAAAATAAAGAAGAGTGATTATTCGGTGCAACATAGCAAAAAAACCAAAGACAATATTGAGAATAAAATTATTTCACGATTAATGACACAATTATCATCAGAAAAAGCAAATAAATTAAAAAGAATTAAGAAAAAAGTTTTACAGAGTGAAAGTAGTGAGAGTGAAGATTCGTTATCTATAAAAAGTTTAAGCGATCAAGAATGGGCGGATGATGTTCACAACGAAAAAGATGAGGATGACTGTAACCAAAATATGTCAAAGGATTTTTCTGAAAAAGACTTTGTACTAGTGAATTTTTCTACAAAGAAATCAATTATTCAATATGTTGCTCAAATAGAAGAGAGATTTTCTAATGAATTAATTGTAAAATTTTTGAAAAAAAATGAAAATAACAGTTTTTATTTTCCGAATACTGATGATGTTTCTATGGTTCCATTTGATGATATTCGTTTGAAACTACCTCAACCCATTGTCAGCGGGGGTACAATCCGTGCAAAGAAGATAATAAAATTTCCTGATTTTAATTTTAATTCGTACAATGTTCGATAATGTAAAGGTTTTCTATTTCTTGTACGTGTTTTTATTATTTTTTTCATTTTGGTTATTTTATTTTTATAATTTTTTACAGTCCAGATACATGTCTGTATAGGTGTGTACAATAATAAATTGTTTTTTCTTCAGTTTATTGTTTTTTATTTGAAAAAACGTGCCATTTTAAGAGGCGTTCAAAGCCTACCCCATTCTGTTCAATTCTACCCCAGCCTGGGGTAGAATTGAACAAAAATGAACTTCTCTTTAAGAGCTCTAAATATAATTTTATATAAACAGTTAGTTTTCCAAATATACTTCAAAGTATTTACTAAACCTCTTTTTATTGTTTGCAATAATAATAACATATACAGTGCTTCCAGAATAAAAAATATTTTAAAATAAATAAAAATTGTTCAAACCCTCCACCCTCTCCCCTACGTATCAATATGGCAAAGTAAATGATAATAAAGTACGATATCATATAACCGATAAATTCGTAGGCAATATTCAATGTGTCGATCTTATAATGATAGAATTAAATAATATATTATTTTGTAAACGATATTTCATTGTTTATTATGATGAGCAGGCAATAATATATAAAAATAATAGATAGGTACGTTATAAAATACAACATACCTCACTCAATTCTTACCGCACTTTAGTTAAGTTACACCCAAGATGTTGTAGTGTTCGGACATATTGTCGTAGTAAAAATGTCATATTGTATGGTTAAAACATGTAAAAATTACACTAAAACTGTGAAGGAACGACCAGACTAATATATTTATACAGATTTTTTTATAGCTAATATATTTATATATAATTTTCGATAATTATTTTTATTTTAAGTAAATAAGAAGAAGTTGAGTCACATTCGCTTGTAGGTATGCAAAGGGATTCTGTTGTATTCGTTTTTTCACCCAGCAATATTTGACATAGTACCTGTTAGTTGCCCGAGAAGCAACTAAAGAAATAAATAAATTTTTTTTTTTTTTTTATTTATTTAACAAAAACAATACAATGTTCACATATAAATCACAATTTAAAAAGGTATACAATTTTCATCATATAATTCATAATAACCCTCTTTAATTGAGATAAAATCTCGTGTTAAAAGAGGGGAGTATCTATTTAATATTATTACATTTACCAAAACATTGTACATCTACTAAAAAATATGAAGCTACACAAAAAAAGAATGAAATAACAAAAAATAAATAAATAAATCAGTACAATTTTTTAATTTTATTTTTAAATATACTATAATTTTTTTCGAGTCTAAGACTCAAAGGGAGTTCATTAAACCACTTAGTACCTTTATACTTATAGAAATGTTGTGAGGCAGTTGTACGTAAAAGAGGAATGGTAATACATCCTTGTGAATTTATTCTGCTGCTTAAAGAAAATGACAATTGGTTTGAATTTGTAAGAATATCTTTATGAATTTGGAACAATGAGATTTTTTTGTAGATATTTTCAACAGTTGAAACTTTAAATTCTTGAAATAAATTAATAGTTGGATAATCAAATCTCTTTTTTAATATAATTTTAATAATGATTCTTTGAAAAACTTCTAAAGGCACTAAAGTGGTTTTAAAAGCTCCCCCCCAACATATAATGCCATATTGTAAGATGGATTGAAATAATGAAAAATATATTGTTTTAAGCAAGTTTGTTTGAAGTATATTTCTTAGTCTCAGAAAAATAAAAATTAGCTTTTTAAGGCGTTCAATAGTAGTAGTTATATGTAATTTCCATTTCATACTGCTTTCAATAATAATGCCTAGGTATCGGATGTTATTTTTAGTGGATAATTTAATACACGCTGAGTTACAAGATATGGAGTTGTTGAAACAGGAATTGTCAATATGAATTTTAATATTAAGGTTTTCTGGGATGTATTTATCATTTAATGCAAATGGGATAATACACGTTTTATCTGTATTCAATGAAAGTACATTACAATCGAACCAAGACTTCAAAACACTTATATCTGATTCAGCTGAGGCAATTAATTCCTTCCAGGTGTTATCTTTCAGTATAATGGCAGTGTCATCAGCATAAGAAATTATTTTACCAGATATTGGCAGATTGAATATATCATTAACATAAATTATAAATAAAAGTGGACCAAGTACAGTACCTTGAGGTATACCAAAGTTTGCGTTTTTGAAATCACTTAATGTATTGTTGAGTTTGACATATTGTTTTCTTTTAAATAAATAATTTTGTACCCAGCTTTTAACTTTTCCCGTTATTCCAATTTTATTTAATTTATTTATTAGTTTCGTATGTGATACACTATCAAATGCTTTTCGGAGGTCAATAAATATTCCCAAACACTTTTTCCCTTGATCCAGTGCATAATAAAAATAATATAAGTTCGTCTCTTTCACAATCATTATTTGGTGTGAAAGATAATTATAAAGTGATTGCACTGTAGTAGGTAAAAGAGAAAATATGTCTGCAGGGTCTATTATTGTATTACATCTTTCTCACTTAATGTATTCTATCGTGTGTGCTCTTTCTTGGTGATATTGTAAGAATTCGTTAAACTGTACCATTTTTGTAGAGCGTTTTGCTCTCATATAACGTGTCTATATATAAAATGACATTATGAGCTGTGTTGAATCAATGATAATTATTATGAGCATCTGAAATATTTAATTTTGTCCCCTAATGATTATTAACGGATTGAAGTCTTCTTCTTCTTCTTTTTTTCCTACTTTAGGTAGGATCGGCACTCGCTAACTTTCGGCGCCAGGATCATCTATAAGGTATTGTCTATACTGGTATATATGCCTTGTTAATGAGCTTATTCATATTAAACCCACCACGTGGATAGTTCCTCTCCTGCTTTCTGAGAGTACTAGAGCAGTTTGCACCTCATGATCTTCTTTAGCTAAATATTTAATTTCATTATTTTTTTAATGTGTAACTCCTAAAATATTATCTATTACTTTATGAAGATATCAAATAATTAAATAAATGTATTATTATGATATACAATAAAAGGTTTTCAAATGTAGTGGTTTTTTTCTAATCAATCCCATTAACACAATATTCTTTATCATTTTAATCTTCGACAAAATCACGAGGTTTAATATCAGAGCTTTTAAAATTTCGGCAAATTAAATTATGGAGGATGGATTCAAATTTAATATAATTTACCTTTAGAGCTCCCCCCCTCACCCACCTATACTATCCGGTACGGGCAGATAGATAAAAAATACTGCTAAGGGGTAATTTGAGAAAGATTTGATTGGAAATGTGAAGGTTTTGTGAAAGAAAATAAAAAGATTTCTATGAATCGTTAGGCTTCGATATTAGAATCTACCTTTCCATTAACGACGGATACCTCAATATTTTTTCGGACATTTAAAGTAACAACCTACATTAATTTGAAAATTAAAAAGCAAATAAAATATGTTACGTTGAGAAATAACACATTATAAAAAATATCAATTAAAATTATCGTTAAAAGGAACAAATTTAGTCATTTCTCACTGAAAAAAACATACTATCTAATCGGTTTAATTAAAAAAAAAACATTTACGAAGTCATAAATTTAAAAAAATATATGTTAAGGGGTAAAAATATGTATGTTAAAATGTAATGTCCGAAATAGTTTTAAGAGAAAACCCAACAAAATACACTCCCTTCGATTATTATGTATGAAATTCATGAAATATTTTGTCTCGTTTGTTGTTAATTATCTTTTTGAACGGGTTCGAAGATTAATTTTAATTTGTTCCTCTTAAATAAAATTTTGAGATATAAAAGAGAAAATGATCAAAATTAATTTGTATAATATATATTTTTTGTAATTTGATATCCAAATATACAAATGCTCTACTAATTATAAAAAAAATCCACAAATTCTTTAAATTAAGGGATTGAATAGGTATTATTTTAATAGCTCGACGTTAGATTCCGATATTATGGGGCTAACAAGAAAAAAACAACAAGTCAACAAAGACATACAAGTAGTGTCGAGCGTTAGAGACAAGACAAGACTGGTAATGTCACCTGTGCTATCGAGTTGTCCTGCATGTCAGGCGGTGGCTGGTGGTGATGCTGGTGTCGTAGCGGCAGCGGCAACGCCGGCTGCACCAGCCGTGACGGCGGCAACTGCTGCTGGTGCTGCTGCAGCTGCTGACGGCGCAGCGGTGGCGGCAGGTCCGGCGGCGGCACCCCCGCGTACTGCTGCACGCCGGCGGCGGCGGCGAACTGCGGCGGCGGCGACAGCAGCGCGGGCGCGGGCGGGCGCCGCGCCCCACCGTTCATCTGGCACCGCACGCACCGACCGCCGCCGCCGCTAGTGCGCCACCACCGCCTCCGCCCTCGGCCGCGACCATCCGACCCTCGACGGCGGCGGAGACGAAATCTTCAACGCCACTGGATCTCTGTACTTTTTATGCACTCCAGGCCGAATTACGATTGCGAAAAACTGGATAAAAAGACACGGAGAACCTTCGAGAAAATTACGTCGACTGAGAGACAGTACAACGATAACACACTAAGCAAACAGGAATAGCTAAATAGTCTTAATCCACCAAATGTTACGTACAAATCAAGAAAACGTCACACATCTAAAAGAATAATAGAAAACGCATGAACTTTAGATACCATTTTCACGATCTTAATTAATTAATTGTACGTATGGCCAAACGTAATCAACAAAAAAGTATAAACAATTGCTATCAAACCCACATTTTTTTCTTTATGTATCCTATGCAAAGTGGTCGATCAACGCTTATACAATACATGAACTACAACAAATATTCAAATAAATGTCTAATAACATTCGTATTTTTCCATATGTTTTTACTATATTTTGATACCCACAGCCAAACATGGCACAATCAAACTAGATCTCTTTAATAACACTTTTATTCAATATATTATTGATTAAAATATCATTCCACACATTGGACTGACTTTCTTTACAACAAATCAAGGAAATCTCATCAATACTGTGGAGCACAGAGGCCAAAAAAGCGAAGTCACGAGGACCTACACACATAGAAAATGGCCTGCCCCCCTAAACAACGTGTCACTTAGCTCAAGAAAAGAAACAAGAAAGATAACTCAATGTATGGAAGTGACAGTTGTAAGTCACGTGACAACTGTCACTTCCATACATTGAGTTATCTTTTCTTGGGAAAATGACACGTTGTCTAGGGGGGGCTGATCAGAATCAAAAACTGGTAAAATTACAAACAATATTAATTAATTTTAGAGCATTAACTTCCATTCCGTTCGTACTTTTCTTTTTTCAACTTTTAAAAGGAATTCGAGGTTCAAATAATCACTATTTTATCTTTGAGTAGATAACAGCATAATTTTTGTCACTAGTTGCATGTAACACATGAGATCCAACTGTCGATAGCGATAGTATGTATAGTTGAAGAATATGTACCAAACTATAAACCCATAAATACAAATTATTGAATATTGTCAGATATTTTGTTTTCTATACAATATACATATGTAGGTATGTATGTCAAGATAGGATAGTATGGAGGAAGGTCCTTTTTCCTACCCAGAATATGAAAATAGCATGATGGTTTGTATGTATGTTTGAAGATGAAGTATCAAACTATTAAGTCTTCTTACATATTGTGTATAGGCGACTGCCATACAAAATGTATGAAGCAATGTCGTCACTAAATTCAATTTTTAAAAAAATTGTTAAAAAAAATTGAGATCTTCTACTACAATGCTAATATTTTTTATAGAAAATTAAATTATCTAGTTAGGGTGTTTCGGATTTTTTCGATAATTGTAAAAGTTTTGGAAAAATAGGCAGTTAAACTCATAAATTTATGATAAAAAAAATACTTTTCTTAATAAAAAATATTTGAGAAACCCTGGAATTTTTTTGAAAAAACTAATTTGAGATTTTGTATTTGTCTATGTTTGTACCAATTTTCAGCGTTCTAGCTTTTATGGTTTCTGAGATATATGGAAAAATAAAATAAAAATTAAAAAGTTGATAACCCCTGACTAAAACAAAAATTAAAAATTCCGAGTATAAAAGTTTTGTAGGCCTGTAACTGTTTATATATTCTGAAATTTTAGGCTCTGTAAATTGAGCGGATCAAAAGTTATAAGGGTGGGACACACAGACACACACACACACACAGACACACACACACACACACACACACACACACACACACACACACACACACACACACACACACACACACACACACACACACACACACACACACACACACACACACACACACACACACACACACACACACACACACACACACACACACACACACACACACACACACACACACACACACACACACACACACACACACACACACACACACACACACACACACACACACACACACACACACACACACACACACACACACACACACACACACACACACACACACACACACACACACACACACACACACACACACACACACACACACACACACACACACACAGACACACGAAATGTTCTACTCCGAATTCTGAGTAAATCCGTGTATGGAACATGTATGCTGCGAAGCCTCTAAGTTGGTGTTTTTTGACTTCAAAGTTGGAAAAGCCGTGAAAAAAGTAGACCTCTGCATACAATTCTCGCATATCCTGGCTTGAAACATTGTCGATATGTTAAGAGAACAAAGTTCTCCTGAACAAATCGACAGTTGGAATATTAAAATTTCAAATCGGATGAACTAAAGCTACAAATATTCGATAAAACTATACGAACCCAAAACTAAACAGTTATGGCGCGCGCTAGTGTCTGAATCCGGACGATTCAGCCCTATATAAAGACGCCTCAGACCGGGAGCGTTCATTCGATCTACCCTGTTCCAGTTGTCGCGGTCGCGCTGTCCTTGCGACCCCATAGTTTTCAATCCGCGTAATCATCGTATATTATTCTAATTTAAAATATAATTATTTATTAAGTCAACTATTTTCAATGTATTAGAGTCACTTATCCAAATAAATTCATGTAAGTAATTGCACCAATTATCTTTTGATTTCTGCCATCTAATTACCTGTGTTTTACTGTAATATTAAATATCTATATGTACGTAGTGCTGTGTTAGGTAAGTACCTACACAGTCATTACAATACCTTCGCTTGGTGATAGGCAAACAGGTTGAAATACCTAAAGCCTATATAGACCGGCATAGCCTATCCTGGGTGACCACCGACAGGTTATCTAACTTGATCGGCAGCACAACCCAGTCCTCGGTAACCAAGATCAGGTAACTTGGTATCCCGAGGGCCCAAAGCCAAACAGGTGACGAGAGTACACCTAAAAGAGGTAAACAGTTAAACCGAAACGTACGTTTAATGCGGCTGTGAATAAACTAGATAAGAGAGCGCAATATTGTTCTAGTCCAAACAGTGGGTGCAGCAATCGCACCTCGCCACGGCTCGGCTATGGGAACCATTCAAATGTTCGGCTGGTGCACAATGAAACTAACAATGATGTATGAGTAAGGACATGGAAGGTTATTATTTATTCAAAGATTACTCACGTTCATTCAACAATGCTCGCAGCCTTCACCTGGTTAGCGAGAGAGCTCGGAACGCATCCAAAAGCTCGTATCCACCTATATATGTATGTATATCGTGTCATTCATTGTTGTTGATCATTTGGGAACAGTTGAAATTCGAAACACGGCAAATGCCTCATTATTATTTTAAACGACATTTGTTTAGAAAAAAAAACATTTTTTTGTCGTGTATTCAATATTGTCAAGTAACAAGTATAGAAAATAAGTTGAACAAGTACAGAAAAATAAAAAAACATAGCCGGAATTTAGATACATGAGCTTTCCGACACGATTCAACGTATCTGAATGTGTTATAGAATGCTATCATGAAAAGTGTTGAATTGCATATCAACATGAATCATCACCAATAATTGTGTTAAAAAATGTACCACCAGGAAGATCTTCTCTTCAATGGCTCTACAGCCCATATCGAGCCTTGGCCTCCAGCAACTTCCTCCTCCAACCTCTCCTGTCACCTGCTGCGACTCTCCAGTTTGGCACATTCAGAAGCTGGGATGCGTCCCTCCCAATATCATCTTCCCATCGCAGCCTCTTTTGCCACCTGGGTGCCCCTCTAAGACTCTTTTTGGTACCCGTGATGATGGCATTCTCTGAACATGCCCGGCCCATCTTAGCCTGCTTAGTCTTATATGTTCAGACAGTTTGGATGCTTTGTAGATGCTTACATGCCCGGCCCATCTTAGCCTGCTTAGTCTTATATGTCCACCAGGAAGATCACAGAGGACCAATTCAATAAACTAATGGATAGTCAATAAAGTGAACGACTACGAATGCGGTTTCAATGTTTACGTACCTTAAGTGGTTGAATAAGTTTCTCCCCAACACGTGGAGATCAAAAATGTCTTAATACTAGGTATCAGTAGATTCCTTAAGACTACGCAAGAATTATGTACGAGTAAGCAATAGCGCCCATGCATTGGTCGTATATACATTAAACGGCGCTCAATAAATTATTTATTTAGGTAGGTATTTGTTTAAATTGTAGCTATCTATGAATAAAAAATTAAGAACAGATAAATACAGATATTTTATTTTATTGATTTACAGAACCAACAGTTTACATTACAAATTTGCAATAGCTCAATACATGAAAATTATTAGCTAAAATAACTTTTAAAAAATCTAGCATAATTTCATATTCTGAGCCATAAATTTCCTTAATAGTTGTGAGAAACCTACATACTAGCGAACTTTTTCTATTATATGAATGATTGGCAGTCGATAACAAATCTTCATTTAACAATAGACAAAAATCTATGTATTTAATCACAAGATACGTTATATCCTTCTAAATAAAGGTTTATAACAGTCGGCAACCAAGAGTCATATAAATTGTTAGATACCATAAATTTTTCACATCGGCATAGTATAACATTTTTCGGTAAAAATCTACTGGCCCAGCTAATGTGTTTAATAAGTTAAATATAAAAAAATTAACGACCTTCACGATCGGTAATCGTTGCGTAAAATCCCCACGTAAGATCGCAAATCTCTCCCGATATCAGATGGGGGTGCAAACGCCCGCCGCCGGGCCTGGCCTAAGGACGGAAAATAAGGTATCCCTTATCTCGGCATTAGCCTAGCCTAGAACAATATATCTTTATCCTGGAACCCGCCACGGGGAGGGGAGGTGGATGGAAAGAGGAGACTTGACATGTAAAGCCAGGGCTCGGAAATATACGCACATTTTTCAAGACTGTCTGAGGCGAGACGGGGACACACGAGCCGATCCAAAGAACGCACGACTGACCCGGATTGCGAAAAACATCGAGAGTCCCCGAAGCCCAGCCAGGAAAATTAATGAATCGATAAACATACATAACGTATTTTCGCAAAGTCAGCAAAACGATGAAAGGTTCGAGTAAAACTATTACTGATATCTTAACAATAAATTTTAAAGAATATATTATACCACTGTTCAATACGGAAAATGATAGTGTTATTGGAACTGAAATTTCCCATGATGAAATTTCATTACATGATGGTTGAAGTAAGTATAAAATTAAGGATGTTTCTTTTTTAAATTGATAAATGTCATTCGAAATCTACTAAAGATTTTTTTTAATTCTCGAAATATTATATGCCAATTCGTATGTCTTCAAAATGTTTTTATTTTGTCAATTTAGACAATATTGACACCATCGTAAGGTTTTATTCGAACGAATTTCTGATTTATTCGCCTAATCAGCCGATATCATTCTGTCAATGAAAAAAAAATTCTGTGACACAAATCCCAAAAAATGCCCAAATTACAAATACAAAACAATTACATTAATGTTTCAATTGCCAGATATAATGTTTCATTTTTTAATTCAAACAAAAGATAAAAACGCATATCATCGACTTAATTTGGTGAATGTTTTTTTTTATTTATTTTGATATGATGACCAAAATTGTTTCAATTTCCTGCGGTGTTTTTTTTTATTGTTCATTTCGGTTAAACTTGTTTTGTTTACTTTCTCTTCATATTTTGTATATTTATTATAAGATTTAAATATTTTTGATGAGGTAATGCGAAACTATTATTATAGTAAAAATCATAATATATCATTATCCTTGTTGCTGTGTAATAATATGTAGGTACGGCGTGTTTGTTCTACTTTATCGATTTTATACTAATGAACTTATTCGATACTTTTAAAATTTTGAAAATTTGTATATCTTATACTCGCTTAGACCCCATTAAAACCATCGCGTAGGACGACATTTTTCTCTGATTTTTCTATTTTTTGACAAGCTGTAATAATTTCAGTTGATTTTTTTTTGTAAAAGACTAACGCAGTAAATAAATATAATATATTGGATCATCTTTTTGATATATTGATTAAAATAAAGTATTTTGAATACGAATATACGTTATTTGTGTCTATGTCACCTCGATAAAACGTAGGTCGTATTTTTTTATTGACGTATATATAATATTATGTTTTGTGGTTAGGTTTCCATCGTTGGTAATATTTCTTCCGACACAGATGTGACTCAAATGTAGGGCCTTTTTTTCGTCTTCGTAGCTCCGAGTTAATATAAATATTTCATATTTTGTTCTCATGCTCGTGTGTGCGAATGTGTTCATCTATGAGAATGGGCATAATGATGTGACGAAATAAGTAGAAGCGTCGTTCGTTCGTTCCCGCGCCCATCAAAATAATACAATAACCATAATATTATTGGAAAGTCAACAAAAGAGATGAACGGAACAAAACCGTAACCTAGACTTTCACTTTAGAATGTTATTTTAGCAATAATATCTTTTTAAATAGAACATAAACTAGTTTTTAGCTTTTTGCGTCTAATAATGTATGTTGTGTTAGATACCAAGAGATGAACAGACTGGCGGACAACAAAGATGTAGTATTGTGACTATGAAGATAAATATTTCCGAATAAAATAAAATACAAATCTATTTTATGAAATACCTATTATAAAATTGTTCAACTAGAATTATGAGTTTCATAAAGTGAGAACTCTATTATATATAATGCAGCTGTTGTAGGTATACTAGTGGAATATAGTAAATTTATGAGTTTGGATATAAACGCGTTTAAACAAACTTTTAAACGTTTAACTTAATTTTATATGTGTTACACATTTTATTTCCTAACTTATATTGTAGGTACCATCAAAAATTAGTGTGATAGGGAAACGTTCTCCTCCCTATTTGTTTGACAGACTACAGTGGTCACGTGACGTGCACGTCCACTCAACGCGGCAGAGAGACCATTTGCTCGTTCTCCCCAGACATCGAAGCTCCGCATTCGAAGGTAGTTTTAGATAATATGCTTCCTCAAAGTACTGGAATGAGTTGCCGCGGAACATACGTGCAATGACCTCTTTGCAGAGTTTTAAGAAACACTGCAAGATAAAGTTATTGAACCAACAAGGGTGCCAGCAGTAAAAAAGAGAAGGAAGAAATACATTATATTTTAAATTACCTACTTCATTATTTTTTTATAGGTTATGACATGTGGTCTGTTCTCAATGTTTTGTGCTGTCCCAAGGCTTTGCTGAAAACCAGCACCACTCCATGGATACAGGGATATTCAATGTGCCTTTTCTTCGTACTAACTATGCCGGGAATGTTTTTGTTCATAGAGCATGTAAACAGTTTGATGCAAAGTTCGCAGGTCTTGACATGTTTGGCTCACCGGGCATTTTTAAGAGTATGTTGAGGCTTTCTCGATGATTGATATTCTATTCCTGATTTTCCCATTCTATTCCTATCCATTGTCCTTTCCCAAACATCCTAGCTTGTATGCATATATTTATTTGCTTATTTAATATTGATTGTTTTTTATCCATTTTTTTTGCTCTTCACCCGTTAAGAGTGTTCACAGCCATTTAAGTTAACATAGTAAGTGTCTAAATAGAGAGAAACCTAAATTATTTTTGTATATTTCTTGTACTTCAATCAATTTCAATTTTATGTACGTACAGAGTTAGATTTTAATGTCATTAATTTTGATGAATTTTTTGATCAAAATGTTCACCTGCCTGGAATTGTAGCTCAACAATGTCCTCACATTTGTTGGTTTTTCTCTTTTATCATTTGTACCTATGATTGTTTATTGTAAGACCGTATGTTAGTAATTGGTGTTATAATCTTGGTTTTGTATTTGTTAATTCATTTTGAGACTATTTTAATTTATAAACAAACTGTATGTAACCTTAAATAAATAAAATAAAAGAAAATAAATACCTGGTAGTGCGAAGCTGAGCAATAGCCATTTTGCTGTCAATTGTGGTTCAAAATGGTATGTTTTTTGTTTTTATGTGATGTAACAATAATGGCAACAAATAAACGGTTTATATTATTATAACTCATCTAAATTACTCAGATTCTGCCGAGTTCTTTAAAATTAGCACATTGGAAAACCGTAGAAATATCTCCGACGCCGTCTTTTTATTTAAAATCGCCAACTCTATCGTGGATTGCCCGGAACTGCTTGAACGAATAGCTCTTCGGGTTCCCACCCGAGCAACCCGATTCCAACATTCATTATACATTTCACACTGTAACACGAACGCCAAACAACACTCATTCATATACCGTGCATCATACTTCTTCAATACGCACCTAAACGAATTAGATATATTCAACTCATCAATAAATGTTATCAAATCAAAACTTATCAACCATTAAATATTCATATATATTCATAACAACACATATCCCTCTGCATCTGCACTCTATCTTTCCTCTCTATTCCCAACTCTCTCCTACATATTCTTTATAAATTTTTGTATAAACTTATATACTTATTGTTTTTCAATTATAATTGAAACAACATTTTTTCCCCTTTGTACCGATGAATTATTTATTCAACGTTCATCGCATCATTAATCTGTTGAAAATGGTATAATTTATTCGACATCGAAGATTTTGAATTTTGATTTTATTCGATTCGGAATGTCATATTATTTGAGTGCCACTTTAGCCCTTGTCAACTCGGTGAAATATCAATAAAATAATACGACGCGAGAAACAAATTGACAGCTTGCTTTTCCTTTGTTTCAGAATTTGAAATGTTTTTTTTTTTGAGAAATTTCATTATTTTTTTTAAGAAAATGTGAATATTTGTTTTTGACGTGAGGCGTAGAGAAATATGTAAAATGTAATGTAATTTTTTTTTGAACTTTGTGTAAGAATTTCGATTTGTATACGAGAATGAAAATAATATGTTGACTACGAAGCTTATTTGGACAATTCTATTTTTGTTGAGCTTCGTGTCCCGGTTTTGTTTCAGTCCAAAGTGACACTTATTTTAATGTTGTCTTTGGGAAAACATCGGATTTTTAATACTAAACAATGTGAAAATAATAGTTTTTGGCTCCAAAACATTGAAGTTATTGTTATTCGCTGAAAAGGAACTAAAAAGTTTCGATTAAGTGTGTCAACTTCAAGACAAAGAAATAGGAAGTTTTTCTTGAATTTGAACTTTAAAGACAGTTTTATTTATTTATTTATGATACTGATATATTTATAATCGCAATATTGCAGGAGTATATCGCGAGAATACCTAACTCCTTTATCCCTCTCCACTTCCCCAATTCCTACATATCCCATTATCATTTGTATGTTTTAAATTATGAATTACTTATCTTGTATGGTCATCTGCATTTTTTTGTATTTCATATAATTCATTTCGATTTCTTTTATCTTTAATTTCTAACATACACTATTTACATAATGTTTTAGTAATTCTATTTTTATATTACGCATAATGTAATGTATGATGATGAGGGATCTATTTTGGTAAATATTTAACCTTCATTGTTGTATTTCGTAATTTTCAAATTGGTGTATGTTTCCCCTTAAATAAAACAAATAAATACATAATATTACAACATACAATTACAAAATTTAATTATTTATTTATTTGTTTTATTTGGGACAATAACAGCATTATTAACTAATATGAACATAAAACAATAAGTAATTAATCAAGGCCAAATAAAACTGTCCTCAAAGTAATTATTTACAGTTGATTCTGAAAAAAAGATTAATATTATATATTATATGTTTCGGGCTGCCCAGGACAAGGACACTTTCTCTCGGGTGATAGTCAACGTTGGGGGGACCTGACATGACACCAAAAAAAGAAGAAGATTATATATTAAAAACTAAAAAAAATATATATTAGTAAACAAAAAAAAAATGACAACAGCAACAAGGATAATGACAGCACACGCAGATACATTGTAACTTTCAGAATAGTTGAAACTTTCAGAATACAAATTCAGCATGCTAATTGTTGATAATAGCAAAAAAACCCTAAAAACAGTGAATTTATAACTTCCCGCTATATCCCCTTGGGGTAGTGAGAAGTAAAAGTCAACATTGATTTCAATTACAATTTCAGAGTAATATTAATTCGAGAATTACGAACACAAATAAAAATGACTTAAAACCACGTTAAAATTCGTGTTTGTTTCGATTCGTTTAGCTCAAACAACAAATTCGAGCGTCTGGAAACCTCAAACACAACTTCGAAGCGAATATCAATCAAGATTTGTCGCAGTCCAAATATGTACATAGCTTGTCCAGACTATACAAGATCAAGATCTAATTGGCTGCTGGGAAGGAGGGAGAGATACAGTATAAATAGATATGTAGGAACATACATAGGTTAGGTATGTATTTAGAAGATTGTGTTCCCCGTCTTGTTAAACTCATTGACCGGTGCGCTGAACCGCAGTTCAAGAGTTCAATCCCATCCAATTCACGTCCAATTATTGCATCTGACCGATACAATGCTAAAACAGCCACCGCGTACCGCGCAACGAGACTACCTACCTGAGCGACTGCAAACATTCATGTTGACATATTGTTATACTGGCAAGTATCAGGGTCATATCATGCTTTGATTTCATAAAATTCTATTAAATCTAATACTTTTGTCTATTTAAGATAACATAGTTTTCTGGTTTTCTCAAACTAAACAATCTTAAGAAATCAAAGTTATAGATTTGTCATCATCATCATCACTGGCACTACAGTCCGCTACGGACCCTGGCCTCCTCCAGAAATCGTCTCCATCCCTCTCTACCGACCGCCAGTATTCTCCAATTTATCAGTTCTATTTCTCTTATATCGCACTGCACGTCATCCAGCCATATCAACCTAGGTCTGCCTCTACTTCTTCTTCCTTCGGGACAGGTGTCAAATACAATTTTAGTAATACAGTCATCATCCATCCGGCAAACATGTCCAAACCAACGTAGGCGCTGAATTTGAATAAATTGGACTAAGTTTATTTCGTTGTACATTGGCTCTAGCTCATGATTATACTGTAGTCTCCAGGCGCGTCTATCGTTAGTTGGGCCATTTTCCTTAATATCCTCTTTTTAGAATTGAAGAGATATAATTTCATACTTAAAGAGAAACATTTTACTATCTATTTCTCAACTGGTATCAGGTAGAGAGTACTCCGAAAGATATTCGAACCAATGCAGGTAAACGGAGCTTGGAAAATACGACACAACGACGAGTTCTATAATATTTTTTTTTATATAATGACATTTTTAATATAACATAGTCATTTTTTAACAGATTTTTAATTATCCCAATAGAAACGAAGTTAGAATATTTACTGTAGGAGAACCGGGAAATCAAGGCACCTACAGGGCTTAAGACCTGTCATCGGCTGGTTTACGTGATAACTTTATGCGCTTGCGCAACGTTCACCAATTATGCCTTTTTAATGAGATCCCTATCAATTCAATTGTGAAAGTTCTATATATTGTAATACTGAAATTCTTTTCGCTTGAAAATAAGGATTTTTTACTACAGCCATCTATGTGTGAAATTATGAACAACATTCTTATTATTTTTATTTATTTTTGTTGTAACGCCATCTATTGAGAGAATTGTTTTTTTTTTATAAATAATGAGAGCAACAATTCTTATACCTGAGATGACAAATGCATTTTCGTCTCTATTGAGATAATTAAAAATCTGTTAAAAAATATCTTTGACTCCCGACAGGGAAAAAAATCAAATGTTTGCGCATATGCAATAATAAAAATATTCGATAACATAGTCAACTTGTTGACGAGTTGACGATATAGGTTGACGAGTTCGATAGTTGGTAATTTTAATATACATAATACGATGCAGGTGCCAACCTACGACAGCCGAACAACACAAAGAGCATTTATAATGAGCCGACAATTATAAAGGCGATAAAAATAGGCAGGCTGCGATGGACAGGGCACTTGGAAAGGATGGGCGATGAAAGAGTGCCAAAGAGGATCCTGCACACAAAGCACCAAGAAATACGAAACGTTGGTAGACCCAAGCTCCGATGGCTGAACGGCGTGCAGCGGGATGTTGAGGCTATTGGTATAAGGGACTGGAGGGAAGCATGTCAGGATTGAGGAAGATGGCGAGGAATGCTGGAGGAGGCTAAGGCTGTGGATCCATAGATGATGATGATCAGGTAGACAGAGCACACTGTGAGTTTCGTCAAGATATTCAGACACCAGAAGAAAAGATGCGACTCAATGTGATGAAATCATAACTCTTCAATGCTTCATAGTAGTGGAGGGTAAAAAAACAGTGAAAATTTTAGTAATATTATAGGTTTATTTTGTTTTACTTGAACTCATTGAGTAATTCAAGTTACACCATAATGACAGCTCAAAATAGTGTCCTATTAATTTTGCTTAGATGCTCGTACTTAAAAAAAAAACTAGAATGTCCAGTTAAAGTTCGAAACAATTGTAAAATTATGTTGCATTTAATTCGGATATTATTTGGTATAAATTACGCACACCAAATTAATTGCTTTATAATTTAGGTTCAGATAAGATAAAAATAAAACAACGAGTCTATGGGATCTCAGTGAAGTCTTTCTGATTGAATAAAAAGATTCACTCCAGGACTGGAAATGGACGAAATGGGATAAACGTGTCACGCCCCCTTCACTTGGTAAGGGGTGATACTTCTGATAATAGGGATACTTCGCATCATTAGTCAAATAATAGGGAGGACACAGACAATTTCAATTCTAATAAAAAACATACTATAGTACTTGAGAGACTAGGTATGTTTCTGTAGGGAAGAGGGAAGGGTAAATTGTTTGTCCATGCGGTGGGTAGTTTTACCTGCTCATATCCCGTTCTGGATTCACGCGTCGCTCATAAAGATACGAAATGTAGGCGATACTCATAATCAACAGAACTAATTGAAGACAGCCTTCGTGGCTTACTTGGTTAGATATCTGACTCCTGAGAGAAAGGTTCTGGGTTCGATTCCCAGTGGAGACACAGTTTTAAATTGTTGCAGTCTGGATCTGTGAGAAGATAAAGTCTCCAGAATGTGGCTGTGACTAGTTATTGGGTGCGTGTTATATTTGACGAAGTACCTGTAAGTTACCCGAGAAGAAATTAAAATAAATAAATCTCTATCAAAAGTAGCTGGCTGTGAGGCACCGGCTTGGAATAGTGTTTCCACTCTTTTCTATAATCATCGTTTTCGGGTGTCCCGTATGAATAGGGTAATCAAAATAAGAGACGCAAAATTATATCTTACATAATTCAGCAATGAGGTTCACCGCCCATTATGAATGTTGCCTTTTCATGTGAGGCGAAACTGGTGTGTGTTGATTGATACTCACATGTGTCGTGCTTCCTTTAATAAGATAATGCACACCTGTCGCTGGTTACCCCACATTGTGGGATATGATATATACAAGAAGTTAACTTGTCCCAAACACAAGTTTTTAAACTTTATTGGGACAGTACTTATTTGAGAAATACTGTAATAAATTTGATTTTTGTATTATTTATCTATGTTTATATTATGTATATCTAATAAAAAAAAAGTTATATGTCGCTAGTAAAATGAAAGCATGCACTGGTGTTCGTTTTGGTGTACCTTGGGCATACGGATGTACACAAATATGCACACTAACCTTCTATGATATGAAACACGAAAAAATATTGTATATCGCCAAATCTATGATATACAATATTTTTTCGTGAATAAAAGATAAAATATAGAGTTTTCTTTTAAATAGCAAGAATAGTAGTTAAAATGTTAAAATAGTGAAAAACAACTCAATCGGTAGACTTTCATATTCTCTTTCGATTTAGGTATAAATCTACTTCATAGGCCTAGTAGTTTTTTTAGTTACTTACAATATAAAATTAAAAAAGGGTTTTACTAAAAATAATTTTACAAGAAAAGTATTAAACAAATACGAATTTCAAAAAAACTCACGCAATAGAATAAAAATTTAAAAATAAACTGTTCTGTATTTCATATACGTATCTTTTGAGGAAACTGGAGAAAAGATTTTCAATTTAGCCTCTTAAGACATTCTTAAACCACCAAAACTGTTTCTGCTTTATTCGATGGAGCATATTATACGTAACTTCAATATCCCATAAAGATATCAATCATATCCTCAACCTATGTTACTGAATTGTAAATATGTATATTCATTCATATACCTGCGACAAGTAAATGAAGTACAATCAGACCTATGTATGTACTTATTAAATTAATCTTATCAATATAATATTACGAATCTACCGAGTAAGGTGTGCAATACAAGAATTAAGGAAACCGAACACAGATAACAGAACGTTATCAAAATAAACTGTACGGTAAAATAACATACATAGACACGGTAATATAGCTAAGTAAGTACCTACCTGTCAGTCTAGTATACGCACGTGGTTAAACCTCATCCAAATTATCCAACAATTATTACAAAGTTAGACATTGAATTCGTGGTACTCGAATTCCCTTAGGTATAATTTTTTATCATTACAGAACTGAAAAGTTTGGATACACGGTTAAAACTCAATCTCACGTGTGAGTTTTTTTTTTTAATTTTATTATACTAAAATGGATCCGTTATCAATAGTATTTTTTGTTTTCAACTACACTAGATACGATCTCTTTTATTATAATCATTCTTACCATCACGGCATATCCCACAATGTGGTGTAACCAGCGACAGGTGTGCGGGTGTGTACAACCTTATATAAGGGAACACAACACATGCGTGTATACCCACACACCAGTCTCGTCTCACTTAAAAAGGCACTATATACAAAATGGGCGGTGAGCCTCATTGCTGAAGTGCCTACGTGAGGCCAAGTGAGGAAAACAACAATAGAAAAGAGTGAGGGTTTGATTCCGTGGAAAATGAACGGTCTTCTTGTCAACCCGTCTAAATCTCAGGCTATTATCATTGGTAGTCCCCGATTGCTGTCTAAACTTAAAAATTCACCCCTCCCATCTCTTCAAATTAACAATCAACACATACCCTTCTCAAAAATGGTGAAAAATCTTGGTATTCTTTTTGATGAAGATCTTTCGTGGCATGGACAGATTTTTCATGTCAGTAAAACTCTGTTTTATAATATCCATTCTCTCAATAGATTGAAGAACTTTCTTCCAATACAATGTAAAATTACATTAGCTAAATCCTTACTTCTTCCATTGCTTGACTACGGTGATGTGTGTTATCTGGATGCCAATCAAGAATTATTAAATAAACTGGAACGATTACAGAATGTCTGTATACGGTTCATTTACAATCTTAAAAAATATGATCATGTTTCGACTTGTAGAAATATACTTCGTTGGCCAAAGATACGAGATCGTCGTAACATTCACATTCTGTCATTACTTTATAAGACTATTTATGATCCCTATTCACCACAATATTTAAAAAATAACGTCGTTTTCTTGTCAAGTGACGGCCTATCCCTTCGATCTGCTGAACGTACTACACTAGCTATCCCCATTCACAATACAGAAGTTTTCAGCTCCTCTTTTCAAGTACAATCAGCTAGACTATGGAATGACCTAAGTGATGAAGTAACGTCATCTCAATCCATTCAAATATTTAAAGGTAAATTAAAAAAACTTTATTTGTCAAATAGTTCCTAATTTCCTTCTATATCCTTCCGTAACCTCCTTTTCCTCTTTGCTATGATCAGTGTTATTTTTATTGTTCTTTTATTTTTAAACTCTCTTTTCATTTTTTTCTCTTTGTAATTTTGTTTTTATATTTCTTACTCTTTTATGTTATTTTTTATCATTTTATTTCTCACTTAATTAGTACTGTACCAATTTAACTAAGAGACTTCACGTTGCTCGGGTTGGTTGGAAGAAATTGCCTTATGGCAATAAACCTGCCTTTGTACACATGTACATAAATTATATAAAATAGTATGTTTGCTATCACTAGGTATCTATAAATTTTGACTAAAATAAGTTAATCTTAAAATTATCTCTAAAAGACAATTAGTCAATTGGCTCTGTTAATTTTTTTCATTGAAAAAAATAAACTTAAATAAAGATTACAGTGTGATATGTGTGTATTAATAAAAAAAAAATTATGAGGAACAAACCAATGGTGATACATAATTTACAAAATATAATTTCTTAACAATCGACGAGCATGTATTTATTTATTTATTTATATTTAGGAAACAAACAGATTAATACAGTATAATGTATGTGAGACGATGCAAGGATGTAAAGGAAGCCAGGTGTGTGCAAAAATAGAGGAGTATGGCGCACGATTCTCTTTGCTTACCCCGTAACGGACATGGCGTGATGGTATGTTTGTATGTTTTAAGGCATAAAAACATATTCACAAGATCTACAGGGGAGGCAGTTAACTGTATTAAAAATTCAAACTTGTTCAACTAACTACACTATTTATACACAGTTCCATACAAAGCATAATATTGTCACACAACAAATCAGATATTTTACTCCTCACTAACACAAGGTGATATAGTGGGGAGTTATGATTTCGCAATTTTTAAGGGTATTTTTTTTTGCAGATTATCAACTAGTATCATGTTGAGATTGTATTCTGAAAGTTTCATCACAATGTATCTGTGTGTGTGTGCTATGTACGGCATGTTCATTTTTTACTTAATCGATTATAGACTAAAGTACTCATTCGATTCTATTCAAATTTTGCAAATATGTATATCTAATACTCGATTAGATCCCATTAGATTTTGAACGATATATGAATAGTGCTTCTCAATTTTTTTAACTGTCAAATATTTCAAAATGACCCCAAGCTCAGCAAACTTAAAATTTGAAATTTTTGTTTTCAAATTCGTAAAAAGGCACATCACTTTCATAAAATGGCATTGAAGAGTTATCAAGTTTTCATAATAAAACATTTAAATAAAAAATAATTTAATAAACTCATTTCATGAAAATGTTGGAAATTTTCCATACAAAATTTGAATACTTCATAGAATGACTTGTTAGTGAGGAGTTGGCCACAAACCACTCGTTTTTTTATTAAATACATTTTTAAAAACAAATACTAGGACGAGGCGATGAAGACAAAAAAATAAGGCGCTTGATCCTATGCCTATCTCAATAATAGGAACATGGAGTATGGTATGTATTTTAAATTAATTTTATTTATTTATTTATAGAATCTCTCACTTTACAGAATAAAATGTATATAATATAATGTTATTCATCCTCACTAGGATAAACCTGTTTCGAGGTTAAATAAAGTCACATTTGTGAAAGTCATAAATGACAAAATTAATATTTAAAACAATATGTTACTAGACTCGCCAGTTGGGTACCATATAAATTACTTGTAACAATAAATTATAGTAAAAGTGAAAAATACAATAACAAAAAATACACATAGGGTACCCATGACTATTGCAGATGAAATTCAAAAACAATTGAATTAAAAAAAAATCATTGATATCATAAATTACATAGTAATAATAAATAAATAAATAAATTAGTATAATAATGATGAATATGAACACATATAATTCCACAATTTATTTATTTAACTCCCGACGACCGTTTCGGCTTATAAGGCCATAATCAACCAGTTGATTATGGCCTTATAAGTCGAAACGGTCGTCGGGAGTAAATTAAATAAATTGTGGAATTATATGTGTTCATATTCATCATTATCATAATGGAATTCTACAGATTAGAAGCCGTCACAATCGAAAGATTGAAAAGTGCGTAAATAAATGAGTATTTTTTTATAATAAAAAAAAATATTGCGGAAAAATACTCATTTATTTATTTACAAGGTCTACTTTATATATATGCAGATTAATTTTAAAATGGATTTCCACTCTGTTAACACAAAAACTTTAGAATCATTAAATTAGGTAGGTACATATATTTCACGGTATTTTTTTTCCTTTCTTAGACGATATATTCATTTAAAATATGTAAATGTGAACAATATTTCTCTACGATAAGGTTAAATAAATAAAGGTTGGTAAATAAACATGAAAATAACGTCTACATAGTTTGGCATAATAAACTGGCATAGTTATTTGGTAAAGTTGGCAATAATTAAGTTTAGTAAACATGTTCGAAGGTTCGCGTGCTCGAGCATAATCAGAATAAGGTAAAAATGATAAAAGTCAAACGATAAATATATAGTTTTATTAGTTGACCGACCGTTATTGGGTTTATTATAATTAATTACTTCGGTTAAAATTCGCATAAACTAACCTATTTAATTATTTACAAACTACCTAAAATTATTTTCTTCGATATATTGTATTGAACGTAAACAACGATATTCAAAATATATGTACACTGGAGGACACAAATATTTTACGCACATTTCACATCTAAATGGTTTGTGATTGAAATAAATAATTTGTGCCTAGCTATACCATTCAAAGAAATAAAAATAAAATAATAAACACTTCCTTGCACCCTGTGCAAGTGGCGAGTTTATTGCCACATGGCAATTTCTTCCAACTAACCAGTGATTTAGTGATATTTTTAGACTTTAGAATATACCACAGCTCACGTTACCAAAATCGGATGAGTTGTCAAAGTTTCAACACAAAATGTGATCAAATGCGAATACATAATAAACTTATTCCTAACGTCAAATGACAAAGGTGTTGATATCATTTTTCATGCGACCAATTACCATTCAATTTATATAATTTTTCATGCGACCAATTACCATTCAATTTATAAAGCAACTCGCTCGTGCGAATCTCTTTATAAATTATTATTAAGACTAATTGAACCTAGCCAAAAAATTAAGTAAAATGAAGATTTAAGTCCACATCGCACTTTTATTTCGCAATCGTATTTTATATCATCCCATATAAATTTCGGTTAGGTTTAGTTAGCCATTAATCAAAATAATGACACGCGTGAGCGACTTGCTTTATAAATTGAATGGAAATTGGTTTCCATTCAATTTATAAAGCAAGGTTTATACCATTCAAGGTTTATATTTGGTTTGTCATTTGAGTTTAGGAATAAGTTTATTATGTATTCGCATTTGATCACATTTTTAAATCGCATTTGATTTTTAACTCTATTTAATACATTTTACGTTGAAAATCTTCGTGTTTAATATCAACTTTGACAGCTCATCCGATCTTGGTAACGTGAGCTGTGGAATATTTAAAGGTCTAGTGTAATGTTAAGGCCCTACTATACCCTGGATATACGGATGCACGCAAAAATGCACACTAAATAAGCTTCTAATGTATGAAACACGAGAAAATATTGTATATCACCTGATATGTGATATACAACATTTTATCGTGCAAAAAAGGGAAAATTTAGAGGTTTTTTTTAATAGCAAGAAAAGTTATTGAAATTTTATAACAATAAAAAACTCAGCCGGTAGATTTTCATATTCTCTATCGAATAAAGTAAAAATATACCTCATAGGCCTTGTAGTTTTTTAGTTACTTACAATAAAAAAATAAAAAAGGGTTTTACTAAAACTAATTTTACAAGAAAAGTATTAAACAAATTCAAAATTCAAAAAAATCATGCAATAGATTAAAGATGTACATACAAACTGTTCCTTATTTCAAAGACGTATCTTTTGAGGGTATGGGGGAAATTATTTTCAAAATATAATGTATAGCCAACTATAGCCTCTTAAGGATCTAAGTAGTCTTTTTCTTCGACTAGCTCATGTGGTAGGTTAGTTTATAGTTTTTACTCATTGTTAATAAAAAAGATGATCAACTACTTAAATGAAGACTTATTTAAAGATGTCAAGAATTTTGTATTGCTTCCCAGGCATCTAATAAGTAGGTACTACATAATGTGTCAAATATTCATTAAACACGCACTCAATAACATGTCACATTCTGAAGACTTGTGATGTTTATCGTCTCACAAATCCAGACACAAAATACAGTGAAAAACAGTACATTTAAAAACATCGACCAAAATCAGCCTTCGTTGTTATATCTGACACCCAAGTCGAAGGTAGGTTACCGGATTTGATTCCGAACTGAACACAGATTTTCAATGTCAAAAATATATTTAAAAATGGTGAAATCGTAGCCCTCAACGATTGCATAGTAATGGAGGGTGGAAATATATACGTACTTCGCATTACGAATTAGTGAACGTTTCGCTATATTGCGAAAATGTATTTCGGCTTGAAAATTACGATGTTGCGAAATTAAATTTCGAGGGTTTGTGCTTTTTATTGTGTGCCATGCCATACCATGCTTGGGGTATATTATACACAGAAATGTTGGTAGGTGGGTTTATAATATGTATGACTTCTCTAGAGGGTCTAAACCAGATGACACACATACAGTTATATTAATAATGAAAAATCTTATTCAGTGTTGTTATTTGAAGTTCTTTGCTTCTCGCGTCTATAAAACTATCGAAAAACAAAAATATCACTCATTTCATAAATACCTACTTCATGAAAAATAATAACAGTCTTTCAAAATTACTGCTAAATTGTTGAATTTAAATTGAATAGTGAAGAAAACATATTGGTAAGTTACAATAAATAAAAAACAAAAAATGATACGGTGAAAAGTATTGTTGAAAAGAACTTTGTAATTCTAATGACAAAAATAATAAAACATAGTAAAAACAAAATTACAGCCGGAAACAAAAGAGTGTGAAAATAATAATCACAGAAGGTAAATTGTATAGTGAGGAAAACTTATTGGTAATTTACAGTAAGTAAAAAACAATAAAAATTTAGTCTTTGTTATTCTAATAATAAAACGTAATAAAAACAAAATTACTGTAGGAAACAGACTATAGGAACAATAATTGTCTGCAACTTAGGTCGCATGTTTTAGTGAAATTAAGAAACAACAACAAAGTCTCTACTAAATGTAACTTTCATACATAAAATATGATACCAAATGTTTTTAATGTAGATACCTAGTTAGATTTCTAAAAATGTATAAATATTTATTTATAGAGATTCAGATTTATATGGTTGGTTGGAAGATATTGCCATTTGGCAATAAGCCCGCCATTGTGCACTTGTGCTCAGAAAGTTTAAAATAAATAAAAAAAAATATATTTAAATTATATATATTTTTTTATTTCTGTAAGAGTTTATAGTTCTGTATTGTCGTGCGTATGTTGTCGGTACAATAAGGAAAACCTAATTAAAATACTATTGTTCTCAAAAATATATATTATAGACTGATCCTTGTTATTTATTTATTTATTTGAATCTTCTTGTACATACAATTTGTACACTGGCGGGCTTATTGCCTAATGGCAATTTCTTCCAACCAACCAGAGTTAATGTTAAGAATACAAAACAATGTGTACTATGGCAATCAGTTACATAATCACATTACAAAATAAATACAACAGAATAAAAGTAAAAAATCAAATAAGATAGCATAAAAGAAAAATTCATAGCAATGATAGGAAAACTAAAGGATAAGGAAAGGAAGAGGAGAGGAAGATGTAATCAGGTGTTGTCTTAATTCTAAAGATAAATGGACAGCATCATATTATTTCCGTCATAATTTAAGCAATAAAAACCAGAACCAGTGTGCGAGGGATCATTTATATCAAAACAGGACCTGGTGTCGTAGGTCAAGGGGCCCCTTTGGGAGTCATTGCATAAATTTGAAAGGCCACAGGATAAATATTTAAAATTGGCATGGGACACTAAATTGTTGGGGAAATACCGTTCAAACAGTAAAAATAAAAAAGCTGCTATGAAGCAATTCCAAATTCAAATGTGAAATCCTATTAAATGACATATGAATAAAAAAAATGTTGATTTATTATTGTAACAAAAATATATAAAACCGCGTTATAAAAAAAACATTCGAAACTTCTCCAGAATCAAAAAGATACATTTACTGACAGAACAAATTTATTTTGGACAAAGGGAAGGACAAACATCTTTTTTATAATGACTGGAACGAAACAAAAAGCAATGACTGGTTACTATGCCAATCAGGGAGCACCCATATTTTTTTTATTCTTCTTCTTCTTCTTCTTCTGCTTGTTCTAGTACTGGGTAGTGTTTATTCTCGGATTCACTCCTGGGACGCGGATGTCCAGCTGTCCTTCCATCTCTTTGGCGGTCGTCCAGGGGGTCTGCTGGTTGACGGTATCTCGTCTGCCGCTATTTTCACCACTCTCACTGAATCCGCTCTTTCGACGTGATCTTTCCAGTAACGTCTTCTGTTTCTACCCCATCGCACGACATCCTCGGCATCGCAGATCCTCCGAATTTCGGAGTTTCGTACTCTGTCTCAGATGGTTAAACCTGCGATGGGGCGGAGAGTTTTCATCTCGGTGGTTCGCAAGAGACTCTTTGTTCTCGTCGGCTCTGGTTTCGATGCCGTAATGTCATTATTGGCCTTACGCAGGTCTTATAAATCTTCATTTTGCTTTCATTCAACACGTTTTTTGTTTTTTTTATTATTTTTTTTTTGTTTATCATGTTGTTTGTTTTGTATATTTTTTTTTATTTGTTTTTATATAAATACTGATTGGTCTCTGTGGTGTATTGTTTCTGTAAGTTTTCTTTTCTTATGTTAAATAAATATATTATTATTATTAATAATCATGGCGTACAAAAACGAATACTTTGTTTTAAAGAACATGGATGAAGATAACGAATTAACAAAATGAACATATAATATAAGTAATATTGGTAGATAAATAACGAAGAGATTTATATAATGAACACGAATCATATGAACGTAACATAGGAAAACGGAATTAACACATGATTTCAATGGCAAATAACCAACGGAATACTAAAAGGGTGGTCGTGGAGAATATATATTATTTGAAAAACTACGGTTCACATAATTCATTACACGACTGTGCATAAAGTCGACAATCTTATAATATAGCATCAATAGTTGCACATTTTATTGCACAGAAATCCAATTATTTTGTTTTTTTTATACAATTGATTTTTATTGCATAGTGATTGAATGGCAGATATTGCCTACGAGGCTATAAATCCGTCGTGAAAACTTACGTGTGTACATAAAGTATTTTTTTGTAAATTGTAAAAAAACTCTTATAAATATAAACACAGTTAGATTCCACAATTAGTATTTTTATTTGCCCAAGCGCTTTCGCCAGTCACAGCTGGCATCCTCAGAGGCATACTTTGAGTATATATGTAGTGTGCCAGCTGTGACTGGCGAAAGCGCTTAGGTAAATAAAAATACTCATTGTGGAATCTAACTGTGTTTATATTTATAAATGTTTTTTTTTACAATTTATAATTATCAACTTCCACTGTGTCAACGAAAAAACCTAATAATAATATTTTTCAAAGTCAAAAAAAAATAATATTTTTTTGTTAACAGAGTAGAAATTCATTTTCAAATACCATGATAATAATTTCAAGTTTAAAAATTGAATTGGTTTCTTTTTTAGACCTTGTTAATGACGAGACACCTTCGGTCGTAAAAAAATTACTTCGAGGGAAATGTCTTTATATTCAATCAACCAACATTGACGCCACAGTCCATTGCGAGCCTTGGTCTCCTCCAGAATTTTCTGCCATTTGATCCGGACCATCGCCTTTATTATTATCAACTTATATTTCCGGCAAATTACGTTCATACACAAAGGTTTCGTGAGGTCTAAAATAACACGAGATTTTTTCAATCCCCGTCCTCTACGCTCAATGCTCACCCCTTCTAGTATATGTAGTAGTGTGTATGTGTGTGTGTTGTCTGCCCTTCCTTTGACTTTATCCTTGTCTTAAATGTAAACGACTATAAAGAAAATGACTTCTCGGATAAGTGTTCTGGGCGGGGAGTGAACGGACTGGAATGGGGGTGGATGAATGCGTAGAAAATGGGGGCGAAAATCCCCTGCCTGGTACCTATATCCAATTTCATCCGGAACCAGACCGATATCCCGGGGCTGTGTTGTACAGTCGCGAGTACGAAACCAAACGAATGACATTGAATATTTGGAGATATCGAGATATGTTATCTAAGATATTAGATATCTTATATACATAATATTATATACCTACCATAAAGTCGTGTCGCTGATGGGTTACCAAGCGGCCAACACCTCTACCATTTCGACTTCTTTCAATTTCATGCAATGTCTCATATAACTCCTTTCAAAATATCATTCACAAGGTCATACCAAACATTTACAGGAATGACTCCTGTCTATTTAGTTTTCGGCAAATAACTTAAGAAGTCACGTGGGCTGCACAGACTGCTGAAAGTTTGGATTTTTTGCTTGATTGGTATATGTGCAAAACACCCTCCTCCACGGCGAAAATTTTCACGATATTTGCTAGAAACTATCATCATCACGCCTCCTCCAGAATCTTTCTCCAGCCGTTCCTGTCCTCCGCCGCTCTCCTCTAGTTTATCGTTACGATCGCCCTTATGTCGTCTTCTGTGTCATCTTTATTTTTTAGTCTCGATCCTATCTATTTTCATTTTTCGGATTAGTTTTCAGATAAAGGTTTCCCTAAACTCATATTTGAGAAAGACATTTGAATTTCTGATGAGTCGGTTGTAGAGCAGCTAGCGTGCTGGTTTTAGTAATCCAGACCTATATTCACGAAAATGGTGCTATATAAAAAATCCTAATTAATAGGTATATAAATTTTGTTAAAAAAAGAGATTAAAACTGGAACAGTGCATAGTTTTATCGATGTTGTTATTTTTAACGGATCAAGCCAAATCCTTATATTTTTTTGGATGTCGAGAATTAATTTTTTTAATTAAAACGATAATATTATAATGCAGTGTTTTCTGTCATCCATTTTTCTTTTGATAATTAGTTCTAATTCTAGCCATATTTTTAAATAAAAAAATATTCGAATCTCAAAGGCGATCTTTACAAAATAAGGTTGAATATCATCTTTCTAGAAAAACATTGAGTAGGTACCTAGGTCACATTGATCAATGGATAATCTACCGAAGATCGTCACTTAAAAATTCAGGATCGAAATGGTTTAAGAAATGTGAATTTCCATTAAGTCGAGAATCAGATTTTTCATGTTAAGGGACCATGTCTTTACGCTGGTAGAATTGAGACCCTTCTCGAAAGATTTAAATGACTCCTAATCTCTGATTAGGCCAGCTACATCTCCGAGAAGGAACCACTTTGAAAGGATTTGGAGCCAATATCTTCAACCCTCCGTATTACCCCCCATGTAACTCGAGATTATTATTCTCATCTAAAAAAAGAGTAAGTTTTATTCGGTTTAAACTACTGATAAGTTATTTTATTGATTAAATATTCAAAACTATAGCGATAGTACCTACCTACTTATAAAATAGTTCCAGGCTCAAGTGAATTAAAACATATAAGTACTTATTTTTCCCAGTTTATGAGTAGCGAAATTTATAATAAACCTTCAAAGTATACAAAAAATAGGTACCTAGGTACCTTGCATATTAAAATATAAGTAGAAATATCAGTAGGTATCAGGGTATGTTATTACAGGAATCCAAATTCAAATAAATGGAACATAAAATATGTAGGTATCTGTGTATACTACAGCTACCGGATTGCAAATTCAAATAAATGGAACATACATACATTTAAAACTAAATTAAAATATTAGTAGACATATACATAAGTAGGTATCAAAATATGTAATTTTCCAAATTCAAATAAATGGAAGAGCATTCAAAACTAAAAAAAAAAGGAACCTTGCATATTAAAATATAAGTAGAAATATACGTAGGTATCAGGGTATGTTATTACAGGATTCCAAATTCAAATAAATGTAACATAAAATATGTAGGTATCTGTGTACACTACAGCTACCGGATTGCAAATTCAAATAAATGGAACATACATACATTCAAAACTAAAAATAAATAGTACATTCAAAACTAAAAATAAATAGGCACCTTAAATACTAAAATATCAGTAGACATATAAGTAGGTATCAACTACCGGATTCCAAATTCAAATAAATGGAACATACATTCAAAACTAAAAATAAGTACCATCGCATATCAAAAGGTTAGTAGTAGGTATCTGGATACATTCATATAACTACCGGATTCCAAAAACAAATGATTTCATTATTAATTTTCAGTGTGTTTACCGAAACGGAAAGTCCTCGAATAACTCAATCGGTAACGTTATAACGACCTTAAGTTTCATAACAACTAAATTCCGATAAATTATTAAAATAAAATATTCAGAACGAAACGTTGGTTGGTGGGCAACTAACTGGGTAATATTTACATACATACAATGTACATAAAATATTAAGACTTCACGGCGAAAATCGCGATAAATCCAAAACCATGGAAGATTATTGTATTTTCAACAATGAAACCGCTGGAGCGACGAACAATAAATTGTAAAATACCTATGTATATACTTATAACTTGTAAAATACTAACTTATATTTATAACTTGTAATACCTACGTTTAGATATAAGTTGTTTTCTTATCTTTCTTGGTGAAAATATTAAACCTACTGTTTATTAGGCCGATTAATAAATCAAAATATAAACAATTCATTTCGTAGATAAATATATGTAAAACGAAAAAACTTGAGTTTTCATTCTATTCAATTTAATTGATTATGGACGAGTTTCGTGCAAGACACATCGTCAGAATAATAATAATTAACGCTTTCTTGCACCCTGCGCAAGTGGCGAGTTTATTGCCATAAGGAAATTTCTTCTAACAAACCAGTTTTTCCAGTCCAGAGAAACAATATTACCGTGAGAAATTAATTTATAATAAATAAATTTCTCCTATCTTGGGGATCGAACCCAGGACGCCCGCACAGAAACCAAACGGCTCACCAACTGTGCCAAGGCGGTCGGCAATACTAATATTCTACAAGACTGAATAACAAGAGTAATATTCTAGAAGACTGTAACTGGTGGATACACACAAAATTCAGATGTCAGGTGTATAAAACTGTTGGTTTTGGACGGTTGAGAAATAAGTATTATAATGCAAATGAGAAATAAAATTAATGTAGTTGGGTCAGTGGTTGAAGTCCCCTGAGTATATTTTTATATACGTTAATAATATATCTACATACATTGGAGTTATGTTATGAACTATCGATCGAAAAACAAAACTTAATTTTATTTTATTTCCCTTTCGGTCTTCCGTCGACAGCCTTCGTGGCTCAGTTGGTTGGATATCTGACTGCTGAGCCAAAGGTCCCTGGGTCGATTCCCGATGGAGATATAGTTTTGAATTGTGTATTCATTTTGAATCTCCAGAATGTGGTATCTTGTTATTGGATGCATACAAATTAATATTTGACATAGTAAGTGTGTACTTTAAATAAAATTAATAACTGTTAGTCGTACGAGAAGCAACACAAAAATAAATCGACTATCGACAGGTGAGCTAGCTCTTAACTTTGTCTTTGAAAGACAACGCTCCCGAAACATGCCGTGTTTTCGCGCATGCAAACAATGTTAACTAAAATAAGCAAAACAAGAATTCTGTTCCTATTCTGAAACATATTCTGAATTTTAAAACGAATTTCTCTTTTCGGAATCATATTTATATTCTCTCATTATTATTTTGTTTTATTATGTTTTATAGTACCTACATAGAGATACAAATAAAACTAGTTGCATGTAACACATGAGATCCAACTGTCGATAGCGATAGTATGTATAGTTGAAGATTATGTACCAAACTATAAACCCATAGATACAAATTATTGAATATTTTCAGATATTTTGTTTTCTATACAACATATGTAGGTATGTATGTCAAGATAGGATAGTATGGAGGAAGATCCTTTTTCCTACCCAGAATATGCAAATAGCATGATGGTATGTATGTATGTTTGGAGATGAAGTATCAAACTATTAAGTCTTCTTACATATTGTGTATAGGCGACTGCCATACAAAATGTATGAAGCGATGTCGTCACTAAATTCAATTTTTAAAAAAATTGTTAAAAAAAAATTGAGATCTTCTGCTACAATGTTAATATTTTTTATAGAAAATTAAATTATCTAGTTGGGGTGTTTCGGCTTTTTTCCATAATTGTAAAAGTTTTGGAAATATAGGCAGTTAAACTCATAAATTTATCAGAAAAAAAATATTTTTCTTAATAAAAAATGTTTGAGAAACACTGGAATTTTTTTGAATAAACTAATTTGAGATTTTGTATTTGTCTATGTTTGTTCCAATTTTCAGCGTTCTAGCGTTTATGGTTTCTGAGATATATGGAAAAATAAAATAAAAATTCAAAAGTTGATAACCCCTGACTGAAACAAAAATTCAAAATTCTGAGTATAAAAGTTTTGTAGGCCTATAACTGTTTATATATTCTGAAATTTAAGGCTCTGTTAATTGAGCGGATCAAAAGTTATAAGGGGGGGACGGACACACACACACACAGACACACACACACACACACACAGACACACGAAATGTTCTACTCCGAATTCTGAGTAAATCCGTGTATGGAACATATATGCTGCGAAGCCTCTAAGTTGGTGTTTTTTGACTTCAAAGTTGGAAAAGCCGTGAAAAAAGTAGACCTCTCCATACAATTCTCGCGTATTCTGGCTTGATACATTGTCGATATGTTAAGAGAACAAAGTTCTCCTGAACAAATCGACAGTTGGACAAGTGTTTCAGATTTTTTCAATACATTTTTATTTTAACTAGTTGCATGTAACACATGAGATCCAACTGTCGATAGCGATAGTATGTATAGTTGAAGAATATGTACCAAACTATAAACCCATAGATACAAATTATTGAATATTTTCAGATATTTTGTTTTCTATACAACATATGTAGGTATGTATGTCAAGATAGGATAGTATGGAGGAAGATCCTTTTTCCTACCCAGAATATGCAAATAGCATGATGGTATGTATGTATGTTTGGAGATGAAGTATCAAACTATTAAGTCTTCTTACATATTGTGTATAGGCGACTGCCATACAAAATGTATGAAGCGATGTCGTCACTAAATTCAATTTTTAAAAAAATTGTTAAAAAAAAATTGAGATCTTCTACTACAATGTTAATATTTTTTATAGAAAATTAAATTATCTAGTTGGAGTGTTTCGGCTTTTTTCGATAATTGTAAAAGTTTTGGAAATATAGGCAGTTAAACTCATAAATTTATCATAAAAAAAATATTTTTCTTAATAAAAAATGTTTGAGAAACCCTGGAATTTTTTTGAAAAAACTTATTTGAGATTTTGTATTTGTCTATGTTTTTACCAATTTTCAGCGTTCTAGCGTTTATGGTTTCTGAGATATATGGAAAAATAAAATAAAAATTCAAAAGTTGATAACCCCTGACTGAAACAAAAATTCAAAATTCCGAGTATAAAAGTTTTGTAGGCCTGTAACTGTTTATATATTCTGAAATTTTAGGCTCTGTAAATTGAGCGGATCAAAAGTTATAAGGGGGGGACGGACACACAGACACACACACAGACACACACACACACAGACACACACACAGACACACACACACACAGACACACGAAATGTTCTACTCCGAATTCTGAGTAAATCCGTGTATGGAACATATATGCTGCGAAGCCTCTAAGTTGGTGTTTTTTGACTTCAAAGATGGAAAAGCCGTGAAAAAAGTAGACCTCTCCATACAATTCTCGCGTATTCTGGCTTGATACATTGTCGATATGTTAAGAGAACAAAGTTCTCCTGAACAAATCGACAGTTGGATAAACTAGTTGCATGTAACACATGAGATCCAACTGTCGATAGCGATAGTATGTATAGTTGAAGAATATGTACCAAACTATAAACCCATAGATACAAATTATTGAATATTTTCAGATATTTTGTTTTCTATACAACATGTGTAGGTATGTATGTCAAGATAGGATAGTATGGAGGAAGATCCTTTTTCCTACCCAGAATATGCAAATAGCATGATGGTATGTATATGTATGTTTGGAGATGAAGTATCAAACTATTAAGTCTTCTTACATATTGTGTATAGGCGACTGCCATACAAAATGTATGAAGCGATGTCGTCACTAAATTCAATTTTTAAAAAAATTGTTAAAAAAAAATTGAGATCTTCTACTACAATGTTAATATTTTTTATAGAAAATTAAATTATCTAGTTGGGGTGTTTCGGCTTTTTTCGATAATTGTAAAAGTTTTGGAAATATAGGCAGTTAAACTCATAAATTTATCATAAAAAAAATATTTTTCTTAATAAAAAATGTTTGAGAAACCCTGGAATTTTTTTGAAAAAACTAATTTGAGATTTTGTATTTGTCTATGTTTGTACCAATTTTCAGCGTTCTACCGTTTATGGTTTCTGAGATATATGGAAAAATAAAATAAAAATTCAAAAGTTGATAACCCCTGACTGAAACAAAAATTCAAAATTCCGAGTATAAAAGTTTTGTAGGCCTGTAACTGTTTATATATTCTGAAATTTTAGGCTCTGTAAATTGAGCGGATCAAAAGTTATAAGGGGGGGACGGACACACAGACACACACACAGACACACACACAGACACACACACAGACACACACACAGACACACACACAGACACACGAAATGTTCTACTCCGAATTCTGAGTAAATCCGTGTATGGAACATATATGCTGCGAAGCCTCTAAGTTGGTGTTTTTTGACTTCAAAGTTGGAAAAGCCGTGAAAAAAGTAGACCTCTCCATACAATTCTCGCGTATTCTGGCTTGATACATTGTCGATATGTTAAGAGAACAAAGTTCTCCTGAACAAATCGACAGTTGGATAAATTATCCAACTGTCGATTTGTTCAGGAGAACTTTGTTCTCTTAACATATCGACAATGTATCAAGCCAGAGTACGCGAGAATTGTATGGAGAGGTCTACTTTTTTCACGGCTTTTCCAACTTTGAAGTCAAAAAACACCAACTTAGAGGCTTCGCAGCATATATGTTCCATACACGGATTTACTCAGAATTCGGAGTAGAACATTTCGTGTGTCTGTGTGTGTGTGTGTCTGTGTGTGTGTCTGTGTGTGTGTGTGTCTGTGTGTGTGTGTGTCTGTGTGTGTGTCTGTGTGTCCGTCCCCCCCTTATAACTTTTGATCCGCTCAATTTACAGAGCCCAAAATTTCAGAATATATAAACAGTTACAGGCCTACAAAACTTTTATACTCGGAATTTTGAATTTTTGTTTCAGTCAGGGGTTATCAACTTTTGAATTTTTATTTTATTTTTCCATATATCTCAGAAACCATAAACGGTAGAACGCTGAAAATTGGTACAAACATAGACAAATACAAAATCTCAAATTAATTTTTTTAAAAAAATTCCAGGGTTTCTCAAACATTTTTTATTAAGAAAAATATTTTTTTTATGATAAATTTATGAGTTTAACTGCCTATATTTCCAAAACTTTTACAATTATCGAAAAAAGCCGAAACACCCCAACTAGATAATTTAATTTTCTATAAAAAATATTAACATTGTAGTAGAAGATCTCAATTTTTTTTTAACAATTTTTTTAAAAATTGAATTTAGTGACGACATCGCTTCATACATTTTGTATGGCAGTCGCCTATACACAATATGTAAGAAGACTTAATAGTTTGATACTTCATCTCCAAACATTCATACATACCATCATGCTATTTGCATATTCTGGGTAGGAAAAAGGATCTTCCTCCATACTATCCTATCTTGACATACATACCTACATATGTTATATAGAAAACAAAATATCTGAAAATATTCAATAATTTGTATCTATGGGTTTATAGTTTGGTACATATTCTTCAACTATACATACTATCGCTATCGACAGTTGGATCTCATGTGTTACATGCAACTAGTAAATAAACTATAAACCCTTAAATCCAATTTATTAAATATTTTATCATAAGTTTCTATACAAAAAATGAATGTCAGGATAGTATAGTGTGGAGGTCAGTGTTATTTTCTTACCCAGAATATACATATAAACAGCTTGATGTTATGCATTTATGTATGAAGATTAAATATTAAACTATAAAACACTCCGTAAATATTGTGTATTCTGTCACACAAATTGTATGAGACGATGTCGTCACTAATTTTTTTTATGTGGAAATGTAAAATAAAAATTCAAAAGTTAACAACCCCTGACTGGTAAATTCTAAATTCTGAGTATAAAAGTTTTGTAGGCCTAACATTTTCTAAATATTCTGAATTTTTTGTATCTGCGTATAAAGCGGATAAAAAGTTATAAGAGGGGACGGACACCCACTAAATGTTCTACTCCGTGAGTTCATCCATATCTCACAAATCTTGCGATGAAACTATGTCGATATGATAAGTGAAGTGATTCACTATTGTAGACCTCATACGTTTTGGTAAAATATTTATTTCTTCATTTGCACAAAGCAATTAAATTCAACTTCTCTAACAAGAATGACCATCGCCGTGTCAAAAGTTTAAAGTACAAATTCGTATTATCCTACGGCAAATTAATCAAGAGTCGTATTTCAACATTAGCGTTGAGTGTTATTTAATAACGAAAGTTTAAATTCACCAAGGGTCGCGATCTACAAACACACACAGACATTAGAGAGTGAACGTTGAAGCAGTGTCACACGGATGTGGCCAAACGAAGGCAGCGGCCCCCTCTTCAAGTGGCGGGTTAATAATAATCCGTCTCCGTGACGAAGGGGCAACATTCCAAGGTTAATGAGAGACGTCCCTCGAGGGGAGGCACCTTCCCTGGGGTCCATGGGACCCGATGTGTTTACTTTGGGTCCAGGAGACCCGAGTGTTTACTTCAGGCAAGATTTTGACGTCGGGGATTCGCAGAATCCCGCCGGGAACCGATGGGGGCGGGACGGAAGCGGGGAGGGAAAGGCGGGGGTAGAGAGAGAGAGAGAACGTCATCGATCCGCGCCCCACCCCCCTCTCGCTCACACCGCGCGCAGTCTGCATTTTCCCTCTCCGTCGCACGACGCGAGCTTTCCCGATTTTTCTTAGAACAACCGGAGCCGCACAGATCGAGAGATGAACCGAATAAAAAGCGGCCACGAAACAAAACGGGTAATATCATCGGCATCTGAGCAAAACGGACCTATACGAACGAAACATTCTCCCTCCCGGAAAGGACTCGAATGCGAATCGAAGAGGCAGTCGTAATACATTGTACAATAATGTATCTATAAACATACGTCCGTGGAAGATGAATAATAATAATCGTCTAGTTTGACACACGGCGGCATAAGGAAATATTAATAAAATTTATTATTTGTTTACATACAATTCGGCTACACCTCTTAGGCCGTTAATGGCGACAAAACACGACCAACAAAAAGAATGTGTAATATGGACTAGAGATTTATTAACACGCACTGAGATTGTATCACATTCCACCGATGTATGTATTTCCCGATGACCTGAATTGTATAAACGAGGGGGCATTTTTTCGGAGGCGATTTATATTAAAAAGAAAACCCTCGGTAAAAAAAAATATTAATGTGGACCCAAACAATAACAATACTATCTGATCAGCCTTGATAATCCAAGACACGCTAAGAAAAATATATTTCATTTATACAAATAAATCTAAAACAACTTATAAATGGAGACGACAAACAAGATAATAATTTCAAACAGAAAAAAAATTTTCGTTCTAGATATTTTAAGAAACGAAAACATTTAGAAATAACCATCTCAGAACAAACACTCTGAAATAGATTAAAACAAACTCTAGAAACATCGCATTATAAAAACATATTCATTATTAAAAACTATACAATAAAATGTCAAAAAAACCACTTACTGCCATAACGATTTTTAAAACATTTCAAACTCAGCGACACAATATAAAAAAAAACCAACAAAAGATCAATTAACACTGTAATAATATTTGAATTATGAAATAAAAACTATAGATTTAACGAAACAACGTGTAGAATTTGATCCTAAAATACATAATTATATTTTTAATCAAGACGAAAATCGTGAATTAAAACTGCGCAAAGAGAAAAAAACATTAATTTGTCGACGTTGATGCAGGTACTTTTGTTGTTCACATCGAGTCAAATCACAAAGAAATTGTATCTAGAAATGAATTGCGTGTTCTAATGGCTGAGATGCACAACAGATAGACATGTATAAACATCAAAATGCAGGTCCTACGACAAGACAACATTGCGTAGCCTCGAACCGTGCGAAAATTTCACGAGCGGAGGGCCATCAATTGCCGTTCGACAAACTGCGCGATCATACGGGCGAAAATTCCCAGAAACATACGAAATAAAGAGTGAAATATCAAAATAACAACGAGCATAGTTCATTTTGTAGATTTCGTTTATCGCAAACTTGGCCAAATCAAAAAAATATATACGAAACGGTGTTTGCTTCAGACGTGCTTTTAGGGTGGAAAAATGGTAACGACCACGTTGCATACATACATTACTGTGGGACTAAAAATTGTATCGGAACAACATAACACAATGTTTTTACATCGTGTACAACGTTCAGCCATACGATACAGCAATTTATTGCTAATATTTGATTCCGATTCTAGTCAATCGATACAGTTTGTTCGGGGGTTAGTAATCATCAGTTCGATACCATTTTATTCGCCAACGAAATTCAGTGGATAGGTGATGTTGTTTCGCGGAGGGCGGCACTTTGTACTTTTCACGGGGGCAGTTGCTTCGTCGTCTTTGTGGACGTGTTCGCGCCGCGGTGTCCCGTCGCCGACTGCCGCCCCAGGAGGGGAGCTGGCGTTTCCCGCCCTTCCCGCTGGCGGGGGAGGGGGGCGGGGGCGGCCGCCCAAGGATCCGGGGACGTTTAAAAGGCAGGAATTTTCCGAGAAAGGAAAGCGAAAAAATAAAAAAAATAAAACGTGGAAAAAATCACCACCGGAGAACGGTATTAACCCGTTTATTGTTCACTTCGAAGTCACGGCTCGTTCTTGTGTAAGAAAACAAAAAGAAAACACGTTGAAATATTATGATAATCCCCGGGATGGCGATTTTTATGTTTGTGATCAAAGTGTCAATGCAAAAGGTGCAATAGTGTATATAGATGTGTATATCAATGTTTTTTTAACTCCTCACTTCCCCAAGGAGATAAAGTGAGGAGTTAATGATTCACAATTTTTTTTTTTTTTTTTAATTGCAGATTATCAACTAGTATCATGCTGATATTGTATTCTGAAAGTTTCACCACTATGTATCTGTATGTGGGCTGTGTACTATGTGCTATGTGCGGCGTGTTTATTCTGCGATTATTTATTCGATTATTTTCAAATATTGCAAATTCTTATGTGTCATACTCGCTCAAACCACATTAGATTTTGAAGATATCTGATCAGTGCTTCTATTTTTTTTTACTGTCAAGTATTTCAAAGTCACCCCAAGCTCAGGAAACTTAAAATTTGATAGTTGTATTTTCAAAATGCTAAAAAAGCACATCACTTTCATAAAAAGTCATAGAGGAACTATCAAGTTTTCATGCGTGCTGTGCGTAAGTGATAATCTTATGAAATTAAAAACAGGAATTTTATAAGATTATCACTTACGCACAGCACGCATGCACATACACATATACACTTACACTCACACACACTTACACTCACACACACCCTCACACATACACACCCTCACACACACACACACACATATGATTTTGTATCTTGAATATATGACTGTATTTTGTAATATAATATGATAGTATTGTAAGCTAATAATTGATATATGGAGATGATAATTGTTATATTTAATATTTTTATACATATATACTATTCTTTGTACATTGTCAGCTTCAATTTGAAAAAATAAAAAAAATAAAATAATAAAATATTTAAATCAAAAATAATTCAACAATTTGTTTAGTGAAAATGCTTAAAAAATTCCATACAAAAATTGAATACTTTGTGGAGTGATTTGATAGTTAGGAGTATAGCGTTGGCCACAACCCACTAGTTTTTTTATGAGAAAGGGGGTACCTCATGGGTGTTCCCATTTAAATTTGGTCATTCAAATATGTTGATGAGAAAGACATTAATACTCTTTAATCCGCAATATACAAAACATATTTTATCATACAGATTACAGATGACCCATATTATGGGTGTATAATTCTTTACAACAATTTCACAACAACCTAAAACTTAAACACAAAGACATGTTCTAGATACCTAACGATATTTTTCAACCCCATCTCCTAACTCCCTCAAACAAGCTCCTTCCTTCACACTAATAATTTCTCCTTTTCCTCATATTGTTCTTATTATTTATTATTGTATCACTCTTTTTAAACTATTGTTATTATTATATCTATATCTATATTTCTATTTCTTTTTTTTATTAGAAGAAAACTTTTTTTACTTGTATTAATTTTAAAAGCACCATAATATATTATGTAATCATAGAATGCATAAAGCTGTAGTTTTCTGTAATAAAATAAATAAACACTATAAAATACTTTGCAGACAAACTGCGGCTTCGCTTTTCTCCAAAAGCTGGAATATTCAAGCAATCATAAAATTCTACCATAATTAATTTAATTTTTAAGTTAGTGAACCTGGGGGGCAATTCTGGTCAATCGGCGAAATCAAAACCCTCGTGATTACTCAAATCATGAATATAATTATCACATGGAGTTCTATAACAACTTAAGATATTATAGAACTCCATATAATAATTATATCCATATGATATGGGTAATCGTGAGGGTTTTGATTTTGCCGGTCGACCAGACTTGCTCCCTATGATAAAAAAATCATATATTCAAGGGGTACAAATTGGTCTGTGAGTACAAAGTACCATTTATTTGTCTCAAAGTAGAAAACGCATTTTTCTTCAGCATGTTTTGTATTTGAACTTAAAACAACTGCGTTTGACATTGACAGTATAAAACTAAACAATCTATGGTGTGACATGGGAGTGAAGTTAATTTTTTTTTATTTAATTTAATGTAAATATGTATTTTTATAAATGATGTATAAATTTTAACTTTCTAAACTCCTCCATATAAACTTAAAACTATGCCAAATCTCAAAACTCTCCCATACGCGCAGTTTGTTTGAATTTTTCGCTTTACGTATTAATCATAGATTTTCATATAATATACTAGATAGAGTACTCCGTGCAATGAGTGAGTCATGGTATATCGCGCGTTTGACGTCTTGGTTGGCAACATATTGCAGATTTCCATACATTTCAACACTTCCTAGATAACTTTTCTGTAAATCTTAATGAACAAAGCGTTTTTTCGACAAATAAATCCGAAAACAATTCACATTAATCGTTATTCTCTATAGAAAAACGATGTGGTCTGCCCACCTTGTTGTAAAAAGTAATGCGGAAAAAATCCTCACTTCGATTCATACAAAATGCGACATCTAGTATATTATATGAAAATCTATGGTATTGATATATAAATATGGGTATGTTTGTTTTTGAAATTTGAATTGAATATAGAAACTCACCATAAAATGTTTGCAGACTTCAAATATGCTTTCAAATCTATGATAGTATCTCCAAACACAAATTATATGAGGTCATGAGAGAACTAAATAACCCACCGAAACTAATCCGGCTCACAGTGATAATCATGTCTAATTAATAAACAATGTCGGGTTAAAATTCAGAACAGCATATCAGATCCCTTCAAAACATACAATGGATGATGAAGACAAGGTGATGCCATGGCTTGTCTCATTTAATATTGACCTGGAAAAAGTTATTACAGAGACGGAGATATCTGAGACTATATTCAGAAAGTCTAGTCAAATATTGGGATATGCAGACGACTAAGACCTAATCTCAAGAACTCTTCCCAGGACGAAGTATGACTTTCACAGGTTTGAAAAATCCGCGAAAAATATGGGCCTTAAAATTAACACAACAGGAACCAAATATATGATAGCAAAAAAAAAACACCACATAATGAGAACCTGCGTCCTATTGATGTGGAAACACATACAGTGAAATCGGTTGACTCTTTTTGCTATCTAGGCGCTATCGTTACTCATGAATATAATTATGGCAAGACTGACCACTGGCAATAGGTTTTGTTATGGTCTAATTAAAGCACATAAGGTCCAAAATGATAACAAGGAAAACAAAAATATTGATATATAAAAGTCTTCTCAGACCAGTCGTAGTGTATAGAGCTGAATGCTGGGTCTTAACAAAAATAGACGAAAATAGCCTCTTGATATTTTAAAGGAAAATCCTGATAAAGATTTTTGGTCCAGTAAATGATAATGGACTTTGGAGGATGCAATATAATCACGAACTACAACCATTATATGACAAACCCGGATGAATGATGATCGTAATCCAAAATTGTTCTTAATACCAATCCAGAAGGCAGAAGAAGTAGAGGCAGGGCCGAGCTAAGATGGCTGGATGACACAGAAGACGACATAAGGGCGATCAGAATAAAAAAAAACTGGAGGAATGCGGTGAAGGACAGGGACGGTTGGAGAAGGATTCTGGAGGAGGCCAGGTCCCACACAGGGCTGTAGCCCCAATGATGATGATGTTTGTTTTTATTATATTTCTAATAATATGAATTTATCATGGGAAATAAAATACATTATATTTATATATTTGACATATTCCTCAACATTCTTACATCTCACGTTCCACATAATATCTCACGAGACATTCTCTTTTTCTAAGAAGAACGGTGGTCTAAGAAAAAAGGGGCGGGCGAAGGGGGATGTAAATTTATTTTCGCCAAAAATCACTCGAAAGTAAAAATAAAATAAACCTTCCCCAAGGGCGGTATGAAAGGAGACAGTCACGTTTTAATAAAATATATAACACAAAATCGTGTCGCGCGAATTTACTTAGGTAGGTACTTTTGTTCCCCCGGGGAATTTTGCAATTTATTTATTTACCCCCTAAATATATATTTTTTGTATACACAAATATCTTTATATATCATAATAATATTTTCCCAACTGTGAAACATCACGCGGTAAGATGTGGCGCGGACAAGACGCCATTATACGGCAATATTTTTTTTTCAAATTTTTAACATCTCAATAGAGACGTGTCGGAATATTGTTGTCCTGCCCGAACTATTTGTGAAACAAAAAAATATATGTAGCATATATTTGAATGATGTGGATGTTATTATTAGCTGAGCAAACTTACATTTTCTTGTTCGGTGAGTAGCTAAACACTTTGAGGTTAGATTGATTGTCATTTCGTATATAATTGCAATACAGCTTAATTATATGGTCTGGACACGGAAACGAACGAATCGAAATATGAATAATAACGAAACAGTGAACAGAAATTAAAATTACATGTACATATATAGTTGAAATATGAATAATACCGAAGAGCGAAAAAAAACTTTGAATGTCAAATAAACGACGCAAATGACAGATTTCTTAGTGTTGTCAGATGGAAAAAAACTAAACATTTCTAATTCGAAATTAACGCCACCTATTGTAATTTTTAGTTAGAAAAAACCTTTTTTTCCTTTTATTATATTAAGGTTTATAATTCCATTTTGTGAATCTAAACCATTCAAGGACTCACACAAACACACACAAAAAATTTCATAAAAATCGGTTCAGCTATTTAGGAAGAGTTCAGTGACTGTCACACGTACAGAAGAATTATATATATAAAGATAATATAGCTTGTAATACATAAAAAAGCTTTTTTTTTTATTTATAAAGTTATTTATTTTATTTATGTTATTTATTATTATTATTTTATAATCAGCCGCTAACAGGTAGATACCAGAATATTCAATTTTCACACTCGGACTTGGCATTAAGAGGGTGACTGCTGCCAACGTACCTATTTTTTCAATTTGATATACCATCATTATTACTAAACGAATCATTTTGAAAAAAATAACCTAGTTAGTTTGGATATTAATAAAGAGAAATATACCTTAACTTTTTGATTATGTTCTGTATATATTCTTGTAGGAAAATAATAAGCATACCCCGATTTTAGACATTTATCTTAAATTTCTAAAAAAATATAAGGTATAGAGCAATATTTTTTTTATAAATTAAAGAAGAACAAAATACCTGGAAAAATATGATATGACGTTGCATTAACGCATCAGGTTAAGTAAATAAACCAAAAAAACTTTTATTACGCAATGGCGCTGAATGAATTTTTAGGTTTATTTACTAAACCTGAAGCATTAATGCAACGTCACATCATATTTTTCTAGATATTTTTGTCTTCTTTAATTAAAAAAAAAAAAAAAAAAATATATATATATATATATATATATATATATATATATATATATATATATATATATATATATATATATATATATATATATATATATATATATATATATATATATATATATATATATATATATATATATATATATATATATATATATATATATATATATATATATATATTACTCTACGCCTTATAGTTTATTAAAAATATATGATAAACGTTGAAAATCGGGGTATGCCATTATTTTTCTACAAGAATTTATACAGAACATTATCAAAAAGTTAAGGTATATTTTTGTTTATTAATATCCAAAGTATCTAAATTTTTTTTTTTCAAAACGATTTGATGAGAAATAATGATGGTATATCAAATTGAAAAATAGGTACGTTGGCAGCAGTCCCCCCCTTAAATATGGAGTACAGAAGACAAGTTTTTCTTCCACAATGGTCGACAATCTCTAAATGCATTTTCTTGGAGTATGTTTCATTTGTAGACTGAGAAGATAGTTTAATAAAAATGATTGAAAACCGTTTCCGTTGAAAAAATACTGAAATACATTTTTTAAACGGAATTCAGTTAAATAAACATTGTTTTTTTACTTATTTTTTCAATGGTATCAATAAGAACTTTAAATATCAGAGGACACCTAATTTCATAGTAAGCCTACCTAGAGGGTTATGGCCAACACTAAACTCTCCACACCATAGTAATTGTTCATTTTTTCTTCTTGAAAAGTTGACAATCTCTAAATGCATTTTTATGAAATATTAGATTCTTAAACAAATATAAGATTCCCAGAGGACAATTTTTTTCACAATACACCAAACACACAAAAACATTGTCACGGAAATCATCGCATGCATTTTCTACATTATACCTGTTGAGAAATTTTAAGTAAAATTGCATTACCAGCAAGATGAGCATGTATGAGACAGTGTATCAATGTTGATGAGGCGATGTATGTGTCAAGATAGAAGAATGCGGTGGTTAGGTTCTCACTGGCTACCCCTTGAGGAAGATATAAGTGGAGAGTAAAAAATACACTTGTCTATAGAGACACATACAATATCAATATGAAGTTGATAACTGAATTTTCCCATTAAGAAGCTATTTACTTCTGTTATATACATTTTTCATACAAATATGAAATTTATTTCACATTAATATGGCAGACCATAGATTTTTTCTTTAAATTTGGACATCCTTGAATGCATTTTTGATTAGTGTATTTTTATTGTATCACAATTTCAAACAGTATAAAAATACCTCGATTTTCCAAGCCGTGAGAGCATTTTGTAAATTCGGACAGATGAATCATAAAGAAGAAATTCACGGATATCTATGGAAAACTAATCAGCTCTAAGTCTATGCACTTTTCACATATGATGTTAATATGAAGTCGATCGAACTTATAGTTTGGGCTGTAGAAAAGAAACAAAAAGGATAATAAGGATAATAATGCACTCTCTACACTACATGATACCCGTTGAGAAATAGATGTAAAAAAATAGGTTTGAAAATTGTGAAATAATGACTCTCCACTATTCCATAGTGTGGAGAGTAAAAAACATCGAGACGAAACTAATACATTCACTTAACGAAAATTTGTGGAATATTGGTGTAAAAAATATGATTAAAATTAAGAAATCGTAACTCCACTATTCCATAGTGTGGAGAGTAAAAAACATCGAGACGAAACTAATACATTCACTTAACGAAAATTTGTGGAATATTGGTGTAAAAAATATGATTAAAATTAAGAAATCGTAACTCCACTATTCCATAGTGTGGAGAGTAAAAAACATCGAGACGAAACTAATACATTCACTTAACGAAAATTTGTGGAATATTGGTGTAAAAAATATGATTAAAATTAAGAAATCGGAACTCCACTATTCCATAGTGTGGAGAGTAAAAAACATCGAGACGAAACTAATACATTCACTTAACGAAAATTTGTGGAATATTGGTGTAAAAAATATGATTAAAATTAAGAAATCGTAACTCCACTATTCCATAGTGTAGAGAGTAAAAAACATCGAGACGAAACTAATACATTCACTTAACGAAAATTTGTGGAATATTGGTGTAAAAAATATGATTAAAATTAAGAAATCGTAACTCCACTATTCCATAGAAGTTGGACATGTAAAATATATAATTAAGAAATGGCTAAATAGTTCGCCGAATTGTTGACGAACACCCTCATTTATTTTTTTCATATGGCCGCATTGCCTTCACAGATGTCAAAAAATAGATAAATGCATGTAATTTTTGGATAACTGACCGCGTTGTGCCGTGTTGAGTCAACTTAAACACGATTACGATGAAGAATAACAAGGAAAATAAGTCGAATATTTTTTTTTAATTGCATATACGCCAGCCGATGACAGGTCGTAAGCCCTGTAGGTGCCTCGAGTTCCTGATTCTTCTACAATATCCCAACTTCGTCTCTATTGAGATGTTAATAAAAAATAAATAAAACGTTTCTCAATAAAAAAAAGGAATAATAAGTATTAAATTTTTCTATCAATCTCAAATATTCGTCGGATCGTATGTGAAAGATCCGCCATTTTGAAATACTTGGTATGACGAGTTAGTCAAGCGTTAAACAACCTATCGACCTGTCCTAACTTGACGTCAATGAAATAAAGGTGTAATTAAAAGATAGTCACGGTTTATAAGTAAACTTTTTTTCGTTAATCACGCTTTATTTATTTTATTTATCAGTAAGACGGTTAGTCTGCAGAGGAGCTTTTCTCTCTCATAGGTTAGGTAGTTTATTTTTTTTCGTCCTTGACAATAATCTCATATCCAATTATGGTGAGAGATAATTAATTTATAAAAAAAAAACTGCCGGAGAATTCTCGCTGAAATCTCTGTATTGTGGATTCGTGTCTGATTGATGAGATATATAGCTAATCACCACAAGCGCTAAAACATTATTAATGGTATCGAAAGGGCGGCATCTGAGGCGAGCGAGATCTCTACGGATGACAACGATAACAGTAAGAAGAAAATCAAATCCGGTCGCGATCTTTCGCACTACCACGCGATACGAGAAAGTGGCATATCGACGACGTCGATTAGGGTTGACAGAAGTTAATAATAAACGTCACAAAAATATAACTTTTCTTCGTTTATTTTTCGAATGAAGAACACGAGACTTTCGAACACAAAATTGGAAGTTAATAAGGACGTTCGAACATAACATTGATTTTTACACATGTAGTGTACGGTAGTAACTCCACTAAAATTAACAAAAATCAAAGAAACCATACAAATGAAACTACCTTTTAAAGCTCTTGTTTTTTTCGTGGTTTATAACAAATAAAACTATTAAATAAAATTAAATGAATGTATTAAAACATTTTTAGAGGTTTTGTTTATTACTATTGTTTTAAATATTAATTGACTATATGAAGGTTTTACAAAGCGTGTCCAATTTTCAACAAACAACTCCCTCTAAATATTATTACATCTCAAATACAAAGGAATATTTTGGATCAACAAAATGAAAGAGTTACTTACTGAAATCCACGATTTTATTCACAAATAACAATCTATGGTTTATTTGATTAATTTATAATAATATTTTATAATTTCACACGGCTGATAAATATCGATTGACGCGTACGTTTGACAGATCGAGAGAGAAATGGCGGGCGAAGGAAAAAACGACTATTTATGTTTTTACGAATATTCTGGAATGTTCCATAGAAGAGTGTTGCCGCGTTAATAAATATTTTCGCTATGAATATTAGTACATCACTACACATTATTTGATTCGACAAAATTAATTTCTTGGGGGTGTTTGTAACAATATGAATAATTTAATATTTTCAAATGTTTGAATGTTAACTTTGTGGTTCATATTTAACAAATTAAATTTAAAGATATAACTTTGTATTAACCACGTTTTTTGGTTGAAACGATGCGACCGGTTTCGGAACTAACCGTTCCCTCATCAGGCTAACTTTCAACTGCTTCAACTGCAGTTGAAAGTTAGCCTGATGAGGGAACGGTTAGTTCCGAAACCGGTCGCATCGTTTCAACCAAAAAACGTGGTTAATACAAAGTTATATCTTTAAATTTAATTTGAATAATTTAATATTAATGAACATATAATACACAAGGATTTTTCCACAAAATTCGATTACAATGACCGAACGTTTTCGCCAAGGTGACTCGGTTTTATTAAGTTTGTGGATAAATACTTTGGTATAAATTTTCATTGATTTTAAAACGAATTTCCACTCTGTTAACTCAAAAATTTTAGAATCATTGAACAATTTCATACTTGACTCACCAGAATTTGATGTATTCCAGTTTTTTTCATTTTGAAACCGACGAGAAGTTTTGGCCTATCAGCGGAGACTTCTAATTATTGGCTGTTAAATTAGTATATTAGATGTAACATTAGGGCTGTGTTTCTCGAACAATGATAGTTATAATAAATGATTGCATTAAATTGTTAAATTCTATTAGTTATTTCTTTTAAATCTAATGCCGTCACACGACGCAATTTTAAACAATTTTATTTACTCAAAGTATTTCGTCTATACTATTACTGATATTTTAATTTAAACAACCCAGCCTAAATGTATCGCTGTTGGTCTTCCAAAAAAATACAAATAAATAAATAAAAAATAATATTACAGTAGGTGCGTTACTACATATTTTGTATTTTTCATCATTTTTATTTTTTTTTAGAGAAATAAGAATGTTTATTTCAAAATTACAAATACAAAGAAATAATTACAGATTATTGCCCAATGGAGACTTGTGTACGATAATCTCCTTGTAAATAAGAATATAATACAGCAAGATGACATCCCTATTGGTAGCGAACAGGTAGGCAATAGCTTATAGGCCATTTTTCAGAAGCACTGATATAAATCTAATTTTCCTTGCTATTTTCAGGCGGTACAGAGATAAGATAAGAAAGAGGGTGTCGAATTAAAGAAAGGTAAACATAATAGGAAATAATCCTACCATAAATATAAGGTTGGACGGAAGGGAGGGGGGAGGGGGGGTGAAGTACCTACTCTATTTTAGTCACAAATAAAAATATGAAGCTTCCCCGGACTGAAATTGAATTACGACCTGGCCAGGAGCAGGGGTGGTGGGACCCGCCCATACAGAAAAGCCGATAAGAGTGGAGTGGAATGGAATGTACATTATACACTGACTGAATCGTACCCCCAACCGCACGCGGACAACCCCCCCGCCCCCACTCTCTCCCTCACGAAAAATGTTTCAATTTAGAATATAAACTACGCGGGTATAAAGTGTTAAAATGTAAATCAAAATTCGGCGTTAACAGGCATAGAAAAAAATATTAGTCTTCTCTTCTTCTCCCTTTGTCTATGTTGACTGTTGGGGTCAGCTATCCTCGTCCTGATAATCATTAAAGGTCCTTCTGTCCTGTATCACCTAGGGCGTGTCTCTGCAATTGGTTTTGTCTTTGCATGATCCAAGAATTCTTTGATCTTCCTCTGGATGTAAATCAAGGAAGATCCATTGAGATTGCTTGGTTTACCATGATCATGATGTGATCTGACGGTCTGCGTTCAACGTGACTTTACCATCTCAACTGTTTTTCCTCTATCTTACTATGTATATCGGTATCGCCCAAGCTTCCACGAATGCGTGAACTTTTCATTTTATCCCGTAAGGACACTCCAGCTACCCATCATAGCATACGCATTTCAGCAGTTTCCAGTTGCCTAGAGTAGGAGTATTAGTTAACGTTGCGCAAACGCATAAAGTGATCACGTAAACCAGTCAATGACAAATTATATAAATATATATACCTACTTAATATTTGTATGAAAACAGACCTAAATCAACGCAATACTAAATATTTCATCTTTATAACCTTGATGATCTCGTTACTAGGCATGCCTTTAATTTCTGTCGTTTACATATTTACCGGCAGCTTTGAATTTGGAACTGTTTGATATTCAAATTTGTTTGAATTTAGAATCTCAAAACAATTGAAAGTATTAGGATTAATGCTATAGTTTAGTCATTGCGTTGTTTTGAATCTGTCAGGTCACGTACGAAAATGAATCTTACTAAGGAAAATGTCCGTGCAATAATTTTCTACAACTTTAAAACAAGCCTAACACGGCTTCAGTGTTTTGAAGAGATGACATCTGTGTTCCAAGAAGAAGCTCCATCTCTGCGGACTGTCGAACGCTGGTACTTAGAATTTCAGCGTGGATATACCAGTCTTAGTGACAAATCTCGTGAAGGACGTCCAAAATCCGCCTTCACTGAAGAAAACATCATTGCTGTGAGACAACTAATTCTCGAAGATCGTCATGTGACATATCGAGAGATAGAGGCGTTATTAGGCATCTCAGGGACAACCATTCAGAAGATATTGCATATGGCACTTGGTGTGAGAAAGCTACTTTGCCGTTGGATCCCGCATTTGCTTTCCGACGATAATAAGGAGGACCGCGTCAGATGGTGTAAGAAAACTTTTCAAAGGTTCAACCGAGGAGAGTCACGTCTACGACATCATCAGTGGTGACAAATCTTAGATCTATGCCTACGATCCTGATTTCAAACAACAATCTACAGTCTGGGTCTTCCAAGATGAGCCAAAGCCGACTTAAGTTGTTCGCTCTCGAAGCACTTCAAAGAAGTTGGTGGCCACGTTCGTTGCGAAAACCGGTCATGTTGCGACAATTGCACTTGAAGATCATAGAACGGTTAATGCTGAGTGGTATACGACAGTTAGTTTACCTAAGTCATCGTCGAACTTCGGAAATCTAACCCAAAGCGACGCATCATCCTACACCATGATAACGCAAGCTCACACAGCGCTCGTCAAACTATTCAGTATTTGAAGCAGGAAAACGTAGAAATTCTTAACCATCCTCCATACAGTCCTGACCTTAGCCCTAACGATTTCTTTACATTTCCTAAAATTAAGAAAAATCTTCGCGGTCAAAGGTTCCAGTCCAGTGAAGAAGCAGTCGACGCTTTCAAGACAGTTATATTGAACACCCCTACTTTGGAGTGGAAAAAATGTTTTAATAACTGGTTCAAGCGAATGGAAAAGTGTGTTAAACTACGTGGTGAATACTTTAAAAAACAATAAAAGATACTTTAAGATTATAGTAGTGTTATTTTCTTCAAACGACAAAACTTAAAAGGCATGCCTCGTTTAGCCGTTAAAACCAAGTTCGATTGTATAAGTATTTATAGGAGAATCAGGAAAACAGGCACCTACAGGACTTACGACCTGTCATCGGATGGTTCACGTGATCACTATAAGCGTTTGCACAACGTTCAGCAATGTTATTTTATTGACATCCCTTATCAATGAATATTTTGAAAATTCGATATGGGTATGTTGAATTTCAAACTGTAGGTGCCTGATTTCCTTCTCCTATAAATATATTCTCGAACTTCGTGTCTATTGAGATATAAAGTTGTCGAAATTAATATAATTTACAAAAAAAATCATCTAACTTTTTTCTACATAATACTCGCATTCCTCGTCTCGTTCCATATCCTTTTTAGAAGTCTCAATGTAACATAATTTTCATAACAACATAATTTATGAATTTTCTTTCTAACAAATCATATTTTATATTTCCTTTTTCACATAACATTTTTGTGTCAACATAGTGTAGGTACATATAACACTAATATTTAATTACATTTAAACTAAAAGAGACGAAATTTGATTTCGGTCATTATTAAGGACCCAATTGTATATCGATCTATTATTATATATTATTGATCTATTGTATATCGATTTTTATATATTATTTTCTTGGTGTCTTTTTTACCATTTTATTTCATACTGACAATATTGACGATCTTAAATAACACAATAACTGGTCAGATGGAAAAAAATGCCTAATACCAATGAACCTACCAATCTATTTTGAATTAAGAGACAGATATGTGAACAAATTAAGACATTTCCAAGAATCATTGTTTTGGGAACCAATTTTGAATTGAATTGGTTCCCAAAATTTGTTTTGGGAACCAATGGACTCAACTACAGACAATAATATCTGAGGCAACCCAGATTCCGTTGAAATAGTATAATCCAACTGTCGATTTGTTCAGGAAAACTTTGTTCTCTTAACATATCGACAATGTATCAAGCCAGAATACGCGAGAATTGTATGGAGAGGTCTACTTTTTTCACGGCTTTTCCAACTTTGAAGTCAAAAAACACCAACTTAGAGGCTTCGCAGCATATATGTTCCATACACGGATTTACTCAGAATTCGGAGTAGAACATTTCGTGTGTCTGTGTGTGTGTGTGTGTGTGTCTGTGTGTCTGTGTGTGTGTCCGTCCCCCCCTTATAACTTTTGATCCGCTCAATTTACAGAGCCTAAAATTTCAGAATATATAAACAGTTACAGGCCTACAAAACTTTTATACTCGGAATTTTGAATTTTTGTTTCAGTCAGGGGTTATCAACTTTTGAATTTTTATTTTATTTTTCCATATATCTCAGAAACCATAAACGCTAGAACGCTGAAAATTGGTACAAACATAGTCAAATACAAAATCTCAAATTAGTTTTTTCAAAAAAATTCCAGGGTTTCTCAAACATTTTTTATTAAGAAAAATATTTTTTTTATGATAAATTTATGAGTTTAACTGCCTATATTTTCAAAACTTTTACAATTATTGAAAAAAGCCGAAACACCCCAACTAGATAATTTAATTTTCTATAAAAAATATTAACATTGTAGTAGAAGATCTCAATTTTTTTTAACAATTTTTTTAAAAATTGAATTTAGTGACGACATCGCTTCATACATTTTGTATGGCAGTCGCCTATACACAATATGTAAGAAGACTTAATAGTTTGATACTTCATCTCCAAACATACATACATACCATCATGCTATTTGCATATTCTGGGTAGGAAAAAGGATCTTCCTCCATACTATCCTATCTTGACATACATACCTACATATGTTGTATAGAAAACAAAATATCTGAAAATCTAAAGTAATAAAGCAATCAAAATGTTAGTGTTTGTGTGTGTGTATGTGTGTGTGTGTGTGTGTGTTTGTCTCACGCCTTCTGAAAAACCAAGAGCATCTAAAAATCTAATTTATGTGCGAACGTGTACCTGTATACCTGATGCAGTGTCACGCTAAAAATAATGCGATAAAAATGCTGAATTTTAAAAATATTTCAATAATTATTTTTTTCATACAAAATTTTCCAAGTCGTATCTGTCAAAAAAGTGTACATTTTGCACGCAAATATCTGTTAGTTTAAAATTTAGAAGTAGGTATTTACACAAAAAAAATATATTTTGAAGTATAACTTAGCGTTTAAGTGAAAAACATGGTGAATATTTGGTATAATTATAATGTTTAACTTATTTTTAAAGTAAGCCTTTTGTACATAAACGCCGCCATTTTAATATCTTTTCATACAATATTTCATTTTCCCACCGAATGAATATGTTCTTGAAAATAATAAACCTTTGAAATAAATGTAATTATGAAATAATAAAATGAAACACAAGACATTACGGCAAGTTTTAAGACATATATTGTAAAAAAGTGTTATTTATTAGTAAAGATATAGGCATAATAAAATTGCATAATTTGTAAATAATATTTGATTTTTCTGACAATTTTCATTTTTATGGCATCGAACAAACCAATGTAGGTACCTACATATTCAAAAAATGTATCCGAACCATTCGATATTACTTACGTGTTCGAATCGTTTCCATGGCTACAGAAAGAATGTGATATTCAAATAAAATTTGTTAGGAATCGAATTTATTTAGAAGGTTGTTGTAGGTAGGTACCTACCTAATACTATTTACTTACAAATCAACAATAATATACCTATACTGATTTCCTATAGGAAAATTATTTTATTTATTTATTTACCAACCGTTTGTCCGATTATAATGAAACTTTGGTGAATTGTCGAGCGTATGCCCAGGATGGTTTTTGGATTTAAACTTTTTTCTTATTCTTCTTCTTCTTCGTGTATTTGGTCGTTTTACCTATGAAGGGGGAGTATCCTGGGAAAAGAAGGTCCGACTGTCCCTCCATCTCTTCACAGGTCTTCCAGGACGGGTTCTGCATATAAACTTTTTTCTTCTTTTTCTTCAACGTGTACATGATCATCTTACCTATGAAGATGAACTATCCTGGGAGATGAAGGTCCAATTTTCCTTCCATCTCTTCGCAGGTTTCTGGATTTAAACTTTTTTCTTCTTCTTCTTCATCGTCTATTTGGTCATTTTACCTTTGAAGGTGGACTAACCTGGGAGAAGAATGTCCAATTTTCCTTCCATCTCTTCGCAGGTATCTGGATTTAAACTTATTTCTTCTTCTTCTTCTTCATCGTGTATTTTTGGTCATTTTACCTATGAAGTTGGAGAATCCTGGGAGAAGAAGGTCCAACTGTCCTTCCATATCTTCGCAGGTATCTGGGTTTAAACTTTTTTCTTCTTCTTCGTGTATTTAGTCATTTTACCTATTAAGTAGAGCATCCTGGGAAAAGAAGGTTCTTTCATCTCTTCGCGGTTCTTCCAGGATGGTTTCTGGATTTAAACTTTTCTTTAACCGACTGATGGGACGGGATGTAATGAAGGGAAGGGAGGCACTAAAGGTCCTGAAGGGACGGGAGGTATAAAACTGCCTGAAGGAACGGAAGGTACTGAAGGGCCTGATGGGAAGGGACGTAATGAGGGATTAAAGGGACGGGAGGTACTGAAGGGCCTGAAGCGGCGGGTCCTGGAGTCTAATTCTTTTTCTTCTTAATTTTATGTAGACCTTTAGGGCAGTTTTTTTACAAACTATTTCCTATTGTCTAATTCATCTTCTTCTTCTTTTATGTATACATTTGGGTCATTTTTTTATAAAAATTATTTCCTTTAGTCTAATTATTATTCTTCTTCATTTAAGTACGTAGACTTTTGGGAGAGTTTTAATACAAACTATTTCCAATAGTCTTATTCATTTTCTTTTATGTAGACCTTTTGGTCAGTATTTATACAAACTATTTCCAATAGTCTAAATATTCTTCTTCTTCTTCTTTTTTGTAGACCTTTGGGTGAGCTTTTATACAATCTATTTCCAATAGTCTAATTCTTCTATTAGGTATATGTATTTTTACTTATTTTATGTAGACCATTGGAATAGTTTTTTATACAAACTATTTCTTATACTTATTTTTCTCTTTTTTATTTAGTCTTTTGGGTTAGTTTTAAGTCTAATAGTCTATTGTGCAGAAATATTACTAACGATATGCACACTTGATGAAAATACATATGAAATGAATGGGATATGGGATGTGACGATATAACCTGCACTAGAATCTTTTCAATACTTTTGTTTAATTAAATCTAAACCATTTATATCATCCTATTTTGAATAATTTTCAACACCTAATATTTAAAGAATGGGGGTTGTGGCCATTACTGAACTCTTCACAACATTTATATTCAAATTAAAAACTATTTACTATAGTTCAAGTCTTCTTCTTCTTCGTTAATGAAGACTTTCAGTCAAATTGAGCAAAAATATAATGCACACTTGATGAAAAAATATAAAAACGAATGGGATGTGACCAATACTAGATCTTTTCAGTACCTACGTTTGTTTAATCAAATTTTAACCACATCCCAACATCCAAAATTACTAAATTTTCAATAGGTACACATTACAATTTGTTTTCGATGATAATATTTAAAAATGGGGGTTGTGGCCAAACCAATCTCTTTACAACGTTGATAAACAGTCATATTTAAAACCATTACGCATAGTCCATGCGAGCAGAAATTGTATAAATATTATAGGTACTTCATTCACACTTTATAGCAATATATAAAAAAGAATGGGTTGTGGCCATCACTTGAACATTTTACAATACTTAAACTCAATCAAATTTCAAACCACTTTTCATAGTCTGATATTGCAAAATAATTGGGTGACAATATTATAAAAACGATTGCTTTTTCTTTCACAATTTTACATTCTTGGCCAACGGCGGGACATAAAAGCTAGTATTCAATAATTTGTATCTATGGGTTTATAGTTTGGTACATATTCTTCAACTATACATACTATCGCTATCGACAGTTGGATCTCATGTGTTACATGCAACTAGTAATATTAATACAGTGAGTGTGACGAGTATTGTTGGTTTATCTTGTCCGGTACGGGCGCGAGGAATATCAAGAAGTTTCCGATATCACTACATACACTACCTAATACCTATATGACCGGAACTAACCTCAGGAATGGCCAGACCATTGTTAAGCACGCTAATATATCGATCACATTCTGACCAACGCGCTGGAAAAGTCGGCTTCATAAATAAATTGAACAAGTTACTAAAATACGAGTAGTATGACTCTCCATTTTTAACGAATTCAAATAACTAAATTCAGAATGACGTGAATGGATCGGAAATGAACAACCCTGACGAATAAAAAGTACTGATAGTAATAGTCAGATGAAACGATGGCTCAACATATGTATGAATGAATCTGAAACATATGCCATATTTATTTCATCTACCTACTTGCCATAAAAATTACAGATATCAACTATTTTCAGAATTCAACACACAGACATTTTCCACGACTCCTTGGAAACCTTCCTAACACAAATACAGATATTTTTCAACCCCGTCCCCAAAATCTCTTAAAAAAAGTTCCTCCCTTCATAGGTAACGTAAGAAACTTAAACGAAACGATTTACGACACAATGATTGTAGATGAGGCTATAGATTCTTGTCAAAATAAAAAAATGTGGTATTCGGATCTCTCTGCTTTCTACGTAACTCACATGGTGTCATGGTGAGTGTGCATGTATAATTATGTGTACTTAAAAAATAGTTTTCACTCAAATAACATTTTTGAAACATAAATTATATATATTTTTTAAATCAAATTTGATGAACTAAAACTGCTAACTTATACGCATCATCAGTTTATAAAGATCGATAAAATACTCGATTCAAAGCATATGAAAAGGAAATTCAAAACAAAAGATGCATTTTAAATATCATCGAGCCCTAAAAATTTTACAAAACTGACCTGCGTAAAAGGAAATGGCTCTTCATTTGGGTTTCTTGTTCCAAATATGAAAGTTGGATATGAACACTTTGGGAAGTGACGATTCTTGCACGAGAACCACGATTGGGCGCGCTTTGGAGGCCTCTGCACCTCATCGCCGTGTCTCCATCGCCAACTCGACGTGCTGCCCAATTTCCTCTTCCTGCCTTCCATCACTGAAGACGCTTTAGGTTCAATAACAGTTTCGGGTATTTCAACATTTTTCAACCTTGCACCAGAATACATCGCACCCGCGCGCCTGTAAACACCTCCAAACCACGAAGGAAAACATTTGGAAGCTTCATCGACATCGTCCGTCTGCGTGGGTATAGTAGACTGTCTGCTAAATATTTGCCTGTCATCGATCTCCTTAATTTTATCGTCTCCTGTCCGGTCGTCCGTCAAACCCAAAAGTTTTTTCAGGCGGAATCTTTTACTCTCCATGTTCTGTGGAGTTGCAACGTTTGAACTTTGAGCGTCAATTTTGTTTGACGGCGAATAGTCGTCAGTTTGAGACCCCGCGTCTGCTTTGAACAATGTTTTGATTCTGCCAAAACCGTTCGTGGACGTTTTCGACTCGATTATAAAATTATGCCTCGGCGGTCTATCGGCAAATAACGTCCTCATTCTTATGATTCTGTCCTCGGATACAACGGGTGGAGCTTTGTTGATCTCCGCAATATTAACTTTTTTCGTTTTGAAAAGTGACTTTACTTTGTCGATTCTCTCGGTGTAAATGTTAACAGAATTTTTGACTTCCGCTCTCGAGCATTCTTCGATATCGTTTTTGCTTCCTCTTATTTTTAACATTTTTTTCATACGATTCAATTTACCCTCCTCTGTTTTAGTAGTTTTGGTTATGTCACAATCAATATCATCTGTCACAACTTCAACTCTTTGCGTACTTCCGTCCATTCCCAAAAAGGTTCTGAAGCGAACGAGTACATTTCCTGGAGTTTGCACTCTCGCAGTAAACGATTCCACTCGATCGCCGTTCATCGCGGGAAAGCTCTCTGAAACCACATTCAAAGACGGATAAACCTCGATAGACTCGCGGGCGAGACTTCTCGGCTCTCTGTACCAATCTGCATCGCGATGCATGAAAATGTCAGAATCACTGACGCAATGTCTGGGATGGTTCAAGTTCAACACGCGAGGGTTACGATAGGCGCTCTCGAGAGTGCATATCTTTAGTTCGGCCCCGCGGGGTTTATATTCGTAAGGAGGGTCACGATACTCGTCCTCTTCAATCCCTCCGGAACCACTACACTGTTGAAACACATTTGTAGAACGCTCCTTCACCTGTTCGAGTTTATCACCTTTCGTTGGTTTCTTGGCCATTTCCACGCAATATAAGTAAACGATTCGAATTTGAAGGACACGAAATAGATATCGTTAAAAATATCTACACATTTGTTCAATCACTAAGAGTACATTTTTTAGCTCGATTGTTTTTCGACCGCCAAAGCTACGTTAATATATGCGATTAATATAGAAAAATGGTTAAGTAGAGTCTTCTTGGGCAGACGAGCGACAGAACGGAAGTATCGGAGCACTATAAACTGATTAGAAGTGCCCCCGGAGGGCCACTGTTAAGCTGCAACAATTCCTTGGCTTTAGAACGGTATCGATTTTGGTTTAATTCTCAATGTTTCCTAGGCTGTTTACGTACTTGCCTGGCTTCGCACAGGCTTCCACGATACTTGAAATTATAAATCATATTATATCATTATATGTACAAATGATCTTACAGGGTGTTAAAAAACAACAAAATTATTTAACCTGCTACCAAATTTACATGAATCTTCATGCTTCTTGCTACATCAGCCTTCATGCTTTCGTCGGCCTTCGTGGCTCAGTTGGTTGGGTCTCTGACTGTTGATCTAAGGGTCCCGGGTTCGATTCCCGGTGGAGACACAGTTTTTAATTGTGTTTTCAGTAAGGATCTGTGAGACGATTAATATCGTAAGTCTCCAGAATGTGGCAGCTTGTTATTGGGTGCGTGTTAAATTAATATATGACATAGTACCTGTTAGTTGCCGAGAAGTAATAAAAAATAAAATAAAATAAAAATCAGCTTTGAATCGGAATTGAGATATTTATTTTAACACACAGGCAACCGAAAAAATCATCAAGAGTTGAACCGTCATTCAACTAAAATGTCAATATGAACAGACGACGCGACGGGGGTAGTTTAACACTGGTTCTACTTGATATTTTACATTTAATAAGTACCTAGATATGATCCGTTTAAAGAATATCTATAGCTTTTCTTAACATAAGATACGAGAAAAATATGTAAACAGCGATTTAATCAATTATAATTATTTGTTTACATTGTTTTCAAACAAAAATATTAAATATCAAATATTAAAAAGTGCAATAGCAAGAGTTTTACAGAACTAACATGTGGCGTGCACGCGTTTGGTACCGCGCATATTGATCTGTGGTCAGGAAAATCAACTTTACAAAACTAAATTCGGTGCTGTCTTGTGAAATAGAGCTCAAAATCGAGTTCAACCGAACTGCGCCTCTATTTATATAAATAAGGTTTCAGTTGAATGTGGGATAAGACTTAGAACCGGGTTAAATTGAACAATGATTTAATGATTTTTTTTATAAATGAAGATGGGTCGATGGCAGAGCGGTTAGCGCGCTGGGCTAGTAATCCAGTTCGAATCCTGCCTCGACCGATTTCGTTCATCTATAGCACAAGCATTTATTTGCTTATTTTAGGGAACGTAGGAAGATGTATATGTACTTGTTTAACAAGGACATATTCATTTTATTTAAAAAAAAAAACTGAATATGAATAATTCAAAATCTTACAATCAATTCAATCCTTTTAATAAAGTAGAAGAATAATTCGGTGAAACTCAATTCTTCAGGACACAAAAAACCCTTACTTTGAAGATTTTACTAAAGAAAACATTTGTAAAACATTTTTTTTTCGTTATGTTCTGGGTATTTTATTCTGTTTCTGTTTATTATGTTTCTTGTATATTGGGTGGATTTTGCCTTATATCAATCGATTCGATTATTGACCAGAAAAAAATAGAGACTAGCTTAAAAGGAACATTAGGAGTTACAATCAATTATAGTAACAGCTAACAGCATTATGGCATAATGGCCAGTTGGATCTAAGTATTTTACTGTAGCATGCTTTAGGGGTAAAATGACATTATTAGACTTCGACGACATTAACGTATCCGAGGGCAGCATACGAAATCGGCCAAGAGATAGGAAAAGGATTTTCACGAGAGAAGTTTTCTCGATTATATAAATCTACTTAGAAAATCTTAGAGGTCCCATAAGAAAAGTCGAGGAATTTATTCGCCTTAATATATCCGAAAACTTTTACGCAAGTTGAAAGCACCGTATGGATACGTAAATTTGATTTCTCATTGCAATCTTCTTCACCTTTTCTGCCGCTCTAATCTGATTAAAATCTATCAACTACTTTTTTTTTCCCGATGACACCGTTTACACGTTTTAACAAATATGACAGTTATATCCGACTTGTGTAGGTACTAAATAATATAAATAATATAAAAAGTATGAAAAATTAATTAACATAATATATAACTTTTTTCTCGCAATTGAATTTATTAATTAATTATTCAAATTGAAGCTAACAATGTATGAAATTGAAATTGAATAAGTACAGATAGATTAAATTTTACATTGGTGGTCTAGCATTTAAAAGGAACTCTAGGGGGACAGCATCGATACCTTGACGACCCAGGACAGTGTCCGGGCGATTACGTACCAGGAAAGCCGACCCCGACTAAGACGGGAAAAGGGAAAATAAAAAGAAGAATGTCAAAAGTCGACCTTCGTGGCTCAGTTGGTTAGGTATCTGACTGCTGATCCAAAGGTCCCGGGTTCGATTCCTGGTGGAGACACAGTATAAAAATGGGTTTTCAGTCTGGATCTGTGAGACGATTAATATCGTAAGTCTTGTTATTGGGTGCGTGTTAAATTAATATTTAACACACTACCAGTTAGTTGCCCGAGTAGCAATATAAAAATAAAAATAAAATAAAAATAAAACCACCAACTTAGAGGCTTCGCAACATATAATATGTTTCATACAAATATGGATGAACTCAGAATTCGAAGTAGAACATTAAGTATGTCTGTGTCTGTGTCCGTCTACCACCCTTATGACTTTTAATCCGCTTGATGCACAGAGCCCAAAATTTTAGAAAACAGAAATTTTTAGTAATACAAATATTTTATGCTCAGAATTTCGAATTTTTGTAGCAGCCGGGGTTATTTGCTTTAGAATTTTTATTTTATTTTTCCATATATTCAAAAACTATAAAAGCAATAACGCAGTAAAATTTAATAAATACACACAAATACAAACTTGTTTTTATAAAAAAGTTCCGGGGTTTCTCAAACTTTTTTTTTTTTTAGAAAAACATTTTTTATTTTACAAATTTGTGTTGAACTGCCTATATTTCATTTTTTATTTCCGGAAAATTACTGTTTCTTAAATCATTTCCAAAGTAGTTGGATTCCAATTTAAAATATGAAGGCATTAGAAATAGGGTATAAGAGACACTTTAATTTGGAAAATATGTCGGTTTTTTTACCAAAATTGCACAATGCGTCAAATAATACAAAAAATATGTTGATTGTAATAAAATGAGATCTAATAATAATTAAAACTTCGTTGCCCTGTGCGAGTGGAGTTTATTTGCAAATGGCAATTTCTTACAAGAAACAACTGTTTCCAGAAGCACGATTATGGACAAAACAATTTTCGCGTTTATTCAAAATTATATCTCGCGCAAGAATTCTTGCTTCTCTGTGCTGGAAACACTGGTTAGTTGGAAGAAATTGCTAAATGGAAATAAACTCGCCACTTGCGCAGGGTGCAATGAAGTGTTTATTATTATAAAAAAAATATAGAATAAGGCTACTGAATATTATATTATACGAGTACTTATTATGTAGACATAATGTGTATGTATTTATGTGTTTGACCGAGGAAATGCCACAAAAATACGTCTGCTTTCCAGGAGGAAAGAGTACACGAGAATTAGAATAAGCGGATTAGACGAGGTGGGCTGTTAGCGAGTAACAGGGTAACAGCGAGCACAAGGAGGAGTTAGTTGGGGTTTGCACCTATTTGTGTTTGCAAAGGAAAATAGAGAGAGAGAGACAGAACCGACCACATTACAGTAGCGACTGGCCGCAGTCGGATGGGAGAAAATAATAATATGTATATCAAATACCTACACGACGTTCATGTTAACCTGGTAGCCGTGCTTCCAGTGAAAATGGATTACGCAAAACTTCGCAGTCAACACATATTTTATTAAATTAGGACTAGAATTTCAAGTTTGACGCCATCTGGAGAGTAAAAATAAAACAGAAACCTGTTTCTAAATAAATTATTTTTGATCTATTTGTAAATAATCCCACAAATCACTTTTCTAAGGGCCCATCCTTGCCTGATTAATATAATAATTATTTACAATTTACGAATACCTTCTACAAAAAATACATACCAAATGTGATAAATGATAATCTTCTAATATATAAAAATCTCGTGTCACAGTGTTTGTTATCGAACTCCTCCGAAACGGCTTCACCGATTTTTATGATTTTTGTTTATATATCTGGTAGGTCTGAGAATAGGTCGTAGGCTATTTTTTATACCCCTAGGTGATAAGGAGGGTGGCCCTATCCCACCCTATCCAGATTTTTTTTTTAGTTTTTTGATAATTTTTTATTTTATTTTTATGATTTGGCATTACTTACTTACTTTCCATCCAGACCCTATATGCGCCCTCTCCAATATCTTGCAACCGTCACAGCCTTGTCGTTTGCAGCCAGGAGGTCCTCCTCATTGCAAGGCTGCAGGGCATGAGCGCATGAGTGGGCACGCCAGCAGGTGCGCCGCGTTTTGCTCCTCTCCACATTCGCAGGTCACATCCTGCTCATCCTCCAGCAGTTTCCATCTCTGCATGTTAACCTTACATCTACTCACACTCGTTCTGAGTCTGTTCAAGGTTTTCCAAGTCCCGTATGGGAGTTGGTGTCCGGTTGGGAGAGTCTCGCTTGGTTTTAAGAATTCGTTCTCCCCAACCTGTTCCCTCCACAGCTCGATTCTTCTTTCATGCGGGGTGGTGTGCAATTCATTGGTTTTCGATAAGAAACTGCGTCTTGATCTGAGCCTCGATATTGGGGCTCGCGCCCATACAGGGGGTGTCTGGAATCGCTTTTTTGTTTCCGCCTTTCTTCCTCGGCTGCGACAGTTCTTCGTGTATTCTTGGTGCAATTCCAGCCAAGAGATGGACCTTTTCCAGGGAAGTAGGCCTAAGACATCCTGTGATTAGGCGCCCAGTCTCGTTAAGGGCTACATCAACGTTTTTGGAATGTGAGGATCGACACCACACTGGCGCTGCATATTCTGCGGCAGAATAGCAAATGGCGAGTGCAGATGTTCGGAGCACTTGGGTTGAGCTCCCCAGCTAGTTCCGGTATAGCGTTGGCCACAAACCATTTGTTTTACTATGAATACGTCATTTAAAAAGTATTTTAGTTCTTATGTCATTTCAATTTATCTTTAACTGAGTAATAAACATTCTTGAAATGAATCATCATTAAAGTTGGCAACATGATATACATAACTAATAAGCATGAGTATGTGGACGTAAACACATATATACAAACCATCACACCATGTCCCTCACAGGGTTAGCAGAGAGACCGAACGCCACATTTTTCTATCTTGGCACACATCGCCTCGTCAACATTGATAGAACGTCTCAAACATGTTCGTTTGTTGTTCACGATTCTTACATTTTCGTCTTTAGGAATATCGTTCACGTGGTCGTGCCATCCTTTTCTTGGGCGCTCCTGCCCCCTAGACAACGTGTCATTTAGCTCAAGAAAAGATAACTCAATGTATGGAAGTGACAATTGCATGTCACGTGACCACTGTCACTTCCATACATTGAGCTATCTTTTCTTGAGCTAAATGACACGTTGTCAAGGGGGCCTGACCTCTTTCCTGTCAGCTTTGTATATTTTTTCGTCAGGCGTCCTTCATTCATTCTTCTTAAGTGTCCAAACCATATAAATGTGTAAACTTTCATTCTATTAATGACATCTTTCTTCATCTTACATTCTTTCCTTGTGTCTTTATTTCGCGGTCTAGGACACTTGGTAGCGGCCACTTGGGTGCGAAGGACAGTTGGATGTAAGCCCACTTGATCGAGACGGACACTTGGGTGCGAGCCCATTTAATTTCCATTGAAGCCTAACCTAAAATTATATGGGATGCAATAAAATACGTCAACGAAATAATAGTATGATGTGTGGGCGTAATTCTTCATTCCGCTTAATTTTTTGGTTAGGTTCAGTGAGTCTTTAATAACAAAAGCGACTCGCGTGAGCGAGTTGCTTTATAAATTGGATTTAAATTGCTTGCAGAAAAAAATTATATCAACACATTTGTCATTTGAGGTTAGGAAAAAGAATACTATTTATTCGCATTTTATCACATTTTTGAAATAAATTAAATATCTCAACATATTATTTGCAAAGTTGTATGATACCTACTATTTTTAATAATACTTAATATTATTTACGTAGAAAATTTTCGCGTAATGTCAACTTTGACAACTCATTCGACCTTTGGAAAGCGAGATATCGTTGTACCTAGTCATTATTCATTATAAAAATATTTTTCAATAGAATAAGACGCGACCAAGTGGGCTGGCACCCAAGTGTCCTTCGCACCCAAGTGGCCGCACCGAAGTGTTCCACACCCACGTGTCCCGCACCCAAATAGCCGCATCCAAATGGCCGCACAAAAGTAGCCACACCCAAGTGGTCGCACCAAAGTGTCCCGCACCCAAGTGTCTCACACCAAAGTGTCCCGCACCCAAGTGGCCGCACCCAGGTGACCGCAGTCAAGTGTCACTTTCCGCTCATTTCCTGTCATACTTCGTTCAATTACAAATCATTAGCGATCTCATTTCAACTGCTTTTATATATTCTGCTTTCGTGCGACTTCTATCATACCCAGGTTTCTCTTGAAAAATGGTTAAAAATAATATAAATATCTTGGAATCATTGCAAAATTATATTTTACATAATCAAATCATACATCTGTAATCACAGCCAAATCGATCATAAATTCAAAAGGTGTCTATAAAAACATAATGAAAATGAAGAAAAAAATTAAACATGGGAGACGAAGTTGAAGAATCTTAAGACATTTATCCCAATATTATAAAATCAAAAACTTACCTTCAAGGGTCTTGTGATGGTCACTGTTTCAATCATAGTCGTGGGAGCCATATTGGCAAAACACACAGTTGGTCAAAAGTCAAAACTGAAAACAAAATTATAAAAATCTGATAAATAGAAAATATTGACAATGATTAATATGAACACATATATAATTCCACAATTTATTTTATTTTTCACCCGACGACCGTTTCGGCTTATAAGGCCATAATCAACTGGTTGATTATGGCCTTATAAGCCGAAACGGTCGTCGGGAGAAAAATAAAATAAATTGTGGAATTATATATGTGTTCATATTAATCATTGTCATAATGGAATTCTACAAATTAGAAGCCGTCACAATCGAAAGATTGTAAAGTGCGTATAAAAAATATTATAATAAAGCCTGTAAAATATAATCGCCAGTGGGCTTCTGACCGGCGTTCTGGGTTCGATTCCCAGCAGAGGTGAAATTTATTTAAATTCATTTATCAGGCAAATATTGCTGGGTTGGAAACACTGATTACTTGGAAGAATGCAATAAACTCACCACTTGCACAGGGTGCAAGAAAGTGTTTATTATTATTATTATTGCAAGCATGTTGATCTCGGTTATGATCCGGTAATTTCCTTCACAAAGTAGCGTACTCAAGTTGTGAGGCTATGTGTTTGTGTGTCTGTATGGTTGTGTGTAGTCGTTTAAAGTGGTACCTGTAGAAATTTTCTGACTATTGTGCATGTGTTGATTATTGTGGTTTTTTGTATGTTGGTGATGACGTATGGGGGTAGCTTTAGTATGTCTATATTTTTTTGGAGTTATTATTATTATTATTATAACAATTCATCATGTCGTCTATTGGCATTATTCTAAAATCATTATTTTGCAATGATTTAGAAATCTCAAGATTTATCAAAATTACTTATGGATTTTTGTAACATTCGGGAATCAAAGTGGTTGCAAATAATATATGGACCCAAAATGTGCCTCTTCTTTTGATATGCTAAGTTTTATCATTAAAATAAACAACAATTTATGCGTTAATCTGCCAATTCTTTTGAGGAAGTGAAGGACAGGCTGTAAAACTATAGTTCATAATATAGTTATATTATCCTTTTCATATGAACTAATAAATATTTGAATCACAGCAAACTAAAATTGCTAGTAAAAATAAAATAAGCTGAAATGAAACAAAAATAACTATGGTTGAATTAATATGTGTTGAATTTGTATAAAAATAGTTGGTTTACCATAAAAAATGAATACCTATAAGAAAAGCTATAATATTATTTTGGTTACATTTTAAATAACATAAGAATATCACATATGAATTTATTTTCAATATCATAATACTATTTTGAAAACTAAGAAACATTGAATAATAAACTTTCACAGCTATAATAAATGTTTATGTCCTTTCATATCACTTCCATACATTGAGTTATCTTTTCTTGTGCTACAGGCAACTGTCACTTCCATACATTAGGTTATTTTTTCTTGTGCTACAGGCAACTGTCACTTCCATAAATTGAGTTATCTTTTCTTGTGCTACAGGCAACTGTCACTTCCATACATTGAGTTATCTTTTCTTGTGCTACAGGCAATTTTTAATTGTATGGAATTTACAGAAAAATTTAATTGTACGGAAACAAAATTAAATAACATTCATGCACATAATTACACTATTTTTTTTTAACCAGGCAAATTCAATTTCATTTTTCTTTGTGGATTTTACATACATAATTAATTCCACTATCAAAGAACAATATTAAACATTTAGGAGAAATCTATGGCATAGTTATGAATTACAATATTAGACATTCAGGAGAAAACAAGACAGACAATTTATAGATAACACATATTTAACTGACCTACTTAAAAACCATATTTATATTTTGTACTGTTGATTTTTACAAATCACAATTAATTACATAAATACTTTATTTCTTAATTTTCTGATCATTCCACAAAGATAGAACATGATATCAATTTTCTTAGTAAATTATTATAGAGATCAATATTGTCATTGATACTTGCAATAATCTCAATATAAATAACACAAAAAACTAAATGAAAAAGTACATATTATTTCGCATTAAACAAAATAAAATACTTTTATGATATCAGTGATTAATTACACGAATAATATAAGATTAGAAATGACATGAAAATTTCTTTTTACATGAGATGACACATCATGTCATGTGCAAAATGCATCGCCTTTCAAATCGATTTGTTTTGACGGGTTGAGTTAAAATAACATGCAGCTTTCAAACGAGAACTGCAAATGCATAAAATATATGAATTTTTAATTTAAAATGAAAAAGGAAATCGGCAAAACGATAAAATATATAAAAAAAATACACTTTTAAAACATTGTTTACAAACACGGGAGTGAAAATGCTTAATAATCTTGTAACTCACCAAAAAAACACTAAAATAGTACACAAAAATCACATTAATTACAGATTATTTCCACTGTGTTTGTAATGTAAAAAAATGAGAAAAATCACAACCGATCGTACATAAATAAAATAATATCACGACACAATCCGCGAACAGTAATCTTTCGTAAACAAGCGACGATAAATCCACAGATAATATAGAAGTATACTACTTGATAAATCATGGACAATTTATTAATAGATCTATTCATCATTTTTACCATAGACAAAAGTGCTTAGATCATGGTCAAGAAAATATTTTGAAAATCGCATAAATTGACTCTACACTAATCATATACGATAAACGGTTCAAATAATGATATTTTAATACGGATCATATTATTTTCGTAAAACATAAATTCGATGAAATACCTCATCCTACGTGATTTAATATCAAAACGGGTATGTGGGAAGAACAAATAGTTTATTCAAATAAAAACGCTATAAAAGTATGAATAATCACAAAAAACGGAAAAAATATATATTTACACTATAATCATTATATGGGGCAGTAACTAAATTACTAATATTAAAAAGTATATCTTAAAGATTAGTTATAGTACAGTCAAAATACTTTCATGTCATAAAATTGTTCAAAATTGCGTCTTTAACGGTATTACAAATATATAAACAACCAAACGTTTTGAATAATTTTATGAAATCAAAGTATGCTAATTATACTTTCTTTTACATTATTCTTTATTCGAGAAGCATAGCCTAAGGAGACGCAGCTTTCAGAAAAAACAACAGAAATAGGTATGCTGCAGTTGTATTACTAGGTGGCTACATTTCAGCGGGGCCCCAGTATTTATAATGAGCTGGCATATCTTTGGATGCACTGGTGCGTGGAACTTTTTTCTAAAAATGCAGCCACGCGATAACCACATGCCCGCCTCTCAATAAAATGTTTTCTACAAACACAAAAAATGTATGTGATAAGCGAACAAATGAATGTGTGGAAAAATCTTCTTTGATAAAAATATAATAATTTAATAGTACTTATGTAGTTTTGTTTGTAACATGAGATAAAACGCCTTTAGATCAGCGATAAAATAAAAAAAAACTGCCATATGTTTTTACTAATATACATTGCATGAATCTCTATATTATGTACTTTTTATGTATATTTTATTTAGATATAAAAAATAAATGCATTTTCTTACATCTAGTATAACCAATAAGCATATTTACAAGTTGAAAAAATAAAAAGTTTTCACAGTATGAAATATATAAAAACAACAAAAAACAAGAAAATATTCAAATTTACACAAAAATACAAAGGAAGCACACAATATCTTAAAAGAATATCTTATCTTGTGTCATAACAGTAGTAAATAAAATCCAAAGGATGCCTTAAATGAGAGATTATTTACTTTAAAATTATTTACTCTAAAAGTGCATGTTTGGATCACTTCTATTCGCTCTTCTGATTCGGTGTTGGAATTCTTATAGAGTAAAGACTATGATTTAAGACACAATTAAATTTTCTCCAAAAATTGCATTTATTGACAATATGACTGATTTAATTCCCAGATTTAACGAGACTATTTTGAAACTACAAGGTGACCCAAAGGGTCCGTGATCAAGTTTTGAGTATGAAAAGGGGTCCGTGGACCAAAATTGTTTGAGAAACACTGGTTTATTTATCTTGAAATAAAGGAATAAAAATAAATGAAATAACATCACGCCATGTCCCTTGCGGAGTAGGCAGAGAGAACCGAATGCCACATTTTTCTATCCTGGCACGCGTCTCTCGCCTCGTCCCCATTTATACATCGTCTCATACATGTTCGTCTATTGCTCACACTTCTAACATTCCCGTCTTTCAGAATATCGTTCATATGGTCGTGCCATCCCTTTCTTGGGCGTCCCCTGATACCCTCCTCTTAAGAGGCTTCGAGGTAGAGCTCACTTTTTTAATGTCAATTATGGAATAAGATATTCCACAAATAACCTCGCTGAACGAGATGAATAAAACTAGGCGATAACTGTAGCCGTGGTCTGACGATACATAAATGTCAAGTGTCAGTGCAAAAACGTTTGACAGCACTGTCATGTCACAAGATAAAATGATTAAAATGTCTAATCAATTAAATAATTAATTAGGACGTCACAAATTTAAATAAATTCACTAAAATAAATACAAACACAGCAGAATTATTGTCACCGGGGAAATAAAATTGTCTCATGTTTGGTTGGCTTCTGGGGCACACACAGTCCTCTCTTCACGCCATGAGCGCGCTGATGTACCGTCAATGCCGGAATGGACCGTCGTCGATGGGCGAAGGGGCAAGGATATCGGCGAAAGCAACCTCGGGTCCCAGACACCGGCAGATGCCGGTTGGGTGAATGTCGGGAGCGAACGGAGGCGGGGCGAGTCTCAAGGAGATGCAGGCCGTTACTCCAAGGTCCAGCGCGAACCAACAGTGTTTGGAACACTTTCCAAACTCAGCAACCGCTTAGGTCCAGGAAAGCGGTTCTCTCGCCGAATGGTGGTGCGCCGATCCATTTCGGCACTCCAGGTGTCACGTCCATGGCTGCCGATGTGGAGCGAGCCTAACCAACACACCTTGGTGCGGTTTGCAGCTGCTCTGGCCACGAGGGATACGGACACCCATCCCTTGGCCGTTCAGTGAGCGCGGTCCGTGTCGACACGACGCGTGTCTTATTTCGACTGTCATCTGTCACATTTTGGAGGTTATTTTATTGTCAAAATATATTTCTTTTATTCACTTACTTATAATTTATTATAAATATTTGTTTGTGGTCAGCTGATTTGGCGCCGAATTTAAACAAAACAACGCGAACAGGAGAGGTCACGTCACCCCGACTTCTCATTCCATTCCTTTCCGCTCTGTATATTGTCTTCGTCAGGCCTCATTCATTCACCCCATGTGACCAAACCATCTGAATGTATTCACTTTCACAATAAATGAAATGCCGTGAATGATACAAAAATATGCACGTTCAAAGAAGAATGTTGCTGCGGATAATTATGCAACTCCAAATAGGTGAACGGCGTGATGGTATACTTGCATTATTGAATCGTATGAGTCCATAATTTTAATTTTGTAAAATCCATAGATAACAGTGGTTGCGTTTGAAAAATGAATATCATTGCTGCTGATAGTGAACGTGTCCTTTGTTAAACAAAAAAATATTAATGGACGAAGCTAGCTTTGATATCATTTTGGTTAGGTTAATGAAATTTGGGATTTAGAAAATTTAACGTATCAAAGTGAGTGAATTTATTTTGATTTCAAAGTGTGAATCATATTTTATGGGATTTCGTTAAAATTAGTGTATATCGGCGAGTAGAATGTTCAATATTGCGTGATGTAATTGTTACGCCCGATCGTATTTAGTGTTTCAAAAGTAAATGTAAATCATATATTTTATGCGCATAATCGGTTTTGTTAGCAAAATTGAAATTCTGTCGTTGTGGCATTATTTGTCCATTATATTTTGTCTTGACGTATATAATTGTTTGCTTTGTGCAATGTCGATTATTTGACATTTCGATACTAACCTTCTAGTCGTAAGCATAACCTCATATGTCAAATTTCAGAATCGGAAAAAAACTTGTTTTGGTTTACGTTAGTAATAATATTGCATAAAAATCTTTCAACATTTTTGATTGGATACAAATATTTACGTTATTTGTCATTTTAAAAATGAATTAATATTGTTTCATTGTTTGATATTTTTGTTTTTAGACAATGAGTTTAGAGACTTATTAATCTTGCCGCAGATATGGAAAGCAGCAGCTTCACACTCCGTTGGGACGATGATCCTCGTGTAAGAATTAATATTTTGTAAATGCTTGTATGAAATCATTAATCCCATGTTCAGATGAAATTGCTAAATATACCCATAACCTTCATGCCCCTAAATAATAACCTCTATGTATCTATGATGGATATTTTTACAACGAATTTTCAATCTCTTAGTTAAAATGCATTAGAGTATTACTATTTTATTTTAATTTTGTAAAGCTATTGTTGAAAATTTACAGTGCAGTTAGTATATGCAATCGACTTATAGTGGAATTTCAACATTGTAGCATTTTCAATCTTTTAAGCCACAGTCAGACGCTATGACAAAATTCTAGGCATAGAAAAATATGGCTGTTGAAGCCATAGCATATGGTGTCCCACTCAGACGCTATGTCGTTTTTATTCTATGGTCATAATTTTCTCTTTGGCGCTAATGTCTTGTCTTTGACACATTTTATTTCCGCATAATCAATTTGAAGACGTGTTGTGTTCGACGTTTGTTGTTATGCAGGAAAAAGTTTTTAACAATGGATATAAGAGATACATAGCAAGATGTAATTTAAATGACAATTGTACAATCCATTATACCATGTAGACGGAAAATCTAAATCATCTCGCCTTCCTAACTTTTAATCTTAGTTTTCTGAACATTTTCTTGCCCCTTAGTAACTAAATATGGAGCAATGACTACAGCCAGTTACACTTTACCGGCCATTTAGATGAAATTTCAAAACAAAACTTCGATACTGAATTGTCAGTATTACTGCAATCAATGTCAGAATAGTATGTCCAACACGCTAGAAATATTTTTTTCTATGCCATTGTTGACCATATTCTATGGCACTGCTTGCAAGTGTTCACTCACACAGGTACCATAATGTTGCCACAGTTCTATGACAACAGCGATAAAAATATGTTGACAGTGTAGACTGGCGTAGTGCCATAGCCCTCGTCACACGCTATGACCATAGAAAACTGCCATATAATGTGGCAATTTTGCCATAGCGTCTGACTCTACCTTTAATCTTAAAATTATCTATGGCCATAACCATTTATGTTTGTGTATTCCAATATTTTGACGTTTTGTGTTTATTGTATACCTGAATTTTTTTATGTCTGCCATATAGTCTAGGCTACACTAGAGAGTGCTCTTGGTGATTTTAAAATCTCCGCAATGATGATAATATTAGTTCCATAATAATAGTTTCATTTCCATTTAATAATTATGAACAATGACTAAGAGGTATTGGTTTTTTATTTGCCATAGTACATTTGTTCTATATGGTTTTCTATTTATTTTTTTGTTGTAAAAATATTGAAACACATTTATGGTCCGAAGTACTTGGGTAATTTTATGATTAAATAAATTTTACTAACTCATTTGAATAGTGTTGAGTTACTAAAAAACGTGTTTTTGTATTTTTTGTTTGTATTTATTTTCAATTAACGATTGAGCATGTTTATTGATATAAAGATTTATTATAAATCAACATAATAAAGTTAAAAGAAACTAAATATGTACCTATACTTATCATTGATGCAAATTTCTTTATATTAAAATATTCATCAGCACATAATTACACTTAACAAGTAAATCAATAAAAAATGCGAGGACACACTTTTCAAAGTTTCAAAATCAATATAATAAAGATATTAATAACACCTGAATATTATGCAACTTGTATTGCATTCACAATTCAAGTTCAGAAATATAAAATTGTCCAATTTTATCAAAATATCAAATGAATTAAACTGGAAAGTTAAATACATTGTCATCGGGAATACACAAATTCTGAAAGTTTCAGAGTTGTAACTGATTGGTAAGTTAGTTAAAAACGATTGCAAAATACCTGTAAAGACAGACAAGTGAAATGTAAACACGCATTACATGTGTAAATATTATGTTTTTTTTTAGAGGAGTGAATATGTCAGGCTTTGTGACTCAGTCGGTTAAGTATCTGACTGTTGAGCCAAAGGTCCGGGATTCGGTTCCCAGTGAGGACAAGTATTTAATTGTGTTTTCAGTCAGGATCTGCGAGACGATAAATATTATAAGTCTTCAGAATTTGGCACCTTGTTATTGGGTGCATGTTAAATAATTATTACCTGTTAGTTTATCGAGAAGCAATATAAACAAAAAAAAAGTAATTTTGCATTCTCATTCATTCCAATTTCAGTATGTTTACTGCCGAAGTAAGTACAAACAATAAGTCATACATACATTCTTTAAATGAATGAAATTGGTCTATCGACTGACAGGATTCAAAACAGGGTCCACTGTATTGCTAAGTTCAGGATATTAATCACTCTACCATTGTACAGTTTTGCTCTAGAGAGTATTTCTGACTTAATTTTTATACAGCACACTTAATAATGAATATTTCGTCGTTGAACCTAAAATTTCACATATGTAAAGCCATCAGTCAAAATTTACGTGCAACCACAATTTACAAAAATAATGATGACATTTTGTTTTACAATTATTCCCTTCGAAACCAGGGTTTTTTCATATATAAACCGATCCCTGTTGAACTCAATTATAAATTGACTAACAGCTAATAATTTTAACTAACAACCCATGGAAAGATACCTTAATAGCTTTGTGAAAATCATTATCAATGTTATGCATTATTTTAACATGATCTCATCCGTTCAAATCGCAGTTTAAAATTTTAATGTCTTTATATTTTCACTATATTATTTTTATTGCGTGGAGACCTTTCATTTGGTTCTTTAAACAAAATATGGACTGTTAATTTGAAGTCCACATTGAAGATGTATCGCTGTTATTTTCAGGTTCGGAATAACGGTGATGCTTCAGAGGTGGTTTGCGATACGGAGTCTGATCATACTCAGGGATATGTACAAGTAGAACAACACAATACACATATTGTAAGTTCATATTCATATGTGGCCAGATTAAACGTTTATTATTCTTATTGAATGTATTTTTTTATTCATTATTTAAAGTCCATCTCAGCAAAATTTTAATAAACATTATAATTATAAAATTTCATTCAATATCAATTTATTAATAACATCGATGTTAGCCTAATCTTTTGATATGTCAATTATCTGGACGGATGAATCATTCCCAATAATTAATCATTCAATTTTTAGACAAAATATTTTGATTTTACATTGTATTTTAAAAATTATCTTGCACTTTGTAATGTTATTTTACCTGTTGTATTTTTGATTACCTGGCTCTTACGGGACACTGTAAAACAATAATAGAAAAAAGGGTAAGCACTATTCTTAGTCGATGCCTCACAGTTCGAACAACACGGTTTATGACAAATAAATATATGACCTAAGTAATTATGTGCGAACGTAAACCGAAAAGCCCTTTGTTTTTACTTTCCACTATACGGGCAACGTACTTCGATATACCACAAGGAAAAACAACAAATGTTGATCATTTTATAATTTATTTCTATACAGTGTTCAGTTTTCCCTGTCCCCACATGACACACAACATAATAATATGCATCTATTCATCTCGTTTTAATTTTCTATAAATATATTCTGATTTTCAATTACTCTCATTGCTTGTATGTTACTTGGACATATTTCGAATGTTGCCTGTTGATAAATATCACTTTACTGTATGTGTTTTTCCTTTGCTAGAATTCGGAGACCATAATACCGGACACAGATCAGATTGCAGCCGAGAACCTGATATATCTGGCGCAAGATGTGGTGGGACACTTTGGAAATTACAACAATTCGGTGCAGTATCACGAGGAGTTGGAACCGGGGGAGCTGGAAGCAGCAGAAGAAGAATGTCAAGTCACGGAAGAGGTCATCACAGACGATTGGGTACAACCGGGGGGCCAAGAGAGGTTTGTGCATTTCCAATGCCTTAATTGAATTTAAATTGTTTATATTTACTCAAATGGGTGTTGATAATCCGTTGACTGCCAATTTAACTATGGTTTTAAGACCGTTCGACCGGGATGTACACAAATATGCACACTTATTACCTTCTATTGTATGAAACATGAAAAAATATTGTATATCACCAAATCTGTGATATACAATATTTTTTAACAAGAATAGTGATTAAAAAAGTAAAAAACTCGAGTCAGTATATTTTCATATTCTCTTTCGTTTGAAGTAAAAATCTACTACGCCTTGTAGTTTTTTGAATTATTTACAGTAAAAAAAATATACGGTTTTATCAAAACAAATTTTACATGAAAAGAATTTAACAAATTAAAATTTCTAAAAACTCCCGCAATAGAATAAAGATGTAAAAATAAACATCTCCTTATTTCAAAGACGTACTCGGGTTCTGAAGAAAAGATTTTCAATATTTACTATGTAGTCTACTATAGACTCTTAACACAATAATTAAATAAAAAAGTAAGTATGACACATGCGTGTATCCCTACATATCAAACTCGTTTCAACTACAAAGGCACTACATTCAGACGGACGATGAACCTCATTGCTGAACTATGTGAGGTCATGAGGTGTTATTTTGCCTCTTGTAATTTTGATTACCCGACTCTTACAGTACACCCAAACAATGATAATAGAAAAAAGTGGAAACACTATTCTAAGCCATTGCCTTGTGGCTTTGTCTTTTAACTTTACTATTATTATTAATTTTCTTTGTGATAGTCATAAAACATTTAACTAAAAATGTTTGCCACCATCATGTATTAGGGGACTTGTAAATTATTGAAAATTGTATAAATATTTCAGAGTGGAAGTGCCACTAGACCAGTTGGTTATGGTGACAGTAGAACAGAGCGGTGAAGAAAATAATATTGATGTTCCATTGCCCACAGACCAGGTAAATTATTATTTCATAATTCTTAGTTTTGTTATCATGTTTTTTTGCAAAGAGAAAAAAATAAACTTAATATTATATTAAATTATGATCTTAAATTATTTGCTTATCCTGCACAGGACATGGAGTGATTCTATATTTGTATGAAGTAATTTAACATTTGAAATATTTCCCCTTGACACATTCCATTTTTTTTGCTTTTGAACATTAAAAATTAACTATCTTTTTTATAGCTCATAACAAAATAAAACTGCCATTCGTTATGCACCGATAATAAACACCTTTGCACGCTATATTTGAGCCATTTTATGATAAGATGATTCCAAGGGCGTTCTTGCTTAATTGTTGGCTCAGCACAATATATCTCAGTGCAAATCTACTAAAGACTTATAAAAATGATTGCAGGATGAATATACGGCGAAGCGGCCTTACCCTTGCGACTTTTGCTCCCGGCGTTTTCGCAAGAAGGCCAATCTGATGAACCATATGGTGGCGCACCAGAACGACAGGCCGTTTGTGTGCAATCTCTGCGGGACCAGATACGTTAGACAGTGTGACCTTCTCAATCACCTCAAAGTGCATGCTTATGTACCGGAAGAAAATGATGAAGTGTCGCTAGAATATGGTTATTATATATATTTATTTTTTAACAGATTTTTAATTATCTCAATAGAGACGAAGTTGGAATATTTACTGTAGGAGAACCGGGAAATCAAGGCACCTACAGGGCTTACGACCTGTCATCGGCTGGTTTTTGACAGGTCGTAAGCCCTGTAGGTGCCTTGATTTCCCGGTTCTCCTACAGTAAATATTCCAACTTCGTCTCTATTGAGATAATTAAAAATCTGTTAAAAAATATCTTTGACTCCTGACAGGGAAAAAAATCCAATGTTTGCGCATATGCAATAATAAAAAATATTCGATATATATTTATATTTGACTTTTTTATTATTTATCTAGCTTTATGTAAGTTCATGGAAACTTTAAGCGCAGAGCTGTTGAGGGGTGGAATGGTTTGCCTCCAAAACTGGTTGATTCACTGGATAAACTCATTTATGAACTTATATGACTCTCTATGGCATGAGTGAGTGATTGTTGTTGGTGGTGGTGTTGGTCTTGTAGCCTTCGTACATTCAAATTATCGACTATTACAATTAAAAAATGCCTACCTACTGCATTATTCTTCGTTACAAATGTAAGTTCTTAGTGAAAAATTCGAAATTGAGTTTGTATTTGCAGTAGAGAGTAAAGCAGCCGATAGTGCATTACATTAACTAACTTTCAAAAACGGAGGAGGTTTTCAATTTGATATTCAATTTTTTTTATCTCTTCAGTTTAACAAAACTCTTTGTTATGTTTAAAAATGACACATTTCATTTTATATTTATCATATGTAGATGTGTGTTCGAACAGAAAACTCCTTGATTAGTATGTCAAAAAAATTATTTTACAACTTTTGTTTTTAAATTTCTAAAATCATTTAATAATGTTTATGGGGCAGAGAATCTTCAAAATAAAATATTGCAAATAATTTTTAGATTTACTGCAAGAGATACCAACGAAGCAGCGCAAAGGCAACAGAAGACGCTCTCGAATCTCTTCTGAGGTGAGTTGATATCTCTCAAAATTATTATTTATTGCTATTTTTTATTCTACTTCACATGTCCTGTCGGATCCCCCGACATTGATGATTACTCTGGATAAACTATATTTTGTGCTGTGCAGAACAGATCCCGGTCCACTCATAAACTCCCAAATGTTTCAGAACCATGATATCTAACAATTATATTGCTCTCTTGTCAGAGGTCAACTTGAGTACGCATCAACTATATGGAATCCCCAGTACAAGGTTTACATTCACTCGTTGGATTAAATTCAGAATAAATTCATTAAATATTCAAACTACCGTTGTAACAATACTAACCAACCTACTATACTAACTTCTTTGACCACGCGACGCACAATTTCAGACCTTATGTTCCTTCATAGTATACTAAATGGAAACATAGAATGTCATGAAATTCTTACCAATATCAAATTTAATACATCTACTCGCCGGACAAGACATACGTCACTTTTCTTCTCCAATATCTGTAAAACAAATGCTTCCAAAAACGCTCCGATTAACAGAATGATAAACTTATTTAACTCTTACGAAAAAAATGCCGACTTAGACATATTTTTCGATTCACATATAACATTCAAAAATAAACTTATATCTAACATCGTGACATTATAACAATTAGGTACTGATTAATTTTATTTTTCCCAACCACCCTCAGCAATATATTTTCTTTTTCTTCCCAAATCATGAATCTGTCAATATATGTTCGTCTACACACACATGCACACCCTCTCTCACACACACACATACACACCCACACACTCACACTCTTTCTAGATATCTCTTTCACTCACACATGTATTACTCTTCTCTCATGAGCGCACCCCACTAAATCACACTTTTTTTGTTGTATTATTTTGATATTAGGTATAGTACGTAAGAGGTACATGTTATTTTTGTATTTTTATTTATTTAATTTCAATAATTGTATGCATGTACTGTGTGCTGTCCTTGGTAAAATAAATAAATAAATAATCTGTTTCCCGCTGACCCGTTAATGGCCCTCAATCTTCCTCTTTGTGCTATTTGATATTTATTTATTTATGTCCACTTCTCTCTGAAAGTAGATTTTCTACATTAATTTTATTAATATAATGTCAAAACCTATTGAGATATATATTCCAGTCAATATATTTCCAGGCAATATTCTGCAAACAATCAATGATGAAATTCCATGATTAGTTACTATTACTATCACTGTTTATTGGGTTAATCCATTTCTCTTTCCACTATCTGTACAAGTTCTTTTTGCACCTTGTGACATCTACACGGAGTCTATTCATTATCTAACTCTAGTTTTAATATTAGCAATGTTGTAAAATGATTGTCAATTTCAGAATGGCGGTTCCTTCTCGTATTCTCCCGACGCAGAGACTTTTGTGGCGGCTCGGACTCAACAATACGGTGGACAGAGCAGCAGCCTGAACAACTCCAACTCTACTACAGTAGCGGGGGCGGGGGGCAGTGCTGGAGGCGGAGGGGGGAACTCGTCCTTCCCCATTCCTGTCGCCATCGCAGCCAACTCTACCAATTACTACCCAATCACTGACCCCAGGAGGCCGTTTGTCTGTCAGCATTGCGGAGTCGGATTCGCAAGGGAAAAGGCGCTCGCATCTCATGCTAGAGTAAGTCATTTTCATCATTCTTTGTGCGGTTGACAGAGGGAACCATAAATTCATACATACTGTACTATTTTTGAGGTTCTTTATATTCCTATCTATAATAATAATAACAACCACTTCCTTACCTTACCTTAACCAGTGTTTCCAGACCAGCCCCCCTAGACAATGTGTCATTTAGCTCAAGAAAAGAAACAAGAAAAGATAACTCAATGTATGGTAGTGACAGCTGCCAGACATGTGACAACTGTCACTTCCATACATTGAGTTATCTTTTCTTGAGCTAAATGAAACGTCTAGGGGGGGGGGCAGAGAAGCAACATTTGCATGAGAAATGATTTTAAATAAATTTATCCTCTACTGGCGATCAAACACAGGACGCCTACACAGAAACCAAACGGCTTACCAACTGTGCCACGGCGATCGGCAGTATTTCATTAAGATTTAGAGCCGACTTCTGCTGTCAGCTGTTCATTACTTAGTATTTTATTGTTGCCAAACCATTTTTAGAGTTTTTGTCTTTCTCTATTCACCTTTTTAAGATGAGTGTCATGTATAGATGCCCACCGGCCACGTGCCTAAACGCCGAGCGTCATCTATACATGCCCTCATGGCTATACACAATTGTGAACCTTCATATCTCAGTAAATTCATACTTGTTTGAGATGAAAATTGGATGAATATTACTCCCATATATTTGACTTCAAGACATCTATCGGTGGATCAACAAAACAATTGTTAAATTATTTAAAAAATCAAGAACTCTAAACACTGAAATTCATCGACCATCACCGGCGAAATTTACACTCTCCCGCGCTTTGTAAGGATCTAATACGCATGGGCGTAGGAAAGAGGGATACTGCGCCAGTTCATTTTGTTGTTTCGCGCTGAACATTCTGCTTTGAATTCGATCCTTACTAATACACAATCGGCGCATATTCCTTATCTTCATCAAATGCAGGAAGGATCACGTGACATATCGATGCCGCCATGTACTGTTTTACTACGATAACATTCTTCTTCATTTATCTTATGTTTATATCTTGTTAATTTTGTCGACGGATAATTCGTGGTGAAACTCCATTATACTAGGTATAAATGAAAACACTAATTAGTTTTAGTTTCACTATTTAATTTTAACACTGGCACTGACCGGTATCGATCTGAAGATCATCGTCAGAGTGCGCGAAAATGAAAGTAAACAGAGTTTAAATAGATATGACTGAAATATTGGTACACAACCTTTTTTTTTTTTTTTGTAAAGTTCTATCAGTTCGATTAGTATTGCCAGAAAGAACTGATGAAGAAAACTGGCAAACAAAACAGTATGGTAAATATGTGTGATGTATACAAAGTTTAGTAATGTTGAAGTAGAAAGAAAAACTGATTTTACATTATACAATATAGAAACGAATTATAAGAAATATAAATATTATTGAGTATCCAGAGGTTGTGTATCCATGTAGTGAAGACCAAATGTGTGCAGGTATCTGAAACAAAGAGAGTGGCCGGCAGTAAAATTCTTTATATCGAAAGTAAACAAACAATAAAGGATAAGTGTTGGAATAACCCCACATTAACTGCATATAATGTAGATTGTTTAAAATATCGGTTTTAATAACGGTGAAGGGGAGAAGTCTGTCTGTAAATTTATCAAAGTTTTGCTGTTATCACATTTCAAACGATTTATTTCTAAGATCTCCAAACGATCTAGTTTTTTACCTTTAGGGTTAATATGTAAAATTTTGGTATTACTATCGATGGAGAAGTCATGACCAAACTCGTTAAGATGTGCAGCAAAGTTGGATGAGTCCTGATTAAGTCTTTTACAACGTAAATGTTCATTAATACGGATCTTAAATTGTCTTCCCGTTTGGCCGATGTATACACTTGGACAGGAACCACATGCTAAAGAATATATACCGTTATTTTCAATGGGGTCTATTTTATCTTTATTGTTAATGAGCATTTTGCCTAATGTTTTTGGATTATAAAAAGCTATATTTTTCCCTGATTTTTTAATAACGTTACCTGCTTTTACGGACGAATTTCCTATGTATGCTAATTTAATCCATTTATCTGATTTTAAAGATTTTATAGTTAATCCAGGGGCTATGTTTCTGAGAAGGTTTTTCTTTTTCTTTTTTCTTATTAAGTCATTAATTAATTTAACTTTATATCCGTTGTTTAGTGCTAAATTATAAATAATATTGAGTTCGTTATCATAATTTATTTTTGACATAGGTACATTAAAAAGTCTGTGTATTAATGAGTGGAATGTAGACAATTTGTGAGAGTTGTGATGTCTCGAGCTATTATGTATTATATTATCACTGAATGTGGGTTTCCTGTAAATGTTAAAATCTAAATTTCCATCTATAATTTGTATTGTTAGGTCTAAAAAGTTAATTGAGGATCCACCAACCTCCATCGTAAATTGGATGGATTTATTCAGGGAGTTGAGAGATTTTAGAAATAAGTCTAACTGTCTTAAAGATCCTGTCCAGATACCTAATATATCATCCACATATCTTTTATATATTAGGAGATTTTTAAAACCGGACAAGGAGGAAAGTTTGTTTTCTAAGTAATCCATAAAAAAATCTGCTAAAATCGGTGACATTGGACTACCCATCGCTAACCCGTTCAATTGTTTGTAAAATTTACCATTGAATCTAAAATAATTTTGATCAATACAAATGTTGATCAAATCCCATAATTCATTTATTAAAACTGGATTTAAATTGGTCGTGAATATATACTCGTTTAACGCAATTTTCAATTCATCTATTGGGATGTTTGTGAATAAACTTACGACGTCAAAAGATATTAAAATGCTATTGTTAGGGACTTTAATATTTTTAATTTGATCAATCAGTTCAAGTGAATTTTGGACAGTGTTTTTTGGTTTAAACTGGAGGATATTTTGAAAAAGAGAATTACAATGTTTCGCTACTTTATAACACGGAGCAGAAAAATATGATACAACCGGTCTAAAAGGCATATTAGTTTTATGTACTTTCGGTAAACCATATAGTCGGGGGCAATGTGGATTCATTAGAGTGAACCGAGCTTTGTCGAATGCATCATTAAACAGTGTTTTTGAGTTAGTAATGAGAGTCTTTAATTTTTGGGAATAAGATTGGGTCGGATCTATAGATGTTTCCATGAAAATATCAGTTGATAAGAGGTCTTCCATTTTTGATAAATAGTGATTTTTATCCAATATAACTGTGCTGTTGCCCTTGTCAGCTTTGGAGATAACTAAATTGTTGTCATTTATTTTATTTTTCAAAGATTTTACTGTTTTCGAATCATTAGTAAGAGGGTTGAAAACATCCGTTTTGGCGCACTTATTGATTATATTAGAACAAATATATTTAGCACTGAAATCTGTATTTAAGGCAATGTCAGAGTCAATAGATAGATTTTCATAATCAAATTTATTCAATTTTATATTCGGACTGTGTTTTAAGCCTTTTTCTAACAATTTTATTTCGGTGTCACTAAACTCGACTTTGGATTTATTAATAACTCGGTCGTAGAAGGGAAATGCTATATTGTTGGGATTTGGAGTGAATGTTTTTAGAGAATTTACTTGATTTAAGGTTAACTTACATATTTTATTTTTTTGTCTAATGTAATATTCATGGACTCTCTGTTTAACATGAAAAGCGATATTCTTATTCAAACAATCAAATTCTATTGGATGTAATCGGTAAACTAGAATAGAGTATATATAATATAAATAGGTACTTACATTATCTCTGACGCTGTACCACTTCTTGCGTTCAAGATTCATCCACTGTTTTTGTGCTGCTTGTTGGGTCTTGAGAGCGATTGAAGATTTAGACGATGTTTTAATATTGACAAACTTGGGTACAACTCCTTTCTCGTTACACTTGTTGATAAACCAAATATGTTGTGATGCTAGACTCCGTTTTAACTTCATTTTCTTGTACGTATCCGTCAAAAAAGCCGTACTCGCTGAATTTAACTTGTTAATTTTGTCGACGGATAATTCGTGGTGAAACTCCATTATACTAGGTATAAATGAAAACACTAATTAGTTTTAGTTTCACTATTTAATTTTAACACTGGCACTGACCGGTATCGATCTGAAGATCATCGTCAGAGTGCGCGAAAATGAAAGTAAACAGAGTTTAAATAGATATGACTGAAATATTGGTACACAACCTTTTTTTTTTTTTTTTGTAAAGTTCTATCAGTTCGATTAGTATTGCCAGAAAGAACTGATGAAGAAAACTGGCAAACAAAACAGTATGGTAAATATGTGTGATGTATACAAAGTTTAGTAATGTTGAAGTAGAAAGAAAAACTGATTTTACATTATACAATATAGAAACGAATTATAAGAAATATAAATATTATTGAGTATCCAGAGGTTGTGTATCCATGTAGTGAAGACCAAATGTGTGCAGGTATCTGAAACAAAGAGAGTGGCCGGCAGTAAAATTCTTTATATCGAAAGTAAACAAACAATAAAGGATAAGTGTTGGAATAACCCCACATTAACTGCATATAATGTAGATTGTTTAAAATATCGGTTTTAATAACGGTGAAGGGGAGAAGTCTGTCTGTAAATTTATCAAAGTTTTGCTGTTATCACATTTCAAACGATTTATTTCTAAGATCTCCAAACGATCTAGTTTTTTACCTTTAGGGTTAATATGTAAAATTTTGGTATTACTATCGATGGAGAAGTCATGACCAAACTCGTTAAGATGTGCAGCAAAGTTGGATGAGTCCTGATTAAGTCTTTTACAACGTAAATGTTCATTAATACGGATCTTAAATTGTCTTCCCGTTTGGCCGATGTATACACTTGGACAGGAACCACATGCTAAAGAATATATACCGTTATTTTCAATGGGGTCTATTTTATCTTTATTGTTAATGAGCATTTTGCCTAATGTTTTTGGATTATAAAAAGCTATATTTTTCGAACTGATAGAACTTTACAAAAAAAAAAAAAAAGGTTGTGTACCAATATTTCAGTCATATCTATTTAAACTCTGTTTACTTTCATTTTCGCGCACTCTGACGATGATCTTCAGATCGATACCGGTCAGTGCCAGTGTTAAAATTAAATAGTGAAACTAAAACTAATTAGTGTTTTCATTTATACCTAGTATTATGTTTATATTATGAAGTGTTCAATTTCATTGAGTATATGTGATCTTTTGTTTATCTTTGATCTTTTTATGATATATCTACATCGTTAGATTTTCTTTTACCGTTATTATATTCAATTAAAACGAGATCGAAAAAAATCTGTGTGTGATGCAAAATACTGTCCGTCTGTAGGTAATGCAAGTACTTGTACCTATCCATCTTGATTGGGTTAACAATATTTTTCATCAAGTTCTTCTATTCTTTCTATTAACAATATTTTTCATCAAGTTTTTTTAATCCACTTTCTAGATCGAGTGTTTGGTGCAGACCAATCCTAGGATTGTGACCCAGAAGAAGAGAATACCACAAAACTAATCATCTTTGAAATGCAATCAAAGTGACCACATTGTTTCAAAACTGTAGCTTATAGTACAGAGATTATAGGTAGATTATAGTAGAGTAAATATATGATCTAAGTGTATTTGTATCTCCTTTCTAGATTCACGGAGGCGACTCACCATTGGAGTGTAACGTATGCGGTGAGTTATGTTGGAGTAGGGAACAATTAGCCTCACATATGAGGGCCAAACATCCACATAGATCCATGCCCAATGAATCACCCACCTACAACGGTAATTATATTTAAATTAAGGCGCTGCCTTTATCTAAATGTCCATTCAAAATATATATAATTAGTAGTGTCCGACCGAAACAGAATTTTCTACCGAAACCGAACCCGAATCTTCAATGTCTCTCTCAGTTTCGGCCGAAACCGAAACTTTTTTAGACAGTTAAAAATCTATTGTTTACTGAAATTTGGCTAATTGACAGTTAACACGTGTTCAATGAAATAAAAAAACAATACTTGAAGTAAGTATGTGGAAAGGTATTTTTTATTTCTGCTAATAAAAAATACGAAATATCATTAATAAATTAATAGATTACTTTTTTTTCTAATCGTAATTAAGAAGCCTAATATTGTACGCTAAATAAAGCAGTTTTTCTACATTTTTTTTCTACGACTGGCTGACAAACTTAACTGATGAACTGATTGATGATGGCGAGTGAAACTCGAGTCACGAACTTACCCGAAGTCAGCCGAACGACGCGCGATATTTCACGAACGCATAGTTTTGGTGTGGCCGAAGGTTCGGCAGATTTTCTGCCGAAACCGATGCTGAAACTAGATTTTATTGCCGAAACCGAAACCGAACCTTCGGTCGGTCACTAATAATTAGTATCTCATGTTTTAATATTGCCATAAATCCTTTACTATCTGTTTTTTTTTCTTCTCAAATTGCACTCATTATGTTGCCAGGCATTCAATACCAGTAATGTGTCCAAAAAAATATATTTTCTTGTCTCGTCTCATGAATTTTATCACTGCTTTTTATTGTATGATGAACAAGTGTTGTATTTTAAAATCAAATATGGTTATTTTTGTCTTTGTAGTGTCAACATTTTGATTTATGACTAACTTCTTCTGAATACCTAAACACCTCTATAGTAAATCTTCACTGATGGGTGTCTTCATCCTATTCAATCCTCAAAGCATTTACAATCTGTTCTCATTTATTTTTAGATGCGTCTTCGGAGGCGTCGCTAGTGGACGGTGCGGACAGTGTTAACCCTGAAATAATCTGTCGGTTTTGTGGGGCGGGATTCCAAAGAGCCGATCTCATGAGAAGACATATCAAAGCTGCTCATAGGTAACTAACGGGTCGTCAATCTGCAATATATGTTTAAATAGTACAACTGCAAGGAAATATTCATTTTCCTTGTGAAATATAAAGACAATTTCATGACAAAATTTATTAAGATTTTATACTTTAACCATGAGAAAATTTTAACCATGCCTTTGGCAATTTTTGTATTTCTCTTCTGTGAAATTTAGATATGTCTGCCTCCATTAATTTAATTCATTCAATACCCTCATCAAACACAAGATTGCAATATTTTTGATGAGGCACTGCAAAGAAAAATATGTAAAAATATTATTACTAGTGAATTATATCATGATTTGTATTATAAAATTATTATGTTAAAAAAAAAAACTATTTCAATATTCTAGTATATAGGTATTGAGTGTATGTATAACAGATCAAAATTCTTTGATTTGTACAACAAATGAATTATATAGTTATTTGTTGCCAAACATCTAGAAAAATCTCATTGGTGCGCAGAAAACAAATTTGGGTTTTTTGCACGGTGGTTTGATTGTGTTAACGTATATCGTTCCCCTCCAGGCTGAAAAATTTCATGATGTTTGGTCATAAATTTTTAATCCCACCAGCAATATGATATTTTTTATCTTTGTATTTAGTATCTGTGCGATGATGAATGAAAAAAAATATTATTAATTAGTTACAAGATGGAGTCGTCTGAGTTGGCCTCGGACGGAATTGGCACAGCAGACGGAGGGGATCAAAATGAAGATTGGGAAGGATTGGAACACACTTGTAATGCTTGCGGAGAAGGCTTCAGAGATGCGTTGGATCTATTGGCACATGCAGAGAGTCACGCCAGAAGTAGGAACAATAGGTCAGTATGAGTACTAGTATTTTTAAGATACAGAATAGATTATGTATAGTAGAAAGAAAACCAAACCAGCTTGAACAGTGCTTTTATTTAGTAAATTTTATTGCAAATGTATTTAAGTCAATACAAAACCATAATAGACAAAGCCAAAGTTTCATTCCACAAGGGCAAGTATAAATATTATAAGCCAAAAGCGCTTTTGCTAGACATAGCTAGCATCCTCAGTATACTCGTACTTTATACTGTAAAGTTATTGCTTCTAAGGATGCTAGCTTTGTTAAGCAAAAGTGCTTAGGCTTCTATTATTTATACTCGCCCTTGTGGATTGTAACATATATTTTATTTATTTATTTATTTGTGCCATCTCAATATTTATAACAATATTTATAAATACTATCCCAATATATACGTTTGTAATTAAATTTGTAAAATAAACTGTGTTAACGAATATATGTTAAAATAAATTATTTATTGTATCATTATAGATAATTTTTGCTTAATGCAAACGAAGTTACGTATTTTTATTATTTTTTAAATACCATTTCAAACATTTCAATTATATTGCGTCCAGTACACTTACTTGCCATTACAATTGAAACCATGTGAATAAATATCTCATTTGTTCATACTGGTATTACAACATTCTTGTTCTTGAAATTTAACAATTTTTATATCTTCATTGAACCTATTGCCATTTAAAAATTCATTGTCAAAACTGTAATACTCTGGTAATTATACATTATCATGTTGAGTAGTTTTTCTGCTTATTTAACTAAATTCTTAATTATTCATTTAGGTGTATGCAGTGTGGTGAAAAGTTTTTAGACGAGCAATCTATGGCAGATCATGTAGAGACTGCCCATGGCCCTCTGTCTCCGGCCACATGCAAGAGATGTGGTCGCTCCTGTAGGGATAAAAGAGCGCTCTTGAAGCACGCTCAGGCGCAACACTCGCCACCCCCGCATACACTATTCTGTTCAAAGTGTGGCAAGAGTTTCCATAACAAAGCAAGGTAATTTAATAATCCTCCTACTTTCTTATACTTAACAGCAAATTAGTTTCATATTTGTAAAGATGTTATAGAGTTGAGGACGTGTGGAATGGTTTGTCACCGAAACTTGTTCCACAAAATGTTAGTGCTTTCAAAAATAGACTTGACAGACTGAACAAGTGAATGGTGTTGTGAGATCAGACATATCAGTATAGTTGCCTGTCTGATAACACTTTAATAATTCTCTAGTTGCATATAACACATGAGATCCAACTGTCAATGGTGATAGTATATTCATTTGAAGAATACGTACCAAACTATAAACACTTAAACACAAATTAATACATATTTTAAGATATTTTGTTTTCTACATAAAACATGTAGGTATGTTGTATGTCAGGATAGTATGGAGGTCAGTCTGTTTTTCCTACCCAGAATATGAAAACAGGATGATGGTATGTATATATGTTTGGAGATAAATATCACACTATTCCCCGTAGATTTTAAAAAGTGGATACTGCCTTACAAATTGTATGAAACAATGTCGTCACTTAATTTGATTTTTATAAAAATTGTTAAAAAATGTTTGAGAAGTACTAATACAATGCTGATATTTTTTATAGAAAATTAAATTATCTATTTGAGGTGTTTCGACTTTTTTCGATACTTTTGAAAACTTTGGAAATATTGGCAGTTAAACACAAATTTATCATAAAAAAATGTTTTTCTTAATAAAAAATGTTTGAGGAACTCTGGAATTTTTTTTGAAAAAATTAATTTGAGATTTTGTATTTGTCTATATTTATACCAATTTTCAGGGTTTTGAATTTTTACTTTATTTTTCCACATATCTCAAAAATCATGTAAGCTAGAACCCTGAAAATTGGTATAAACATAGACAAATACAAAATCTCATATTGGTTTTTTTTTTAAATTCCAGGGTTTCTCAAACATTTTTATTAAGAAAAATATTTTTTTTATGATAAATTTATGAGTTTAATTGCCTATATTTCCAAGTTTTTTAAAAATATCGAAAAAAGCCGAAACACCCCAACTAGATAATTTAATTTTCTATAAAAAATATCACTATTGTAGTATATCTCAATTTTTTTTTAACAATTTTTATAAAAATTGAATTTAGTGACGACATCGCTTCATACAATTTGTATGGCAGTCGCCTATACACAATATGTACGAAGACTTAGGCCCAAATTATAGATTAATTCTCAAGACCGTTCTCCAAATGTGTCATCTCAAGACCATCTTGAGATCATGCTCGAAAATCCGTATTAAAAGTAAAATATGTACGCCGTCTCATTCGAGAAAGCGTACTCGAAAAAAATGTGGATGCAGCTCTATAAATAAGTACTTTTTCTTGCGAATGGCAATAATTTCAGCGTTGTTATGTTTGTAGCAATGAGTTGGAATATCTATTTATAGATATTTTGAAGTGTAGAGAAATTTATGCGTCATAATATTATGATACTTGATTAAATAGTGAAAATGTCGACCATTTTATTCGGAAGAGGAAAATAAATACTTCTTCTTTTATCTGACATATAGCATATTACGGGAATGTGTGTACCTACAGTTAATAGTTCCAGGAAATGCAGCCATTCCAAAATATGATACAACATGCATAGAATAACAACATGATATTTACTGGATATCCCGGAAATTTTATGAAATCTTACAAAATTTAATTCACATAGTTAGTTTATCAATGATTGTATGTAAATTACCCCCGGAAGGTTCTAAATAAGATTCTCGATCCATTTTAGTACCGCTAATAATGTAAACGTCAAAATAGTAATTAATGCGTAATTCGTCCGTGTCTATATGCGTCTCTTTTTTGTTTAAAGCGCTGTCTCCTTCTCTCTCATTGAGACCATTCTCAAGAAAGCGGGATAGCTGTCTCGAAGCAATTTCAACTCTTCTATGCATTTCGAGACCGGTCTTGAGATCAAGCTCAGTGACTTGTTTCTTTAATACCATTTTGGTTGAGAACGTGTTCTCAAGACCAGTCTCAAGCTGGAGAACGAATCTATAATTCGGGCCTGAATAGTTTGATACTTAATATCTAAACATACATACATACCATCATGATGTTTTCATATTCTGGGTAGAAAAAAGGACTGACCTCCATGTTGTCCTATCTTGACATACATACCTACATGTCTTGTATAGAAAATAAAATATCCTAAAATATTCAATAATTTGTATTTATGGGTTTATAGTTTGATACTTATTCTCCAACTATACATACTATCGCTATCGACAGTTGGATCTCATGTATTGTAATTGCTGGTTATCTCCATGCCAGGGTTGTCGACGTATTCGTTTTGTTTATTGAATTGTTTGTTGTATTTTATTTTATTTATGATCAACAAACACGAATTCTCAATGAATACGAGAGACGATGCTAAGAGATTGCCGGCTGCATATCACACAATAATAAATAAAATAAAATACAACAAACAATTCAATAAACAAAACGAATACGTCGACAACCCTGGCATGGAGATAACCAGCAATTACAATACAATAATAGACTCAACCCGAGGAGACTCTAGTACGACACCCTCCGCGCCCCCCCCGCCACCACCACCAACTAGAAACGATGAAACGAACAACGGGATACCGCCCCCACACCTACCGCCACCGCCACCTCTGCGACGAAGTTCGAGAATAAAGAAGACAGTTAACTCTAGACCACCAGAGAGTGCTCGACAATGATTGTCCTAGTGCAATCGAAATATCGCACAATTATAGTGAATTAGTATATATACGCGAAGTTCCCGAAAAAAATTCAATATGCATATATATATATATATATATATATATATATATATATATATATATATATATATATATATATATATATATATATATATATATATATATATATATATATATATATATATATATATATATATATATATATATATATATATATATATATATATATATATATATATATATATATATATATATATATATATATATATATATATATATATATATATATATATATATATATATATATATATATATATATCACTGTCATCTTCCACTCTGTGAATGAATCAACATAATCTTAGTAATTTTATTTTTTTTTGTGTTTTGTAGATTAAAACGTCACATGGCGTCACACAGAGACAAGGCCGTTGTGTGTAATATATGCGGGGAACGTTTCACCGATGGTCGCTCCCTCATGAATCATAGACATTCACATTCCGGACCCTCTGCCAGACAATTTCCTTGCAGAGAGTGTGGTAAGTTATATATTGCCTGAATATTACAGTAGGAGGAAGTAATGCTGTGGCATTTGTGGGGTGTCTACACTATATTATAATAGTCAAATTTAACAGACTTTTATCTCATTTTTGTAAATACATTATAAATTTTAGCTTTACTTATATAAGAAACAATAAATATAATCAATTTTATAACGATTTACTTTTTTTTCATCATGATTCATTTTATTCAAATAAAGAATAAACCATTGGATTAAAATGGCAACTCGAATTATTGAAAGTATGATCATTTTTATAGACAAGATACTCAATTCACCGTAACTTGATAGTTTTGAATATTTATAAATCCCCAGATTCAATATAAATAACATTTATTATTTACACTCTATTTTTGATTATCAAATAAAATATTTTATTTTAGGAAAAACGTTTGGTTCACGTAGTTCTCAACAAATTCATATCAGGATTCATACGGGAGAACGACCGTACGCTTGCAGATTTTGTTGGAAGGCTTTTGCCGACGGCGGTACTTTGAGAAAACATGAGAGAATACACACAGGTATAATATTTCATTTCAAATCATAAAATTACGAATTGAAATGATATATAACTTAAATCACAAGCATGAATCTATTTGAACTTTTAACATTTCAATATTTATATTATTTTCAGGTGAAAAACCGTATGCGTGTGCAGTATGTCCTCGTGCTTTCAACCAACGTGTTGTCTTAAGGGAACATGTACGTTCACATCACTCGGCTCCAGATGCTAGACGTGGAACAGGTAATTTCATTAATACTATCTTAATCATAAGATGTATGTATTTCTTTTTCAACTAAGTTGTGTTCATCATTCCTGAAGATTGTGTCCGTGATTGTGAGGAAGCTATTGCTATAGTTTTGTCTCCCTGGCAAACTCCTAGATTCTTCAGTCATCTGCCTTATTTATTTAAGATGTTTTTATAAATATATAAATTATTGTGTTAATTCAGGTGCAGCGCCATTTTGGTGTGCAGTTTGCGGTCGTCTGCTTCACACTTCGGGAGACCTGGTACAGCACCTTATTCAGCACTGTGATGCCAATACTGCCATGAAGAGACAACCACAGGTTCATTTATCCTTTTTTTGTGTAAATGCCCCCAAGTCAAATTGAAAACGCTGTTCGTTATCGCCAAGCGCTAATTTTTTTTTGTATGGGATTTGACGTTTGTTGTTTGTTATTGTAGAAAAAATTTCTACAACAAACGTCAAATCACATACAAAAAAAAATTAGCGCTTGGCGATAACGAATAGCGTTTTCAATTTGACTCAGGGCCAATGATGAGTAAATAATTAACTATGAGTAAATAATTAAATTAACCCTATTGTTCATTATTAAAATTATTATTATTTATTAAAAATGTGTTTATTGTAAGTTTTATTGACAGTAAAATGTTTTTTGTTCTTCAGGTTGGACCTAGGAAATATAAACGACGCCGGAAATTAAAACCTCACGAATTGGAATATCTTTCCAATGTATCAGATAAGAATGAGTCAGATCATAGTTTACCAGAATCTGAAGAGCCTGAATTACTCATTCCTTCACCAAAGAGACGTTCATCGCAGGCGAAGAAACCCAAGAAAACCAAAGCCACCTCTCCCCCTGTCGAAGACGGATATAGCTCATTGATGGAGAGCATCAACAACTCCAAGCGCATCCTTGACTCAATAGCCAGCGGTAGCGCCCGGACCAAGGGGAAAGCAAAAGGTAAAGTTCCTGTCAGACCAAAGATGATTCACACGCAGAAAGTGAAGGCGTCAGAAACTGAATTGCCGACGCGAGGCCGTCGAAGCAAAGCAGCTTCCACGACGTCTGTAACGACTCAGTTGACTTCTGCGACAGAGGAGAGAGTGCGACCACGAACCAAAAACGTCCGTTACCATGAATCGGGTCGTCCGCCAGCAGCAACATTCCCAGTCATCAAATCGGAGCCAGACACAGACATAGCGGCTGATCTAAGGGAGATTCTTCGAGCCCCCACTCCACTGGAACCTTCCCCCCCACCCCTTCCACCAACGCCCGCCCCGACAATGGGGCGCAGAGAACGGATCAAGAGAGAGCCGCTCGTAGAGCCTCCGTCGGAAGCAAACCATAACAGTGTGGTCATAGTGAAAGCAGAAGTGGAAGATGAGGGACCGTTCAAATGCGAAATGTGCTCCCAGGCGTTCCCCCTCCGAGAGCAACTGCTACTCCACGTTCCCATCCACATTTGACGATCCCGACGCATCAGGACGCTCTAGCAAAAGACTTAGATAGCATTTGTGTGTGTCTAAACAACGTCAACGAGTGCTTTCTATAAATATTGAACTACTTGAAAATGTAGCTTTATACATTTGAAATCCTATACATAATAATAATGTTATAAATTGAAAATATTTTGATATTGCAACAACTGTGCACCAACAGCTCAGTTTAAATAACAAATTTGTAATCTGTGTATTACATGTAATTATTATATTGTATATGTAATCATTTTTATATTGATATGTATTTTTGTAACAAAAAGAAATGTTTTTTTATAAAATACACACACACACACACACACACTTGTATCATATTTACATACAATGTAAATTTAATGTAAATTTATCTAATTATTTTATGGCTGTAGGTATGAATTGATTTTGACATTATTTTTAATAGATTTTATTCCAAAGTACTTGTGTTGATCTGACGTAACTTAGTGTTGTATCGTATTGTATGTACATAGATGATGATGGCATTGAGAGAATGTAAAACTGAAACATTTTACAATATTACATTTCTACATATTTCTTTTTTTTTTCCTTTGCATTTTTTGTATTATTTAATGATTTATATTCTAATGTGGGTATTGATTTGTGCAACGAGGAGTAAATCAATAGAATTTATTAAAAAACATTTAAAATGCACAATTCTCAACTCATTTATGTTCATGCTTTGTTTCAATACACTTTTTATTACTGTATTTTGCTTTCTTCGTATTTCATCTATGTGATTACTCACAGTTGACTTCATTTATGAAATGTTTTCTTCATTTAATATAGCTTGTTTACTTGATTATTTAGATATGTGTCCAAACCATTTTAATGCATTTATTTTTATCTTTAGGAGTTATAGTATATTTTAGCCCTAAAAAACTCTTGTATTCAGCCTTTTGAATTTTCATTCCAGCCAGAGATAATCATATTTAAACTTTATTTTTTAAATTTGTGTTTTACTCCCATGTTTCCAAAAAGTATAAAAAAACTTGTTTGGCTTGTTGATACACTTTTTTTAGTAGAAATTTACAATTTCATATTTTGACTATAAAAATCTATGCTGCATCGGTATGCAATTTTATTAATGAAATATTGTTGCAAACAAAATATTGTTGCAAACAATGTACGGTTTAAATCCCCGCTTTGTATGTTGCACAAATCTCAATCCACTTTGGAATTTTTATAATGTTAAGTGTGGCAATATGTGTGCCATAGAATTTATATATTATATTCAATATTATTAAATGTGCATTATTAATACATAATATTTAATGGTGTTAGGTAATGGTTTGTGTTGTATTTAGACAATTTCAGTGGATTAAATCATAGTACCTATATTACTTGTAAACTCTAATATATATTATTGTTTTATAGGTAAATTATAAAGGTGCTATTTTGTGTGATTGCTACGTGCTGTTATGTCACATGCGTATAGTTCATTTGTTAATGCAGTTGACATATATAACTGCATGAATAGCTAATTAACTTTGTTGCAATTGAACCCAATTAAGATGAATTCGAAAAAGTACTTGCATTACCTATGGATAGGCAGTGTTTTCACAATGTAAACAGTAATATTTAATCTTGTTTTGATTCAATGTAATAATGGTTAAAGGAAAATCTGATATCATTGATTTATCATAAAAAGATTAACAACACTATAATATAAACATATGATAAATAAGAAGTAATGTTATCGCTTACAAAAATAATACACATTGGCATCATTATGTCACATGATCCTTCGCCATTTGATGTAGATAAGGAATTTCCACAGATTGTATAATGGTAATGATCAAATTCAAAACATAAAGTTCAGCATAATAAAACAAAATAGATGACGCAGTATTTCTCTTTCCTATGTGCATACATATTAGATCCTCATTTATTGGGCGCTTGTTATATTAATATTAGTACATGTTAATTACCCGAGAAGCAATAAGAAATAACATCTATTTTTGATCCATACACAAGTTATTGAAGTTCTTGTTACACTCCCATAATGGTCAGCAAGTGGTAGACATTTGTTACTAAGCAATATTTTCCTTTTAGTCATTTCTAAAAATAATTATCTGTCAAAACAACAATAATTATATGCATATAATAAAAACTAGTATTTAATAACACAATATTTCTTCAAAATACAATTTTAAATCATGTAATGTTAACAAATACATACGATCTCTGCAAAAATGTACATTTTGTAGATGAGGGGTGCAATCTTTTATATTCAACATAAAAATAAAAATTCAAAAATCATTGTATTGACGTGAACAATAATTACATGCAGCTATCACATAAATTAAACTGCATCTTTCACTGCTTACAATTTCCACAATCTCTTGACAATACTTTGTAAATATTAAAATATCTCTTCCTGTTTGTATTTAATAACAAATTGTTTTTTTCATTGTTTATAATTATTTATTAATCCTTCTTTTATTGAAATTTAATATCATTTTTTTAAAGTGTTTGTCGAATGATTGGTGAACTGGGATCTCCTAGGGCCTTGGCTTTATTAATAAAACATGCGGGATTCACTAGACAAGACACAACCGCACTTAAAGTGTTTGTCGAATGATTGGTGAACTGGGATCTCCTAGGGCCTTGGCTTTATTAATAAAACATGCGGGATTCACTAGACAAGACACAACCGCACTTAAAGTGTTTGTCGAATGATTGGTGAACTGGGATCTCCTAGGGCCTTGGCTTTATTAATAAAACATGCGGGATTCACTAGACAAGACACAACCGCACTTAAAGTGTTTGTCGAATGATTGGTGAACTGGGATCTCCTAGGGCCTTGGCTTTATTAATAAAACATGCGGGATTCACTAGATAAGACACAACCGCACTTAAAGTGTTTGTCGAATGATTGGTGAACTGGGATCTCCTAGGGCCTTGGCTTTATTAATAAAACATGCGGGATTCAGTAAACAAGACACAACCGCACTTAAAGTGTTTGTCGAATGATTGGTGAACTGGGATCTCCTAGGGCCTTGGCTTTATTAATAAAACATGCGGGATTCACTAGACAAGACACAACCGCACTTAAAGTGTTTGTCGAATGATTGGTGAACTGGGATCTCCTAGGGCCTTGGGTTTATTAATAAAACATGCTGGATTCACTAGACAAGACACAACCGCACTTAAAGTGTTTGTCGAATGATTGGTGAACTGGGATCTCCTAGGGCCTTGGCTTTGTTAATAAAACATGCGGAATTCACTAAACAAGACACAACCGCACTTAAATATTTTCCAAAGGATACTAAACTGCAATATCAATTGTGTACTTTTTCATTAGGGTGCATATCAAATAAATTATTGTAAATACTTCTTTGAACTCTGCGAGTCTATTAACGAATGGCAATTTTTTCCAAATAACCAGTGCTACCAGCCTAGAGATTACGTAAATATATTTTTTTTCTAATTTATACTTCCCCGCTGGGAATCTGACCAGTCAAGATATTCAAATTCATTTAATCATCAATCACTGTAGACATTTCAATCAAATATTAAATCTTGTTTTACCTAATTTGTCAACACCTAAACATTAAAATGCACAAAATATTAACATTTTAATTTCATAATATATGCATTCGAGCCCATTGAAATTGAGAGCACCAATAAATCTAAACTGTTGTATTGTAATGGAGACATTAAAAATCCATATTATTAATATTTTACATCATAAAAATAAAGTTTAGTATTAAAATTTTAAGTTTTCTCATCACATAAAGTAAACCATTGAATGGGACCAAGACTATGTATGAATGAGCGCATATGTACATATTTTATAATTTTACATACGTAATATTATTTACTGGCAATGATTCACTAACAAATCAGCGTGACATATTGCCCTTCAATTTGTTGATTTACTAAATCGTTAAATAAGCATTGTTTGTATATAATCAGTGTAGAGTGTGTTTCATTCAAAAGTGCACTTCGTGGTTAAGTTGGTATGATTGCATTTGGTGTTATACGTTAAAAACAGAAAATTCCCTTCAATTAGAAATTTTTTATTCTTCTTTAGTAACTTTTGTAAAATTTCAAATCACTAAAAAATAAGTTTGTTTTGTTTAAAATAATAATACAAGACATTTATCAATCAGTCATATTAAACTCAGATTGTTTTCTTTTAAAATGTGTTATTAAGTTTTAAATATGAGGTTAGAGGAACTTAATTTGGATATATGGCAAAATTATTCAGTTTAAAAATGGAATATCGGTTGTTAATTTTCAATTATAGATATATTTTCCAATTTCTATGGATATTGTATATTATGGATCTGTCAAATGTTTTTCAAATAACCTTGAATAGTTGATATCAGACTATATTATTGCATTTATTTTTAATTTATATCTAATTTAAAAATCAGTAAATTATGGCTTATCTTGTATATACCTTTCAAATGAAATATAATAGATTATTTAAAATTTTAGCATTAATTGATCACCAAGGACTAAAATATACTGAAATAGGTGAACTTTCATCTAAAAAAGTAATTGTAATACAAATACAAAGATTATTAAACATTTCAATGGGGATCTGACAATTTGTAGCATTGATATAAAATAATTAACGCCACCTAGTGAAGAAAGTTAAAAAAACATATGACAATTATGAAAATAGCAATAGCAAAAATATTATTATTTTGAGTATGATTTATCCAGAAACATTGAAAATGATTTAAAGTATTGAAATATTTGACTTTTAATAACGTTATCTCAAGGAAGATTTGGCCATAACGGGAACTGAAATATGCATTTTTCTTGTTAATTTTGTATTTTTTTCATCACTAACAGACCATAGATCAAATGCATTTTACTATGAAATGTACGGAAATGAATACTTTTTAGATAATTGAATATTATAAAAAGAATAGAATTGGTAGTATTCTGTCTAGGTATACATGAAAGTCTATGGTCTGACGTTTTTTTTATAATTCCATAGTTTATATTGAATTTATAAAGTAAAGTTTAGTTATCAACAATCATTTAGAAAAATCATGTTGGTGCGCAGAAGACAAATTTGGATTTTTTGCTTTTTATTTTGATCAGTTGTGTGTACAAACCTCCCCCCTCCATGCTGAAAAATTTCAAGATGTTTGGGGATAACTGTACCGTAAAATGATTTTGAAGCAGCCAGAAAACTATTAGAATTTAGATTTGTTTTTAATATGTTTTAGTATGATATAATTATTAATAATTTAATTGAAATATAGTCAATTTGAAAATAATTTTGTCAATATTGTGAAATAAATTATATGTAATTATTGCTTATAAATTATTAAACCCTAACACCATAAATAAAGAAATACATATTACATAGAATAAGTTTATTTTACCAACAAATAATTAATTATGTATTAGAAAATATATTACATACAATATACATCAGCTGTTACGTAAAACAAAATCTTTTTTGTGTATCAATTGTCCGAGAAACGGTAAAATAATTGTATAACAGTTACCATAAGTTTATACCTTATTTTATTATTTTGTTTTAAAATAAATATCTGTAGTAGATTTTTTCATACGAATTTAAAATTAATTTCTACAGTGCTACAATTGCAAAATATTTAACATTTTTTTACCCAATTCCAAATAGTTACAAGTTTGCTATATCACATATTCCACATTAATTTTGATAGCTAAAACATCTCAAATTTATTTTTAAAACACCAAAACATAATTTGTGAAACTTGGTATTTTTCGGTCTTGATATATTTTTTATAGTATCCTTTTATTAGCACTTTGTAATTAAATTTGACAGCGTTGCATAATGTAATACATACATATTTCATTTTTTTTTTATTTTTCAACTTGATAAAATTGTTTCATAAAATGATTTTTAAAATCTTAATAATCTATGTATACATATATTACACATCATGTTATATTGTTTTTTTTTTGCATTATGAAATATAACCAGAAGTCGTCTCCAGAACGTAGCGACTTGTTATTGGGTGCGTGTTAAATTAACATTTGACATAGTACCTACCTGTTAGTTGCCCGAGAAGTAATTTAATAAAATAAATAAAATAACACATATAAATTTGATTCATAGCAACAAATTATTTTTTCTTGTTTTGTGACAATGGATTATATTGTGGAAAAATTACTATTATCGCATTCCACTGATTAATTAACATCAAATAATTTTCAGCTCAGTTAACAATAGTCAACTTTATAATTTTGTGCTTTGTAGTAATATTATATTACAAAAAGTTTATTTTTCAAAAGATCTGCTAGCACATTGCTATTATATTATATCTGTAAAGTAATAAAATTGGAAGTACAAATCAGAAAATCAAATCGTTTTAATAATATAATTATTGTATATTTTTTCTTAATGTTTTACTTGTATTGTTATTTGTTGTACATAAAACATACATGATAATTTAATATCTTCTTTTTATATGTATTTCTAAAATAAAAATTGTCTATAATAAATTAACCATTTTTAATTATTTTAAAAGTATTCTGCGTTTCACTTAAAAGTGTACTTCATGGACTTCAGTAAGTCAAATAAACTGAATAATGTTGCCATATCTCCAAATTAAGTCCATCTAATTTATTTTTTATCACACCATTTTAATATGCTTCATTAAAATACTTAGATAACTGCTGCCCAACTAGGTATACCTGTTCTAGGGCTAGCAGTGTACATATTATAATATTTCACAGGAGACATTTGTGCCTATTTGTATTTTTAAAAAGTATCTAAACAATATTAACTTAACCATTGTAGTTAAAAAATTGAATTGAAATCATCATGATAAGCATATACATATTGTGTATGTAGGTATCTTGTCATTTTTATTTGTTTTCGTATTTATAACTTAATAATAAAATATTTCAAAAGAAAACAATCTTGAGTTTAATATGATACAATGATCCGTATCTTGTATAATTATTTTAAACAAAACAAACTAATTTTTTCAACTAGTGGTGCAGATTAATCGGAAATAGGTACACTTTACTGATATTACAAAAGGAAAAATCCCTAATTGCGGGGAATATTCGTTTTTTAACATATCATACAATCATACCAACTTAACCACAAAGTGCACTTTTAAATGAAACACACTACATGAAGTTATGATACTTTTTTTTTTAAATTGAATGTGTCCTTGTTAAACAAGTGCATATACATCTTCCTACATTCCCTAAATTAAGCATAAATGCTTGTGCTATACGTGAATGAAATCAGTCGAGGCAGGATTCGAACTCGCTACCACTGGATTACTAGCCCAGGACGTACCGCTCTGCCATCTGTATTTTATATTATTCTGTATTTTTATATTATGGATGTCTATGGTACTGCTTATATTCCTTCACATTTTAGTGGCCACCAAACAACCGTCTCTGGATGATATCTCTAGCACTTAGGATATCTTAGCTAGCCCCACTTAATGGGAGGAGTTAACTTCGTTAGTATAAGTATTAACCTTTAACAGGTGCTAAGTGCGCTCTTATCAGGAAAGCGGACAACAAGATCCAGCCTATTGCCAAGAACCCGGGTAAGTCGATCTCAGTTTCCTGGTAATAATTTCTCTTGTCCTGTCCAATCTGACCAAATTCAATCCTCAAAATATACAGTCCACTTTAACAAGTTTGGGCAGTGCCGTCCAGAGTGCTATTTTGCAGGTCATGTTTTTCACATATTAGTACTATGTCATCTGCAAATAGGGTCTTTTGGAGGTTGTTGGCTGAATTTCTTTCCTGGGGGGCAAGTCTGGTCCAACCGGCGAAATCAAAACCCTAGTGATTACCCATGTCATGGATATAATTATTATATGGAGTTCTACAATATCTTTAGATGTCATAGAACTCCATATAATAATTATATCAAAATGATATGGGTAATCACTAGGGTTTTGATTTCGCCGGTCGGACCAGACTTGCCCCCCTGGTTAGTTAAGTAGTCCACGACTAAGATGAACAGTAGTGGACTGAGTGCAGATGCTTGATGAAGCTTTATAGGAAATTCTGGTGCATCATAGTTCATCTGCTAATTTAATATATTATTATGATTGCAAATGATATGATGGAATTAAGATGGAAAATGGGGATCCAATAAGAAGATTATTTATTTAAAAATACATATTTTATTTTGATTTTCACTATTTATGTATATATATATATATATATATATATATATATATATATATATATATATATATATATATATATATATATATATATATATATATATATATATATATATATATATATATATATATATATATATATATATATATATATATATATATATATATATATATATATATATATATATATATATATATATATATATATATATATATATATATATATATATATATATATATATATATATATATATATATATATATATATATATATATATATATATAATATATTTTTTTAATATTTCTAATGGAATATAATATATAGGTACATACATACAGAATAAAATATATATTAACATGTTTTTTAATATAACATTTGTTTACATCATAGATCAACCATACTCAACACATTTATTATCAGGGACATGATTTACAAAATCTGGCATTCTATATTTCGTATATCTTGAGATTAGAACAATACTAATCTGAAAGCTATTTTTGAAGAAAAAAGAGAGGGAAAGGAGTACAGTGGTACCTCGACATACAAGTTTAATTCGTTCCACAACCTTGCTCGTATCTTGAATTACTCGTATCTCGAAGCAAATTTCCCCATACAAAACAATTGAACTACCATTAATCCGTTCCAACCCCCAAAATGTCAACACAGTTTTTTTGTTACGTGGTTTTGAATAATAAAAACGTATTTATAAATGACAAATATTTACTGTACAAAAACAAAAAAGGGAATGTAAAGAAATAAATTAGATATCCTCACTGGTCTTTGCCCTTATTGCTACATTTTTTTCACTTTCACCTGTAGGCCGTTTAGAAAAAAAACATGTCCAAGGAGGTTTGTTTCTTCCTCCCTCTCAGAATGTTCCGAAAATGAGTTAGGCAAGTGTCATTAAAAAGATCAGATGCACGACCTATTGCAACTTTTTCTGGGTGTTTCTTTTCCACGAACTGTGAAACTCTCTCCCACATTCCTAAGATCTCCTTTATCTCACTTGTAGAAATAACCTCCTCCTCCTCTGACTCCTCGAAACCAATTTCTTGCATAACCTCCGTATGCTGCTGTGACTGTAACTCTTGTATCTACCGGCCGACCTGCTAAACCGAACTCGTATCTCGAATTTCGCTCGTAACTCAAAGCAAAAAATCACTCGCTCGTATCTCGAAAAACTCGTATGTCGAGGTACCACTGTACATCCATTTTAAGAAATTAGTTCCTAAAAAATACAAGTCTGTAAAAATCGTGCTTTTATGCTCCTCACATTGTTTGCATCAACATATCTTTGTGAATCATCATATTCCAAAATGAAATATGCAAAGAGCGTCTACAGGAATCGACTTACTGATTCTCACCTTGATGACGTATTGAGGGTAGCATGCAGCAAGATTGTCGAAAATTTATCTCAATGTCAAAAATCACTAATTTTGAAATAAAAGCTTGGATACATGTTACTTTTGAGTTTTACTTTTTTCACTATTATAATTTTTAAGGAACCGTATGCTAAAAATGATGTGATATTTTAGTTTATAATTTTTATAATCTCAAATTGTTTTCCAAAAAAATGGAAGGTGAGGGGTTTCATGATTTTTTTTTCATACCAGTATAGTGTTGCGGCCCGCGTAGCTTTACAAATATATGTATGTAGCCCGTAGACAAAAAAGGTTGAGTATCACTGTCATATATAATTAAATATTAACTAAAATAATTGATAATTTATTAAATATGAGAACAATGTGCCCTTCAAGATTGCTAATTTCATCAGCTAAATCCTGCTACTGTGTATCCATTGATGAAATGTTATACAATCCCAATAACACTAAGTTCTCATAAAAATATATTACGTGGTAGATAAATAAATTATTAATAATTTTTAACTGTATAATTTGAATAAAAAAAACTACCATGAGAACAATCCTTACAACAAATTATTATATCATTTTTCATAAAACAACTCCAGGAGCTATAAAAAAAATATGTAGGTATGCCAACCAAATCAAAAACACCCATGTGCTTTGAACAAACAATATTCAAGTTTAAATGTGTCTATGATTTACAGAAAAAAAAATTGATTATAAGAAAGTTAACAAAGCATTTACTTCGAGAAATGTTTGATGATGCCGACTGCCGTGGCACGGTTGGTAAGCCGTTTGTTTTCAATGCGGGCGTCCTGGGTTCGATCCCAAGCAGAAAGAGATATTTATTTAAATACTTTCTCACACTAATATTGCTTCTATGGGCTGGAAACACTGGTAAGTTTTAAGAAATAGCCAATAAACTCGCCACTTGTGTAGGGTGCAAGGAAGTGTTTATTATTATGATCTGTCAATTGATCACCACTCAATACTTAATGAAAATGTATAATACTTAATGAAAATGTATTTCCATTTGAAGTCTTTGGGCTAGTATCTTGAGAATGTTTGATGTCTAAAACATCGTATGAGGCATGCACAAAAATGGGTCGATGGCAGAGCGGTTAGCGCGCTGGGTTAGTAATCCAGTGGTCGCGAGTTCGAATCCTGCCTTGACCGATTTCGTTCACCTACAGCACAAGCATTTATTTGCTTATTTTAGGGAACGTAGGAAGATGTATATGTACTTGTTTAACAAGGACATATTCATTTTTTTATTAAAAAAAAGTAATTTGTTTTAATAAAAAGCATGAACAAGAGCATAATACATCCTCATACATTGACTAAACAAAGCATAAATGCTTGTGCTATAAGTAAACGAAATCGGTCGTGGCAGGATTCGAACTCGCGAACACTGGATTATAATTTTTGCCGAACATCTTGAACGAGCTTCCGGTTGCGCAGAGCGCAAATTTGTGTCTTTTTGCTTCTTTGGTTTACGTGCAAATCGCTCCCCTTCTCGGCTAAAAGTTCAAGTTATTTGGCGACAACTATACTAACCCAGATTTATGCTAATTATTTAACCCAGCAAGCTAACCTCATGTGTATTCAGAAATATTTATAGACATACTAAAGGTACATTTTAGGTAAGACTACACACTACTAAGGATATAAAATAGAATACATTCAATGTGAGGTCTCTGATACATCACAATCATAAAATAAAAAACAACTAATGAGTTCATGGTTGAATTTATCCAGAAAATTAATAAAAAAAAACAATTAATGATTAATCATTTCCCTGATGCAGAAACATATAACAATAAAATTGAAAATAATTTGATAGAAACAAATAACTACTAATAAATTATATAGATCTTTGATTATAGTGTTCCTAAGCACTGATATGTAGGATTTTGCAAACTATACAATATACATATTTTTAAAACAAGTATTTTTCAAAGCTGTTTAATCTTAAATTATTACTCTGAAAATAGTATGTCTTGTTTTAAATTGTATAAGGGGACAAATATGAAAACAAATGCTCTTTAGTTGCGGTGGATGCTGTTACGAAATTTAATTGAAGTTTAAAACTGACAATCCTATTCATAGAAATATCAGCCTACCCTACATTCAGATAATATATAAAAATTGATCAAGTCCCTTAAGCTGATAATATAAAATGAGAAACATTTAAAATTAACAGTTTAAATATTACCTAATTTGAACCATTATATGAAACTCAGTTTGTGATTAACCTAATGAAACAGCAATTGGCTTCAGAAACCAGTCACAAATTATAGTGGTATAAAAAAAGTAAAGGTAATCAAATTTAGTGTACAATCTTTTATAATGAACCACAATACTCACAAAAATTCTATTTCGATATTAAAATACATATTATATTATTCATCTAAATTTTAATACAATATACAACAAGAAAAATACAAATATTGAAAACAAGAATAGATAAAATATATAATAATTGTGTCCACCTTTTCCCAATCTAAGAACTCTATTCATGGTGTTGCCAAGGAATCCTCCAGTTCTGTCCATATCATCGTCGATTCCCCTCAAAAGACGTTCTTGACTTCGAACCTCGTGACCAATATCAATGGACAATGATTTAAGCGCTCCTATCTTTTCGCTCAACTCTTCAGTCATGCGATCATTCTCGGCTTCGAGGACTTCATTGGGGTTTTGTGTTAATGGAGTATAGTTGTAATTATTTGCTCGACGCATCTTATTGGTTCCTTGGCCCGCCACAGCTGATGATTTTCTGTAAACAAAAATAGAATAGAATATTAATTATATTAGTAACATTACCTCTCTTGGGCAATACTTATTAAGGCCACACATGCACTCAAATGTGATTAGTTGCATTGGCGTTTCCTCATTTACTTAACTAATACTGACATTATTGTATTGAAACTAAAGACAGGGACAAAATATAGTATTGCCTACAGCTTGACAGTTACAGAATCATAATATTTGAGAATTCTCTAATTTTTTATTTCCTGGAATATTCCTGAAATTTGCAGGGTTCCTTCTTTACAGGTTTCCTTCTCATGAAAATATTAATTCGGGTTTTAAAATTACCCGAGTTATATGAGGGTAGAAACACAGAATTCGGAGGATCGTTCCACAGCCGGGCTGCTGTGTTAATAAAAGAGTTCGAGAACCAACTCTTTCGTGCTAATTGAAGGTTTACTGTGAATGGGTTTTGAGAGTAAAACGAGTGACTGTATGTGAATGTGAATGGGTGGAAGAGTGACCAGAGATGCAAGTTCTTCTGAGCATTTCCCGTGGTAGTATCTATATTATACTCTTGAATACCGTCCTTGAATCTGTGGTCTAGTGCTTGCAATCCATCAGTCAATGATGGATCGTTATTCAGATGTACAGCACGCCATTGTACAGCATCGAGGGTATTCAGTAGGTATTGGGGTTCGCCACTCCAGAGGTGACTACCATATTCAATATGGTAGTGAGCCCCTGTAATGTAGTTAATGTAGTTGGTTTGTTATAGATACTCCATAGTATCTGTAACAATTTTTTTTATAACAAAAAAAATATAACATACCAACATATAGATAGATTTGCTGTTAGGGTAGGGTGCTTTCGTTGAAAGAGTTTCCTCTTCACAGAAATTAGGCAGGCTTGGGTTTTTGGTACATTAAAAGTGACAAGATTTCTTTCACCCCAAGGAGTGGAGGTTGTTATATATTTTAAGATTTATGTCTTTTCGAGCTTCTGATACATCACTTTGCTTAGGAGGCTTGTCAAAAGAAAAACTATCATGGACTGTACTGTCATCAGCATAACAATGGATGGGTGCGCATGAAAGCAAGTCATTTATGTGTAGGAGGAATAGGGTCGGAAATAGAATGGACCCTTGAGGTACTCCTGCATTGATAGAACGGGGAGATGAAGAGCAACCGTCCACTACAGTAACAACTTCACGCTCTTTCAGAAAGTTCTCAATCCATTTACACAGAGATGGGGGAAGTCCATAAGAGGGGAGTTTAATTAAAAGACCTCGATGCCAAACCCGATCGAAGGCTTTAGTAATATCAAGGGCGACAGTTTGAGCTTCTTCAAAGCGTTTCATAACCCGACCCCAAACAGATCTGTCGTGTCATTGTATATATACCATATTGTACTACATTATACTATTGTGAATATATGGATCAATGACAAACTCTGTTATTCATTGATAAAATAGGTCAAAAACGGCTCCACTCAACTCAATAACTGCACTGTGACTAACTAATCTATTAACTAAGAATCAATTTTGTCAGGAAATAAGTAGGTTAATATTATATGGAAACAATGTTGAAAAATGTTATTATGATTTATAGGTACCTGAAGATATCTATGTTTCGGTAATGTTTATATTGTTCGGGATTATTGCGACTTGTGTGAGCAGGTTGGAATTTTTGAAATGATATTATAATTATATTTCTATTTTGAATATTAATATACCTGTTTCTATAAATATTAGTCGAAATTTTGTTTTTAATATTTATAAGAATTATGTTTACTACCTAATAAATTTGGCTGGCTAATTTAACAAATAATGATCATTAAGTTAGAAAATGATTGTAAAAGAACACGTCATTAGTATCAAGTAGCATGTAATATTTTAAGGTAAAACTTACATACCTAAAAACAGTAATTGAAAATATTGCATGTATGAGGCCACAATAAATCTGATGACGAATTCAATTTAAAGCAAGATTTCTTTGCAAAAATACTTATAATATTAACAAATTATGTATATATACAGATATATACTGATATTGACATTTGACATATGTCAAAAGTACATCAAAAAGTCTATTTTATCTATGGTAATATTTACATTTTAAATAATCAATCGCAGTTTCGAATTTTTTCGCAGTAAATATAAAACACGTCTGCCAAGAATTGAAAATGACCATTGAAAAAAGCATGTAACGTAGAAAAAACAATGTTAATCCTATAGTTAATACCCCTTATTCAGTAACTATTGTAACTAAAATAGGAACGTACTAAAATTGTAGATTTTAGATTTACGATCTTATTTCAGCGTTATAAAATATTAATTTGGACTAAATGGAATAGAAACGTATCTATGTTGGCCGGAACGTTCTTAAAAAGTTACTGAATCAGATATTTTATAATGCTGAAATAATACCGTTGATCTAAAATCTACAATTTTAGTACGTTCCTATTTTAGTTACAATAGTTACTGAATAGGGGGTATTACCCCCTATTCAGTAACTATTGTAACTAAAATAGGAACATTCTAAAATTGTAGATTTTAGATTTACGGTCTTATTTCAGCGTTATAAAATATCAACTTGGACTAAATGGAATAGGAACGTACCTATATTGGCCGGAATGTTCTTATAAGTTCCTGAATTAGACGAATTTTGAATATTTATGAAAATTATGAAAAATTCATCATTTTCATAATTATTCATAATACGTCTAATTTAATAACTTTTTAAGAACGTTCCGACCAATATAGGTACGTTCCTATTCCATTTAGTCCAATTTGATATTTTATAACCCTGAAATAAGACCTTAAATCTAAAATCTACAGTTTTAGAACGTTTCTATTTTAGTTACAATAGTTACTGAATAGGGGGTATTGTCAAGCTTCTCGAGACATTTCGCAGTTGAGGGAGGACAATTTGAATATTATATCAACCAAGCAAACTATACCTTCTTGTGATATTTGATACTTTATACTGAACATTATATTTGATGTGTCTACGATGTTTGTGCTTTTATGTAGAAATAAATAAAATTATTCATTTATACATAAAAACATCTAGAAATAAATAAATATAAATCGAATATTTTTAGAAATTTCCAACATTACTGAATTGAATTATATTCAAAAAATAATATTATTATGTGCATACAAAATATCACGTCACAATATCCATTTTATTACAATGTGAAGAATAAATTAAGCGTGAGCGCCATACATAAATACAAATACTTCTTACTTGGTTTATACATTAATTTTTGTTTGAATATAAAATACGTTATTGGCAAAAAAATACGTTAAAATACGTTATCTTGAAATGTTTCGATAGTTTATTCCGTATTTTATTTTATCTTGCATAGCAATCAAAAAGTAAAAAATATTTGTATTCATAAATAAATTTGCAAATTGAACTTGCTACTGAAGAAGCATATTTTTATAAAAGCATACTATTATTCACTCTTATAATTACTTTTTTTTATTTACGTCAATATAATCGTGGTATAATTTTCGCCAAACATCTTGAGCGAGCTTCCGGTTGCGAAGAGCGCAAATTTGTGTTTTATTGCTTCGTTGGTTGACGTGTAAATCGCCCCCCTTCTCGGCTAAAAGTTCAAGTTATTTCGCGACAACTAGGTATAATATAGAAAATAATTTCACTATGATAAATTATTTATCTAGAGAATAATTCAAAATTGATCGTGACATAGGGATTTAGGTATATCAAAATTGAGATATTAAGTAATGCAGTTACTTATATGCAAAATAATGCAATATATTATAGTACCTATGTATGACCTTTGCAATTTGTTTTTATGCAACACGACTATCCGACTGCGACAGCAAAATAAAAAAACTATGATCATGCGCAGAGATCTAAATGCGATGATGCAGACTATTGACCTAAAAACTATTTATATTGCAATATTATACAAATGTACTTTTATATTCTTACTCAAAGAAATGTACAACATTATAATTTAACCCTTTTTATATATTCTATTCGTTGTGATGTAACTATTTCACAAATTGACCGCGCGGCGATTCATTTTTCTTTTTTATTTTCCTCAGTTCTCTTCGGCGGCAGTAGTCATCCATGGAATTCTATATTCGGTGGCTATCGGTGCTGTGTTCAGGTTGTTCCGTTTCCGTAAATTCAGTGTGAAATTCAGTTTGCGATTGTCCTTCTTGGATATTGTTGTGATAAGAGTGGCGTTAGTGGTTTTCTATAAATAGTGTTGTGATCGAAATATTTAAAAAAAATCTGCCACAATGTTCAGTGGTATTACCGGTACGTTTATTTTTATTTTATATGCTTATTTATCAACAACACAGCACACGTACGTTTGATACATATATTTATTTTGAAAAAAAAAACAATTTGTTAATAAGTCTTGAAATACATACATTATTTTTGCGACGCAAAAACCATAGTCATACAATATACTGAAAAATACAACATAAAATGCATTTCAAATTTCAACCATGATTTCAACATTTATTTATAAATGTGCATATTGTACATTCATTTTTTTCTTAAAATATGTTTTTTTAACTTTATTGAAAAAAAAATCATATAATTTTAAGCGAGATAAACATCGATAAAATTATTAAAAATAGCATCTGTGTCTATTTTCATAGCTTGATAATTTAAATTTACGCGGAAAGTATATTTTTATCGACCATTGAATGATATTGACCAGTGGAAAAGTGAAAACCACTTTGAACATAATAATACCTATTATTTAACATGTATTAATATAATATCTTCATGCTTAGATTGTCTTCATGGTATATTAATATATCTTTCACGATATATATTATTATTTATTCAAATATATTCTTATCCTATCTTAATATTCTTTTTTTTTTCTTAAATTTCTATTAGATTCTAGCTAGATTTTTTTGAATATTTTTTTTTCCATTGCAATTTGCTTTTTTATATATTTATAAATATGTGGATAATTTATTCAATGCATTTGCATGTTTCATTAAAATGCATCGGTATTTATTAGTCATCAATACAAATGGAAGGCCAAAAGAAAAAAAAAACATTTTAATTAAAAGTTTCTAAATTAGGTTTTAACTTCTACAAAAAAACGACTAATGATAATATTACGCAAATATTCAACCAGAGACTTTAGAGTGAGTTTGTTTTTATTACTATTATACTAATTATAAACATAGGAATGGCGTTAGGTTGAGTTGATTAGTGTTGTCTATCGAACATACATTCTTGTATTGTCCTTGTTTTAATGCCGGTTGGTATGCTGTTGTGGATGACATCATCTTACGCCATTGCGCTAACGTCAACATTTAAATATATTATGTAGGATAACATAATAATATAGGTGATGTAAATCTAAATTATTATTCATTATCATTGTATCCATCCAATTCTCAACCGTTAATAATTTATTTCAATGTTTTTTAAAATAGAGTATTTTTTATTTCATACTCGAGGTTATTATTATTATATGAATGTTCGTAACAATGTTAAATGTACTAATGTTAATTAAAATGGTAAGCGTTCTTACACGTTATGCAGTATTGTTAAAGTTTTAGTTAGGTACCTCCCAACACGAAGGTTTGATACTAATAGGTACCTATCTCTTTATAGTGAAGTAAATAAAGTTATGGTTTTCCTCAGTTCAAACGAAAAAAAAATCTTTCTAATTTCTATAGGGTGTCTCAATAAGAGTGCACTATTTACATAGTTTCAAAGTAAAAACATGTATTCATTGAGTAAGTTGTGATATTTTTATTGCATTGTAAAGTAGACATGTTCCGATTAATTATAGAATAAAATATCCAGCAAATGGCCCCCGCAGCTCTGATGACAGGCATTACTCTTTTCGTGAAATTTTCGATGATTTTTTGAAAAAAATATGGCTGTATCTCACTGATGACGCGTTGTATCTCGGCCTTGAGCTCAGGAATTGTTTTTGGTTTATTTGCATATATATATATACACAGGATTTAACAAAACCCCAAAGAAAGAAACCACACGGGGTTAAATCGCGTGATCTTTGTGGCTAGTTGACATTAGAATTTCGTGAGATGATTTGGTCTGGAAATCGTTGCTGCAATAAATCTATTGTTTCATGTGCGATGTGGCAGGTGGCACCGTCCTGCTGAAACCACATGTCGTCCAGATTTATGCTGTCCAGTTGATATCACAAGAACACCGTTATCAGGTTCCTGTAACGAAAGCCGTTTACAGTCACTGCAATTCCGGTATCATTATCAAACATGTAAGACCCATTCACGCCGCCTGACCAAAATCTGCACCAGACAGTTACTCGTTGTGGATGCATTTGTTTCTCCTGGATCGCGTGAGGATTATCTGAGCCTCAAATTTGACAGTTTTGTTTATTCACGAAGTCATTCTGATGGATATGCGATTCATCAATGAAGATAAATTTTGGCGAAAAATAGCTCCATTTTTGTAATGTGTTTTCACAATTTTAATGTATTTTTTTATTGTGTAGCCCTTCATTTTTGATAATCGGAACAATCATAGGTGACAGCTGTCAACTTTTAGAGTTGCCACCTGTAAGAAAAAAAATGACAATATTTAAAAAGTGTACTCTTATTGAGACACCTTTATATGATCGTAAGTTAGTAATTTGAGCACATTAATTGATATGTACTATTTACTATCCTTAGGTATTATATTATACTCTTTGTGTACTACGTAGTTCGTAGTATTTATAGTTCAATGTTTTAGCCTGGGATTGCCACAAATACATTATATTTTCATGATTATATACTATACAAGTAGGTATACTTGTGCATGAGTTTTTTTTAAATACTCAATTGGATTTATTTTTAAAAGACATCTTGGGAGCAAGTCTGGTCAACAGCCGGAATTAAAACCATCTATGTTTACACATATCATGGATATTATAATAATTATCATATGGAGTTCTATAACATCTTATGATATTATAGAACTCCATAAGATAATTATATCCATGATATGGGTAAACATAGATGGTTTTGATTCCGCCGGTTGACCAGACTTGTCCCCCTGGTCATATTATTTTCTTATTTAGGGCATGAAACAATTTGTTTCGCAATAAACTATTAGAGAAAATGACCGCGCCCACAAATTTATGACCTAGTTTGCATGCTAAAACATAATAATATGATATTCAATTTATCTTACATTTGTAGATAATTTCATTACTTATTGGAGGATATTTTATTATTTTTCGTGAATTTGTATATTATTATTTCCTCTCTAAACGTATTATTTACTTCAAATTAAACAATTGACGATCTATCTAAGTATGTGTGCTGAAATAGATCCTGAATTATACAAAAATCACCTGTAACTTAGTCAAAAATTAATAGAATTGATATTTTTTACAAATTGATCGTTTTTTTTTATGATATTAACACTATTCGTTGCGTAATATTTTCTATGAGTGTTCAATTTAATATATAGAATTAAACATTCCATAATTTCCGGCAAATAACTTGAGAATTTTCGTCATGCAGGGGAGTATTTTTTTCCGGAGACTGAAATTTGCGCTCTGCGCATTCCTCGTGACATTCTCAAGTCATTTACCGGTAACTATATCTGATACAATACAAGATAATATTATTATAAGATTAGTTACGTAATTAGAAAGAAAATTTTATTTTAGTAGAACTCATTTTATACCCTTTTATCCTACCCTGCTATTTTTTATCCGGTTGTAATAATCATTTAATTATTGAGTAGGTAAATCATATTGAATAATACTATGCATGAAATCATAAATTGTTTTGGTAGATTAGTAGTATTGTTGATTTTCCCTTAAAGTTTATGTATAATATTGTAAATCATGAAATCATTAAAAAATATATTTTATAAATAAATAATTGATATTGTTATTTTTCATGCTACCTCACCTGAAATTTCAGATGGTGAGTAAATAAATTATCAGTTTTTCAAATAAGCTTTTGAGGTACGCCACAGAACTTGGACATTTGGAACATTAATTTTCTCTATAAATTACTTGTAGAAGCATATTTCCTTTAAATCCTTTCCATGCCATTGTCCCCTCACCGATGTATGAGAATTGTCACTTGTCAAAATAATTTTGGGTGACAATAAGTGTCAAGGAAGAAATTAATCAGTACAAGTTTGAAGACCACTGCGTGTGGATGTGTGCGCAGAAAAAATAATCAGTGAACCAGGAATATAGAAGCATCGGTGAGATCGTTTAAAAATACAGTCCACTACCTACCATCTAATACCCATCACCTGATGTTTTCTACATAATATTTTGGCCCTTCTAACCGAATTTGAAGTGTTTTTTTGTGTTATTTGTTGCGAATTCTGCATGTTGCGGTGGTTTCAAATAGTAATTTGTAGTTACAATATTATGGTGATTAATTATCACATAATATTATTTTGTGATTATTGTGAGGTATAATAAGGTACCATATTAATGTTAATAACATTATTGTGAATGCAGTCGGGTAGAATAAAATACCACATTATTATTGATACAGTGAATTTGTGTTTGCATGCAATTATAGTTTATAAGTATAAGTTTAAAGTTTTAAAATGGCTGATAACATTAAAGCAAGGATGTTAAATGCTATTTCTAGAATTAGGAATACATATGAATTAAGAGATCTGTGTGAAAAAGGCAATATCGAACGAGATGAAATATTTTTAGCTAGGTGTCAGAGAGTTGATGAATGGTATAAATTGGTCAATGAATTAAGTGACAGCTTGATTGGAATATATACTGATACAAAATGTGATACAGAGTTGAAAGAGTTGAGTGAAATAATTCAGAAAAGTGACATTATGTATTTTGAAATAATGAGAATTAAAAATCGTTTATCTAATGGTGTGAAAATAAATGCAACTGATGTATGTAATAAAATTCAGAGAGCTCCTATAATAAATTTACCTGTTTTTGATTCCAACGTCGAAAATTGGAATTCGTTTCATGACATGTTTGTGTCATTGATTCATGATAATATTGGATATACAGACATAGAAAAATTTCATTATTTGCGAACGTCCATAAAGGGATTTGCATCAACATTTGTTAATTTACCACTGATTAGTGATAATTATAATATTGCTTGGAGTACATTGTGTGGACATTATACTAATACAAGATAACAATTTGAATATTACATGAATAAAATGTTTCAATGCAAATCTTTAGTTGGTGAAAATGTAGGGCAATTAAGCGAATTATATCATACATTTAATGAAAAATATAAAAAGGATATTAATATGTTAAAATACAAAAATCAATGCGATAATCCTCAACTGCAGAAGTTGAATTGTTTTATAGATAAACAGGGACTTGTCAGAGTGGGCGGAAGAATTAGATATTCTGCACTACCCGATAAAATGAAATTTCCAATATTGTTGCATAAGCATAGTGAGTTTGGAAAATTATTGATAAATTATTTTCATATATCATATTTGCATGTGGGTCCCAGATCACTGCAACATTTAATACAACGGAAATATTGGATTGTTTCAGCGAGAAATAGAATTAAGTCTGTTTTGTCAAGCATCGGTGAGATCGTTTAAAAATACAGTCCACTACCTACCATCTAATACCCATCACCTGATGTTTTCTACATTACTCATTATGTCATTTATGCCTTGTGTCATATAAAGAACTATTCGTATATTAAAGCCTCCTCAAATATAATTATTTCTTAATTCATTAAACATCCACCATCAGGGCCGGATAAATCATAGAACAATCAGGAACAAGAAGTCAGAGCGGTTGTCTTTAAAAAGGCGCTTAAAATTCTAAAATTTTAATCATATAAATTAAAAATCCGCAGGCATGGCGCTCGGTTCTCTTTGAGTACCCGGATAGAGGCACGACATGATGGTGTGTGAAGACGCGAATATGAAATTAAAGTAAAAATGAAAAGTAGAAAAAGTGGACTGTATTTTTAAAGGGCGTTTCGTTGCAACCACTGCAAGGCAAAGGAAGGATAAAGGAACACTCACTTACTTGACTTTTCCTTGGTGCTCTGCCTTGTTAGATGGTCACAACTTTCACTAGGATCCCACACACACACACACGCGGTAAGAAAACAATTATGGCGAATTTCGGTGAGTTATGAGGAGCGGTAAAACGGGTGAGATGTGGGTGGTGTCGACAGGACGCGGTTTGAAAGGAGACTGATTTTGGATGTAGGGTGGGCAGCAATTGCAACAATATTATATGTCATTTGATATAAAAAATGCGACAATAATTATAATGACATATTGGCGTCAACATTTTCCCCGCCCTTAAAGGGTCACCTTTAAAAAAAGTTAAATGCGTGATGCGAATATGTATGATGCGATGCGTGGAAGTTTAAATAAAAGTGAAATGCGTGATGCAAGTATGTATGATGCGATGCGTGGAAGTTTAAATAAAAAAAGTGAAATGCGTGATGCAAATATGTGTTATGTGTGATGCAATGCGTGGAATTATACATAAAAAAAATATATATAATAAAGTAAATAATGTTAAATTATCATAATATAAGATACTTAGTAATATTATATATAAAATAAAGTATACATATATACATCATATAATATGATGAAATTATTTTGAATTTTAAGGACTATCATTTGTTCAGATAACTCCGTATCGGTAGCGCTGATTGACAAGAAGTGTACACATAAGAAAGGCACAATTCACATAAATCATTACGCATACCTAAGGTACGCGGTATTTTTGTTTTATTAAAGAGTGGAAGCTCTGAACAGAACATATCCCAAATATTTATGATGCGGCTGTGCGGTTTGCCATTCCAGTCTAGTCTTAATAGCCATAGCTCTTTTCTTACTAATTTAGCGAATAGAACGACAGGCGCTACTGGTCCAGTTACGTCCCATATCTTAATAACAGTAGCTAATATAGTGCGTTTAATAAATTTCAAATAAGAAGCAATAAATATAAAATCAAAATTATTATTTATTTTTGAATAATTTACGCTCAAAATCCTATGTTGTGCGGTTTTATTAAATTTATAAGGAACATTAGCACTACGAATCGCGGAAATACTATTCAAAGCATTTTTAAATTTATTAAGTTTCTTCATGAAGCGAAGCGTATGGCATGACCTGAACATGAGTCCAAAACAAACCCTGTTAAAGTGATATGTTGTGAACTGATTCTGTGACTTAAGGCGATTAATTATAAGTCGGAAATGACGATCATGGACATTCATTGCCACTTGCAAAAACATCAGTTTACTATCAGCGGAGAGTGCTATATGAGATAGCTGAAAATGAAAAATAATAGTAAACTGATCACCTTGTAAATCTGGACTACAATAAAGTACATCATTGAGTGATGCATTCTTGCGTAATTTGGTCGTAGACATGACCTTTTGTGTTATTACGTAGAGCGGTATAATGATACAAGCGGGGTAAATTAAATCATAAGCGAGATAAATAAAATTATTAGCGGGATAAATTAATTTATAAGCGGGGTATGTTAAAGTATAAGCGGGATAAATTAAGCCATGAGCGGACGCGGGTGATAAATATTCTTTCTCGAGATATTTATCATATATAACTGCATCATACGCAGATCGAAAAAGGTATTCACTCTCAATCCTTTCCAAAGATAGAGTGAGCGGTACAGCGGATTGCGATTTATAAATTTGCCAGAAACCATTATTTGACATATTTATATCAAATTCGATAAAGTCAAATACTGTGGTACAGCAGGCTATAGTTAAATTTTCTTGGTTAAATAAAGCGGGAACAGTTTCCATAATAACGTAACTGATTGTAATCTGTATAGTGCGCAGAATTACAGCGGAATGGAAAAGTAACACGAAGACATCGATAGGTATTGAAAGTAAATTATTGTTAATTTTATCGACAACGAGCGACGTAATATTATATTTTATGTCTTTATTGTATTTCGATGAGAATTGAAAATAAACAAATTTATTTGTATATTTATTAGAGGCACCGATACCTCGAACCGATATATTATTTAGGTAAATATTTAATTTCAGTTTATTATAAAACTCTGATGTCACAAAGTTACTATGAGATGCACCATCTAATAAGCAACTAATGTTATGTTTAACATCATGAGCGTCATAAACAGATTCGACTGTCGTTGTGAGAAATGAAGTTGTGTTCTCGTTACGTTGGGCGCTAAGTGTGCGATTATCGTTTGATATATTCACACTAGTGTGCGACAATGCGTTAAGCGAGCAGAGCGAGTTATATTCAACTGTCGAAGTAAATACAATTGCAGCGACATGCAGGTCGTGCAGATGCGATAGAGATGGCTGTTCAACTGATAACTGGGTAAACAAAGACAGCCACGCGGTAAAGGACGTCAAACTGATCACGGGTGCGGAATTATGAGAAGTAGATGCCCTATCTGCGGCATGCGGATGGGGGAGAGGTGGCTGCACACCTGACAGTTGCGTGAATAAAGGCGGCAGCGAGGTAAAAGATGACAAACCGAGCACCAAATTAGGAACTGCGGTTGAAGCAGATCCATTACCGGTAACATGTAGCTTGTGCGGATGCGGAATATATAGATGTTTATCTGACGGTTGCATAAATGCAGGTGATGGCGAACCAGTGTAAGTCCTACGAAGCACAAGTGCGGAATTATGTAAAGCAGTCGAAGACAATACACTGGCGAAGGTATGCTGTATATGCGGATGCGGAGAAGAAAACTGCTCAAGTGACAGTTGGGTAAATGCAGATGGCGGCATGATTATGGATGACAAACCGAATGCGGAATTATACAAATCGGTTAAAAAATATGCACTGGTGGTGAAATGCGGTTTATGCGGGTGTGAGGAAGGTAGATGCTCACCTGACGATTGCATTACTGCAGGTGACGGCGTGGTTATGGATGTCGAACAAAGTGCGGAATGAAAATCGGTCGAAGAATATGCGCCGGTGGCGAAATGCGGATGCGAGGAAGGTAGATGCTCATCTGAGGATTGCATTAATCTAGGTGGCGGCATGAATATGGATGACGAACCGAATGCGGAATTATACAAATCGGTTGAAAAATATGCACTGGTTGCGAAATGCGGTTTATGCGGATGCGAGGAAGGTAGATGCTCACCTGACGATTGCATTACTGCAGGTGACGGCATGGTTATAGATGTCGAACAAAGCACGGCATTATGTAAAAGAGTCGAAGAATATACGCTGGTGGCGGAATGCGGTCTATGCGGATGAGAGAGGGGAAGCTGCTCACCTGATGATTGCGTAATATCAGGTGGCGGCGCGGTCATTGGATTTGAACAGAGCGCGAGTGCGGTAGTTAAATTAGATTCAGTAGTGGCGACATGCGGTTGATGCGGATGCGGGTTTTTTACGTCAATTAGACTTTCATCATATAAGTTATCGGGAGAATATATGTCTCTTGAATAGAAGTTCTCTTGGTCTAACGCCGTTTTTGAGTCAGATTCAATTTTTGATATAACATATTTCACTCTCCAGTACATGTCTTCGAAAGAATTCCACATGTCAAACTCTGGTTCTCCATTATTCAATCGCATATTTAAAATATTATACTCTTCCAACGTTTCATCAAACTCAATACGCAGTGTGTCAATACAAACTGCGGCGGAAATTATATCTAAATTATCTTGTACATTCTGCACCTTGGTAGAGCGATCATGAATCATTTGCAAGCACGAAAAAATATAATTCAGTTTTTCTAATGCTATTTGCAATAGTAAGCTCTTATCGACGTCCATTTTAAGAATTTATATTTTCTCTAATTGCGATATATTAAAGATGGTCTTAAATAATAGGCACGTCAAAATATGTATAATTAAAAGATAAGTAAGTATAAAAGATAAGAATTAAATTTTATAATGTGAAAATGTGTAGAAAGACGGCGCGGAAAATAAGCGATCGGGTAAAAGTAATTTAATAAATATAATTTAATAACATAAAAATATCAATTCAACAAATAATAATTTAACTTTAATTTTGAATACATAATATTAAACAGTCGGCGCAGATTCCGCTTGTTTCGTTCGGCCGAATTCTAACACGTTTTTATTATTATCGTTGATAGAAGTAGTACGTACCTATTGACTCGATGCAATACAAGAATATTTTTTATCGCCTTGGTCGAAACAGTTGACGATGTAACAAGAATTATATATCAAATTGTAGGGTACTTTAAAATATAATATATTTATTTCCGAGCAATATTTTAACACAAAAAAATAAGGATATAAAATAAATATATATTGCGGTAGATTATGAACTAAATTAATAGTTTTAAATAAGAATATAAATATATAATTAGGGTTAGGTATATAATAAACATAGGTACTTATATAGATATAATGTAGGTATAATGCGGATTGGTTATGCACTTAAAAAATAAGTGCTTATTTAAATATATAGCGGAAATTTTATGTAAATGCGATTTGAACATAAACAAGTTTATATTAATAACCTTTTATGTTCATTTTACTATGGCAAATAGGTATATCGTGTCATAAATAAATGCGGTTTGAATATAAATAAGTTTATATTAATAACTATTTATATTCGTTATAAAGGATGCGGTTAACACGACATAAATATATGCTGAGTGGATAAATTATACAGAGCGGGTAGAATTATGTTTTATATTTGATGCGGGTATGTTATATAAATATATTAATAGCGGGTTGATATATAAATATTAGAAAGTGAGTAATCCTTTATATAAGTTATGATACAAATAGGTACATAATGGCATATCACATAGAAAATAATTATAAAGAAGAGCGATTTAATATATAATAAATATGTGGTGTATACGACAAATGTACCTACATTTGTATGTCCTGTGACATGTTATAAAAATAAATTAAATATGTATATTTAATATTATAATATACATTAATATATTTATTAATTGTAATATGTGTGAGATGTAAGTTATGAATGCGGTTCAAGAATGATATACCAAAATGTTAGCATATCCGTCTCGGATTGACCAAAATGAATATGAAATCCGACTCGTTAAGGACCAAAATGAATGAAGACGCGAATATGAAATTAAAGTAAAAATGAAAAGTAGAAAAAGTGGACTGTATTTTTAAAGGGCGTTTCGTTGCAACCACTGCAAGGCAAAGGAAGGATAAAGGAACACTCACTTACTTGACTTTTCCTTGGTGCTCTGCCTTGTTAGATGGTCACAACTTTCACTAGGATCCCACACACACACACACGCGGTAAGAAAACAATTATGGCGAATTTCGGTGAGTTATGAGGAGCGGTAAAACGGGTGAGATGTGGGTGGTGTCGACAGGACGCGGTTTGAAAGGAGACTGATTTTGGATGTAGGGTGGGCAGCAATTGCAACAATATTATATGTCATTTGATATAAAAAATGCGACAATAATTATAATGACATATTGGCGTCAACAGTGTGTATGTAAAAAATCCCGCTTATTACGATTCGTCATTTTAGACTCGATCTAATTTTACATAATTTTAAATTGTTCTACAGTTAAAATTCAAAAAAATTGGGGGGGGGGGGCGGATTCAAATATATTGCTACGGGCGCAAAAACACGTTTATCCGGCCCTGACCACCACAAACTAGAGTTGTACAAAATAATTCTCAAACGACTCAGCCCGGGTCAATGGCGGCTCAATCTTATTGACAAGATCGTCTAAAATAAGAAGTAGCAAAAGCAGTATAATATTATAAAAAAGTGAAAAGACATCAAATACTCGATAAATTTGTAGTAGGATAAGTTAGGTGTTACGTTACGATTCAATAGGAAACGATCACAGAAGAATTTGAAACAATTGAATTCGTCATAGTTTGCCTTCCAGACTGTCAAAATGATACGAGATATCTCTTTTTGGGCGCCAATTTAACAAAATGAGATGTATTTTATTTGTAGATTTAATTTATTATATTTCATAATACTATATTAACGTTGTTCGATATCTATTTTACGAAATTATTACAGCTCTGTGTAAAAACGGGGGAAGTCTTGTAGTAGAATAAGTAAGGTGAACTTGTGATTAAGAAATAATTAATAGTGTGAGTAGTGAGATTATATAGATATAAAGCGGTTGGGTAAGACAAAAGATGAGACCGATATAGAGTGTTAAGTATTTATATGTCAATTGTTTGTAACTGTGAAAATTATTTAGAAAAAAAATGTGTGTAATATTAAATGACGTATGTGAAAGTGTGATAAATGTATAAGTGAAGTAAGAATAACTAAGGGGGTCAGGGAGTCCAGGGGGTAGGCGAAAAGAGGAGAGGCGAGTGCAGAGTGGGATTCTGAGGTTGATAATTGAATATGTACATATGTATTGACACTGCAAACGAGGAAAACGAGTAAAACGACAGTTCACCGGTTGGCGCTGTAAAAAAATTTAATGATGTTTAATATTTTTTAAGATGATTACCCACCGAAGTAAATCACTTTAGCGAACCAAAGTAAAAAGGCTGCCAGATGAGTGTAAAAAAACTAAATGCAAAAGATACCGGAAACGCATTTTTTTAGAGTCGAAAAAATATCGAGAAAGCATGGACGACCCTGAAAGGGACTATATGTAAGGCATCGAAGAAAGTTTGTGGTATTGCTAAAAGAGGTTGAAATCGTTGAAAGAAAGGCGACGCATGGTGGAATGAGAGAGTTATAGCTGTAGGTGAAACTAAAAAAGCATGAATGGAATTAATAGCTGCGAAAGGATCGGATAGTGAAGAAAGAGCAAAATAGAATTCAAGAAAGTATTAAGACACCGTAAAAAGAGAAAAAAAATGGTATGAAAGAAAAAGAGAAAAAAAAAATGGTATGAAAGAAAAAAAGAGCCTGAAAATAGGCAACGACTTTCCTGGAAACAAAAATATTCTGGAAAGGCGTAGCGAATATGTAACTGTTGTGAAAGCGTCGCAAGGAATTAATGATAAAGATGAAAAAATAAAAATGGATAAAGATGGATTGAAAGAACAACAGAAAGAATATTTCAAGGAGCTGATGATAGCTTTATAATCGGGGGTGCGAGTCAAAGATCATGGTAAGTAAACGAAAATGAAAGATGCTGGGTATGACAGTGTATCAGCTGAACTTCTAAAATATGGTGGCGAACAGACTTTGGAGTTGTGTCTCTCTCTCTTTTTAACATGTGTCGGCTTTCGTGGCTCAGTTGGTTAGTGACTGCTGATCCAAGGGTCTCGGGTTGGATTCCCAGTGGAGACACAGTTTTTTTAATTGTGTTTCAGTCTGGATCTGTGAGACGATTAATATCTTAAGTCTTCAGAATGTGGCAACTTGTTATTGGGTGTGTGTTAAATAATTATTTGACAAAGCACCTGTAATTTGCCCGAGAAGCTACGCAAAATAAATAAATAAATAAAATAAAAAGTGTTGGGAAGCGAGACGCACTCCTTCAGACTGGAGAAATACAATCGTGGTATCTTTGTATAAAGGTAAAGGATCGAAGCTGCACTGCAAAAACTATAGAACCATAAGTTTGCTAAGCTCAGTTGGTAAGATGTATGCAAGGATTCTGGATCAAAGAGTACGAATGGTTACAGAAAGCAAGATATAGGATGTCCGAGGAGGGTTCGTGGGCAGAAGAGGATGTATTGACCATTTTTTTTCTCTACGTATAGAAAAGATTCTGGATAAAAACCAGAAACTTTTCTGTGCCTTTATAGACCTAGAAAATTCCAATGACAAAGTTGTCAGAGAAAAATTATGAAATATACTATCAATGTACGGAGCTGATACGCGCAATCGCGTTTTTATATGAGAGCAGCGAAGCATTTGTTTGTATCAACGACACAGTTACAGCGTGGTTCTCTATAAATAATGGCGTTAGACAGGGGTGCGTGCTTTCACCATGGCTCTTTAATCTGATGTGCATCGATTTCTGCATAATAGCCCTTAGGGATGAAATCGAGGTTCTGAAACTGAGTACCTACTGTCACAGTGCGTGATTTGATGTGTGCAGATGATAAGGTACTGTTAGTAGAGAGTAAAGAAACGCGAACAACAGACAAGTTCATGAATGTTGACGAGGCGATGAATTTGTTTTAAGTTAGAAAAATGTGGCGTTCGGCTCTGCTTACCCCGTGAGGGACTGCGTGATGTTGTGTATGTATAATTATTGTCAAAGAAAAATTTTAAACTTGACATAGGTTTAAATCATGCACTCTATTTCAGAATGCAGGTCTTAAATATAACCTTTAATAATAAACAAATACGTTAGTAAAAATGTTGACCAAAAGAATATTTTTTAATGTTATCTTGGGTTTAATAAATGCATCAGTTTAACAATTAAATGAAATAAATACGAAAAATCAAGAAGCACAAAAATAATATATGTAAGTTAAATTTTTATTTTATATTGTACTAGCTTTTATGTCCCGCCGTTGGCCAAGAATGTAAATTAGTGAAGGAATAAGCATTCGTTTATATAATATTGTCATAAAAAATATTTGCTAATTCGTAGTAAGAAAAAGTTGTTTGAAATTTAATTGAGTTTAAGCGATGTAAAATGTTCAAGTGATGGCCACAACCCATTTGTTTTTATATATAAGTAGGTACATACAATTTCTGCACGCATGGACTATGGTAAATGGTTTTAAATATGACTGATTATAAAGAGACAACGTTGTAAAGAGTTTGGATTTGGCCACAACCCCTATTTTTATATATTGTCATCGAACGCAAATGTGTTTTAAATATTTAGTAATTTTGGATGATGAGAAATGGCTTAAAAATTAAATAAACAAAAGTACTGAAAAGATTCTAGTGTTGGTCACATCCCATTCGTTTTTATATTTTTCGTCAAGTGTGCATACCTATAGATTATTATATTTTTGCACAATAAAACTGATCTACATTACAGAAGAAGACTTAAATAGTTTTTAATTTGAATATAAACGTTGTGAAGAGTCCAGTAATGGCCACAACCCCGATTTTTTATTATATTGTCATCAAAATCAAATATGTAGTTATTGAAAATTAAGCAATATATGATGATATAATAAATGGTGTAAATTTCGATTGAAAAAAAGTATTGAGAAGATTCTAGTGATGGTCACATCCCATTCGTTTTATGTATTTTCGTCAAGTGTGCATGTTGTTTATAATATTTCTATACAATAGACTATAAGACTTAAAACTAACCCAAAAGACTAAATGAAAAAAAAAGAATAAGTATAAGACTATAACAAATAGTTTGTAATAAAAACTGACCCAATGGTCTACATAAAAGATCCAATAGAAGAATTACACAATAGTAAATGTATTATATAAAAAACTGACCAAATGGTCTTCATAAAAGAAGAAGAAGATGAATTGAAATATTGGAAATATTTTATATAAAATTCACCCAACGTCTACATTAAATAAGAAAACGAAGAATTAGACTAAAGGAAATAGTTTGTATAAAAACTAACCAAAAGATCTACAAAAAATAAGAAAAAGAAGAATTAGACTATAGAAAGTAGTTAATATAAAAACTGACCCAAAGGTCTACATATTAGAAGAATAATTATACGTCAGGAAATAGATTGTATAAAAACTAACGCAGGAAATAGATTGTATAAAAACTAACGCAGGAAATAGATTGTATAAAAACTAACGCAAAGGTAAAACATAAAAGAAGACGAAGAAGAATTAGACTTAAGGAAAAGTTTGCATGAAAACTCTCCCTTGGTCTACATAAAAGAGGAAAAATAAGACTATAGGAAGTTAGTTTATACAAAATTCAACAAAGGTCTACATAAAATTAGAAAAAGAAGAAATACGTTAAAAGAAATAGTTGGTATCAAAACTGGCCCAGAGGTCTACATAAAATAAGACGAAGAAGAATTAGACTAAAGGAAAAGTTTGCATGAAAACTCTCCCTTGGTCTACATAAAAGAGGAAAAATAAGACTATAGGAAGTTAGTTTATACAAAATTCAACAAAGGTCTACATAAAATTAGAAAAAGAAGAAATACGTTAAAAGAAATAGTTGGTTTCAAAACTGGCCCAGAGGTCTACATAAAATAAGAAGAAAAAGAATTAGATAATAGGAATAAGTTTGTATAAAAACTCACCCAAAGGGCTACATAAAAGAAGAGGAAGAAGATGAATTAGACTATAGGAAATAGTTTGTATAAAAACTCACCCAAGGTCTACATAAATTAAGAAAAAGAAAAATTAGACTATAGGAAATAGTTTATTTATGAACTGTCCCAAATGACTTCACAAAAGAAGAGGAAGAAGAATTAAACTCCAAGAAATAGTTTGTATAAAAAATCACCCAAAGGTCTACTTAAATAAAAGAAGAATTTCACTATAGGAAATAGTTTGTAGATTGAATGACATGTGTATTGTAGTTAACCTAAGATAGTTTAATAATTTTCCTATACGAACTTAGTATATTGTTGGTTTTCAAGTAGTATTAGGTATGTAGGTACCTACCTACAATGATGTTCTAAATTAATTCGAATTCGATTTATAACAAATTTTATTTGAATATCAGAATGTGTCCGTTACCATAGTAACCATAGAACATGTAAAAAATATCAAATGGTTTGTAGACATTTTTTGAATAATATGTATGTAGGTACCTACATTGGTTTGTTCGATGCCATAAAAATAAAAATTGTCCGGAATATCAAATATTATATACAAATTATGCAATTTTATTATGCCTATATCTTTACTAATAATTAACAGACTTTTACAATATACGTCTTAAAACTTGCTGTAATGTCTTGTGTTTCATTTTATTATTTCATAATTACATTTATTTCAAAGGTTTATTATTTTCAAGAACATATTCATTCGGTGGGAAAATGAAATATTGTATGAAAAGATATTAAAATGGCGGCGTTTATGTACAAAACGCTTACTTTAAAAATAAGTTTAACATTATAATTATACAAAATATTCACCATGTTTTTCACTTAAACGCTAAGTTATATTTGAAAATATATTTTCTTCGTGTAAATACGTACTTCTAACTTTTAAACTAACAGATATTTGCGTGCAAAATGTACACTTCTTGACAGATACGACTTGGAAAATTTTGTATGAAAAAAATAATTATTGAAATATTTTTAAAATTCAGCATTTTAATCGCATTATTTTTAGCCTGACACTGCATCAGGTATACAGGTACACGTTCCCTTAAGTACCTCCCGTCCCTTCAGGCCCTTCAGTACCTCCCGTCCCTTCAATTCCTCATTACGTCCCTTCCCTTCATTACATCCCGTCTCTTCAGCCGGTTAAGAAAAGTTTCATTCCAGAAACCATCCTGGAAGAACCGCGAAGAGATGAAAAGACATTCTTTTCCCAGGATACTCCACCTTCATTGGTAAAATGACTAAATACACGAAGAAGAAGAAGAAAATAGTTCAAATCCAGATACCTGCGAAGATATGGAAGGAAAATTGGACTTTCTTCTCCCAGGATAGTCCACCTTCATAGGTAAAATGACCAAATGCACGATGAAGAAAAAGAAGAAGAAAAAAGTTTATATCCAGAAACCGTCTTGGAAGACCTGCGAAGAGATGGAAGGACAGTTGGACCTTCTTCTCCCAGGATACTCCCCCTTCATAGGTTAAATGACCAAATACACGAAGAAAAAGAAGAATAAGAAAAAAGTTTAAATCCAGAAACCATCCCGGGCACACGCTCGACAATTCACCAAAGTTTCATTGTAATCGGACAAACGGTTTAGGAGCACATCGCATACAATTTTCCGATAGGAAATCAGTATATTGTTGATTTGTAAGTAAATAGTAATAGGTAGGTACCTACCTACAACAATATTCTAAAGAAATTCTATTCATAACAAATTTAATTTGAATATCAGAATCTTTCCGTTACCATAGTAACCATTCCAATACTTTAAAAATATCAAATGGTTTGAGACTTTTTTGAATATGTAGGTACCTACATTGGTTTGTTCGATGCCATAAAAATGAAAATTGTCAGAAAAATCAAATATTATTTACAAATTATGCAATTTTATTATGCCTACATCTTAACTAATAATAAACACATTTTTACAATATATGTCTTAAAACTTGCCGTAATGTCTTGTGTTTCATTTTATTATTTCATAATTACATTTATTTCAAAGGTTTATTATTTTCAAGAACATATTCATTCGGTGGGAAAATGAAATATTGTATGAAAAGATATTAAAATGGCGGCGTTTATGTACAAAACGCTTACTTTAAAAATAAGTTTAACATTATAATTATACAAAATATTCACCATGTTTTTCACTTAAACGCTAAGTTATATTTGAAAATATATTTTCTTCGTGTAAATACGTACTTCTAACTTTTAAACTAACAGATATTTGCGTGCAAAATGTACACTTTTTTGACAGATACGACTTGGAAAATTTTGTATGAAAAAAATAATTATTGAAATATTTTTAAAATTCAGCATTTTTATCGCATTATTTTTAGCGTGACACTGCATCAGGTATACAGGTACACGTTCGCACATAAATTAGATTTTTAGATGCTCTTGGTTTTTCAGAAGGCGTGAGACAAACACACACACACACATACACACACACAAACACTAACATTTTGATTGCTTTATTACTTTAGATTTCCATAGAATTATAATATATAATCTAAGTGTATTTCATTCATTATTCCTTATTTTTTATGTTTGAATAAAATAAGAGCATCTCCTAGGTGCATATTGTATAAAACATATTTCATTGAAATTTTTTAACATATTTTTGATATTTTGAAACGTTCCATGTCTTTGCTTCTTTGAATGTTAGTTTTCTTGGTCAAATATCACACATTGGATAGGTACATGAAGAGACAGAAAAATCAATTCCCACCGACCGTCCTTGGCCTGACGTCACCCTGTCTGGAGTTGAGCGTTCATTTTAAATCCAGTAAACATACAATAACGTTCTTTCTAAATATGTGATGTTTTAAGTATATTTGTACAAAATAAAACGTTTATTAAAGAAATAAATGTGACGTGATTTTGTGATTTATAGACGAATTTCCTACCTATAAAGAAAACGGATGTTTGATCATCTGGTTGGCGGAATATTTTGTTTCCATAGACTATTTTTCAATAGACCCTTTGATTGTTTTTATATAGGTAATACTATTTAACATAATCGACGATTCAATAGGAAACGATCACAGAAGAATTTGAAACAATTGAATTCGCCATTCGTTTGCCTTTCAGGTTGTCAAAATGATAGGAAATATCTCTTTTTGGGCGCCAATTGAGATGTAATTTATTTGTAGATTTAATTTATTTGATTATATTTTCTTATCGTGATTTTAGATGTTTTATTTTCATAATACTATATTAACGCTGTTCGAAATCTATTTTAAATTGGTGAAAAATTTACGAAATTATTACAGCTCTGTGTAAAAATGGGGGAAGTCTTGCATTTATGTACATTTCTAAAATATGTTTGAAATGATAAGTTTTCTATCGTGTCGTCTTCGTTCTTAAAACAATTTTATTTTATAAGTAAGGAAAATATTTTTTTTATTAACACAAAAATTGCATGGCTTAAAAAATGTTTATTCCGTTGGTGTTTGAAAATAAACACTTCTAAATATGTACAGCAGATGTAACACTTGTGAAATTACTCCAACCGGTTTTCTTAAATAAAATCAAGTACCTATTAATTTAATCGTACTGTGACTAGTCGTTGTATGTACAATAAAGGTACGTAGGTTTGATCACTTATAAAAGATATTCAAATTCAAGTTTGTTTGTGTCAGTTATTTTCGAGTATATAATATGTAGGTTCATACAGTTTGTTTAGGCATATCTGGTAGATAAATTATGTACTCGAATTTTTGATATTTTCTAATTAAAAATATTCATGTAAACTTTTACATTTTTCCTGTACGACGCCAGGAAACCGCTAATTCATAAGAAATAAAGCATAATACTAAATATTATTTTAAAAAGTTTTATTTAATAAAAATCAATAGTTTATAATATTATGTATAGTTAAATATTTATTTTGTTCGAGTGACCATTATTTCTCGTTCACACATTACGACAATAAACAGTGGACACGCCCTTCTGAATTTCTCTGTCTATTTTCAATGCTTATATTTTATGTTGTTAGTATAACATAGTTGTCTGGTGATAATATTTTCAATGTCATTTAACTTTCTGGTGTATTGTTTTTCCTTGTTCAAGCATTAAATATAATGCAATTATATTTTAACAATGTGGTAATTTATATCTCCTTTCGACTCACTCGGACACATTCTTATTGGTTCGGCGCGACAGAGAGACCATCTTCGTGTGAGACGAAGTCATCAGAGAATCGTTCGGCTTCGGGTAACGGACTTTGCCGAGTCACTCCGAAGCTTAATAAATGACAAATAACTACACAAATAATGAATTATGCTATCTTGATGAAATCCTTTTTCCATTCTTGAAATCTATTTATGAATATTACCTAACATTTTGCCCAGTAGGTATGTATGACATGCCAGTATCATAATATTTTGTATACAATCTTTTTATGATGTTAGTCACCCATATACGTAATAAGAATAGACTACGTCATTCTTTGGTTGTGCAGTTTTAATTACGCATGATATGATTACTAATCACCTCCCATGGTCGCTGTAACAGGTACGTATACCTAATGACTTCACAACAAAGCTACATTGAGAAAAAAATGAAAAAATATAGGTAGATATTTATTAAAAACCAGATTTCTGATCAAAAACTCGAATGCTGATCTTTAAATATACATTTATTTTTCTGAGTGAATTATTTCTTACCTCCGTAACGTTTAATTTTAAAATGACCTATTTACTACTTATTTGAATGTCGGTCTTTGTGACTCTTAGATATCTGACTCCTGACCCAAATGTCCCGGTTTCGATCACCGGTGGAAATACAGTTTGTCACTGTGTTCTCAGTGTGGATTTGTGAGATGATTAATACATTAATTTATCATAAGGCATAAGCCTTCAGAATTTGTCAACTCGTGTAATAGGTACCTGTTGTCCGAGAAGCAAATACACTAAATAAATTGAAAAAAGAAAAAAAAATATACAGAATTATAAACAATAAACTAAAAATAGCATGACACTAGAATCTGTTAACTGTACTCGTAATTATGTATGATGATACCAGATATGGACAAATATAGAACAACAGAATAATTATCATAGACCGACTAAACATAGAACTTACATATACCTACACACTATACACAGGCATATAATTTTATAATGTACATAGGTTGGTATTTTATATCGTTTGGGAGGTGATATAAAATACTGTACGAATATCAGTATGTCTCTTCTTTCTCCTTGACCTCATGACTGAGAATGACGGCTACATACATTACTCAACGAATGGTCTGCTTCCCTGTTGGACGGCCTTGGGCAGGTCGAGGAGGTGATTGAAGATTATAATGTAGCGTACTTAACTAGGTGGCTCAATTGGGTGAATGAGCGATTTCTGGATTTTCTACCTTCACCTCATTCCATTACGACGAGCTTTTCGAGATTTTACAGATGGAGTCTTCTGGAAATATTTCCAAAATATTGAAGGATTCGCTGTAAAAACATGTTGTTCTACAGACGATCCTTTATCTGATAATCACTTAATATGGACACATTAGTTCTTATAGCAGTCCATGGTATTCACAACATTCTCCTTCTCTGGCTCTTAGAGTCGACGTTATCCCTTATTGATTCATTTTCAAATCTGGGGGGCAAGTCCGGACAAACGGTGGAGTCAAAACCCTCATGATAACCCATATCATGGATATAATTATCTTATGGAGTTCTATAAAATAACTATATCCCCGATATGTGTTATTATGAGGATTTTGATTCCACCGTTTGACCGGACTTGCCCTCCCAGGTATTTTTTCTGTAGGCAGATGACCTATATTTTTTATAGGCAGGCCAGTCTTTTTCTAAAGGCAGATGTGGGATGTATCATTTTAGGTCAAAAGTTAAAACATGTTCCCTTAGCCAAGAAAATAATGAAATTTCGTAACTAAGATTGGTTCGGTTCAAATAATATTATAAACCCTTTCAAGTAGTCATAAAATATTTATCTTTGTTTCAAGAGCGTGGACTACTTGACCCGGAAACTTTATGTACCTAGATTAACATTACAAAATTCCATTATATGGTTGGTGAATGCTTATATATAGAAAACGAATAAATATGTATATTTTGTACATAAAAGTCGTCTCAATCTATACTACTTAATATGTATTTAAGAAAAGAAAATGAATTTACATATATTTATGAAAATATTTTTAAACAATACTCCAGCTTCCTTAGATTCCCTCTTTCCCATCTTCGTTGATATTGTGATCTGTCTGTTAATAGCTTTGTTTTCTTTTTCTATACACTTACCATGAACTATATTTTACTTGAAGCTTCGAGTTGGTTGTGTTGGTTGGAAGATATTGCCTTATGAAAATTACCCCGCCTTGGTGTACTTTAAGGGTTAAATAAATATATGTTAAACGTCAATGTTTATAATATAGCCATCAAACTTATCCTTAAACGGTGTCTTAATAAAATACCTATTCTTCTTCTTCGATGGCGCTACAGCCCAAATCGAGCCTTGGCCTCCTTCAACAAGTGCCTCCAACCTCTTCTATCCTCAGCCACCGTTCTCCAGTTAAAGGGACCTGCAGGAGTTTTTCTGCATCTCTCCGTATGTCGTCCTCCCATCTCAGTCTTGGTCTCCCCATCTTCCGTTTACCTCCCAGGTGACCAACCATGATTTTTTGGGTAGTCGCGTGTTTGGCATTCTTTGTACATGGCCAGCCCATCTCAACCTATGCAGTCTTATATGGGTTGAGATCTTTGGGGCTTCATAAATTTTGTACAGTTCTTCATTTTTCTTGAAACTAATGTTAGCGCTCGTGTCGATGGATGTTTGACGGACATGTTCCAGCACTATATTGAAGAGAGTGGGAGCCAGACTGTCTCCTTTTTTTAACCCTTGAGAGATTGTAAACGCCTCACTAAGTTCCCCTCCCACCTTGACCTGGCTTCTTGTGTTGGTCATTGTTACTATAACAAGCCTGACTTGTTTAGAAGGGATCTGGAAATGAAGCAGTATTTCGTACAATTAACATACCTATTATTACTTATTAACTTTTATGGAGTTTTTCATTACTAATAAAAGCATTTATGTTTTAAATTAACTACATATTTACATTATACATCAGTTTTTTACATTATATTCACGGAATTTATTACTGTTTTATACAATATGTCATTGAAACAAGGTCATATAAATCTTCATACGTTTCCTAAATTCTTACGCTATATTATATAGGTGAAAGAAATCGGCCGAGGCAGGATTCAGACTCGCATCAACTGGAATATTGATCAAGAGTGCACTATCCGCTCTGCCACCGAGCAATCTAGTTTATGATTTCATATTTTGTTTACCACTGTGGCATATTTTGGTGAATCGTTTAGCTTCTGTGCCAGTGTTCAGGATTTGATTTCCATGCTGAAGAGAGGATGTTTATTAAAAAATAATCCTCACGCAATATCGCCACTTGCACAAGGGGAAAACAAGTGTTAATTATTTTTTATTTATACCTATCAGTTCAAAAGCGATAGTGAATTTTATTTATAACAAAATTCAACTTTTGAAATACAAACTGTTTATTTTTGGGTTAATAAAAATTTAATAATGACGAAATAATGAAACCGCAAAGTTTCTACATACATATACAATACCGATTCGCGGTATCGATTACATATCTGGCAGCCCTGTTCGCAGCCAATACTGAGATGATCTTAGTAATTCTATATGTAACTTGCAACTACTCGAGGTAGAGCTGTAGCCAAACATCTTGAAATTTTAGCCGAGAAGGGGGGCGATTTGCACGTAAACCAACAAAGCAAAAAGTCATAAATTTGCGCTCTGCGCAACCGGAAGCTCGTTCAAGATGTTTGGCGAAAATTATACATATGTAGGTATCTCTACTTTTAGTCACATTAAACCCACATTTATCTAGTATTTTAATCCATGTGACGCAGACTCTGCGAATTTAGCGTAAACAATTTTAGAATTTAATAATAAAGTTTTAATAATATTATGTTGGGTGGTTACAAATGGCCAGTTCTGCTTTGTACAGGGACGTGCCAAACTATGAATGGTTTCGTATCTATAAAGGTTTTTTTCGAAATATCACATTTCGTGGCTAAGTTTATTAAGTATTTGAGTCGTGAGATAAGGGTCCCGGGTTTGATTCCCGGTGGAGACATTTAATTTAATTTATGTGACAAATAACTTCGTAAGTCTCGTGGCAAATTGTTATTGGGTGAGTGCTTAATAAATATTTAACAGTGAAAACACTATTAGTTGGAATAAATTGACATTTGGAAATATACTCAGGATGCTAAGAAGTGTTCACAAATGAATACCTAAGTCTTCTCTTCTGGATTACAATCTTAAGATTGATTTGCACCAAAATACTCCATTTCTCCGCATATCTGTGTTCTCCGCTAGTTTCTTCATCTCTTGGTAGCAGGTACGGCGCACATCACTGATCAATATAACTGTATCTAGGGTGGACCTCTATGGTTTTTGTACTCCATCATTCCTTCGGCTATAGTAACGAATAGACCCGGATGCCCGATGCAAAGGGCCTATCCATTTGAATTGTTGGACAACCCTCATTAGGAGTTGCCTTGTTTCTCCGACCGTGCTCAGTACCGCGTCATTTGCAATGTATGTAGTTTGACCAATGGATCCTAGCCATGCATCTGTAGCACCACATGATAGAGTCAAGTCAGCCAACTGAAGCCAGCCATACGTCCACAAATAAGTAAATTTTGTTTGTCGAGAAGGAGGTAATGCAAAATGAAATAAAAACTGAAATACTCGTATTCTTAAAATGAATTCTCTTTTCTCCACACAAAACATATCTTTACAATATCTCTCTTCTGTGTAAATATCTGAATTTTCAAAATCATAACATGGATCTATCAACACTATGTCCTATTCTGATTCATTTCAGAGTACGAAAACGTCTAAATCAACGGGCGACCGTGGATAAAGGTATTTTATCCGCGCGGTGTGACGTAATGAGTCCCGTATAAATGCAGTCAACTTTTTGACATTTCTCATATACTAAAATACAAACGGATAAATTAAAACGAATCAGAATAGAACATAATGTGTACTATTCTGATTCGTTTCAGAATATGAAAACGTCTAAATCAACGGGCGACCGTGGATAAAAGGATTTTATCCTCGCGGTGTGACTTAATGAATTTATTCAACTTTTAGACATTTCTCATATACTAAAATTCAGACGGATAAATTTAGACAAATCAGAATAGGACATTGTGTGCCTTAAAACTGTAAATCATCTCACAAGTTTTTTACAATCAAATTTGCGATACTCGTAAGCTTAATATGCATTGGTCATTATTGTAGGACGAAGTGCCGGGTCTTGCGACCCCTGACTCCTTCAATAGAGGGGGATGTGTGTGAGTGGAGGGGGGGATCGAATTTGAAATATGCAAGCGCAAATGTTTTTAGAATATTTCGACACCGGTTCTAGATGATATAACATTTCGATGATCTGTTCGTGAATCATCCTTCGTTTTGATATTGGCACTAGAGAGAATAATATTTTTGTTGTCGCACCAAATATTCTGGAAGCATTCTTAATCGTTCTAAATTTTCCGGTATCCGGAGAATATATCTTTCTTCGGTCTATATGTAAACTTTCCGGTTCGGGTGTAGACATTAGACATATTATTATAACGATGGCAGCCCTAGCCTTGAATACTGCGCACAATTTGATCGGTGGGCCCCGCGGATCCCCCATCTTGACCTTGGTAAGTTCGCCTGCACCCATCAGCGGAATGTTAGCTCTTCCGTCCACCGCGCAGCACACCACAGCGCCGCCGCCCATTTTATTAACATTTCGCGATGTTTATTATTATTTTATTATTATAAATACAATTTAACATCCATCGAGCGAACAAAGCCCGATAGCCGTCCATGTTGAGAAAATATTTCATTATTTTGACTAGACGCACATTTGTATGACGTACCTATGTAATAATAATTTATGCAAATATTTCTCTTCACCATGTTTATTAAAACTAGACGCCTTACTTCTACGTGATGTTATGTTATGTTATAAACTGCATACCTTAAATCGTGTCTCTAGTTACGACATCGAACCTCTATAGTAGGTACCAAACCCGTCATGCAAATGTTAGATTAGGTCAATCAGAGTCGTTCATATGATACGTATCTACGAATCATCTTTTCGTTTAAATAGCGACACCCCTTTTCTTTTCATTATTTATTTACTAGAAAACCATTTTTTTTAATTTTTACAAAAAATAGATATAAATATTAGGTAATATCAACAAGGAAACTCATAACAGGTTTTCATTTAAGAAGTAATACATTATAAGCATGCTAGGTCTTAACAACACAAATCCGCCTCTATTGGTGGCTGTGCCTTATTAAAAAAAATAAAAAAAGGTCTTAACAAAGAGACGAAAACAGCCTCTTGATATTTGAAAGGAAAATCCTGTGAAAGATTTTTGGCCCAGTGAATGATAAGTCATAAAAGTACGTAGAGTGCAGTGGTTGGGACATGTCAGCCGGATGAATGATGATCGTATCCCCAAAAAGGTTCTTAATACCAATCCAGAGAGCAGAAGAATTAGAGGCAGGCCCAAGCTAAGATGGCAGGACGATACAGAAGAGGACAAAAGGGCGATCGGAATAGCAAACTGGAGAAGAGCGGACGAGGCCAGGGCCCACACAGTGCTGTAGCGCCAATGATGGTGATGACATTATAAGCATATGAATACAAATTATTTAAAGAAAAAAAAGGGTAGAAGGAAATCTGGTGGCAGAGGAACTAGTGGTTTGAGGAAAGGATAAAGTGGGGGGATGGTTTATTTGACATAAATAATGCTCACGTGAATTAATATAAATATCCTTACATGTATGTTTGAAAAAGTCAAATTTAAAATAAAATATATCTATGATTAAGGAAACTTTGTTCAAATTCTTCGAATCAATTCGTTCTTACTAATAGTTCGAAAAGGTGTACCTACTTAATTGAAAATGTATCATTTTGCCTACTATTAAAGGATCGAAATCTGAAACAGATAAAGCTCAAGTAGGTCAGGGCAGCCTATTTATATTATGTATTATTTTATATAGAAAAGAACATTTGACGATTTTTCAAAGTCCCGATTTTATAATAAATTGCTGCGAAGTAATAATTGGGAAATCTATTCCTCGTCCGATAGTTGATACATTTTAAAAACATATTTTGGATTCGTTATAATGTCATTCAATACGATTTTCTACTAATATGGTTCGGCAGCAGAGCGGCTAGCGCGCTGAATTAGTAATCCGGAGTACGCGCGCTCGAATCTCGCCTCGACCGATTTACGCTTATTTAATGATGTGTTCTTGTTACGAGGACATATTCATATTGACTTTAAAAAAAGTAGATGATGTAGCCATGTCTTGAAAGATAACGTGGGCGGTGCCAAATACAATTTTAGATTTTTTGCTTGTTTGGTAGTTGCGCAAACTGCCCCCCTTCACGTTCAAGATGTTTGCCGATACTTGCCTTTCATTTTATTTTACAGATCGCAATATTATCTTTATTACCATTCTTTAATACTTTTTATTCTGAAATTCAAAAAAAAATCGTTTTTTTAAATTAAATAACAAAAAAGTGACGTACCTACAAAACAAATGTTTTTATTTTTTAAGTACCTATAATAAGAATACATACATACCTATAGGTATTTTTATTTATTTTAAAACGCCTGAATATCTGCAAAATGTTGTTTCAATCTAATTCTAAATTATACTCCTGGATGTTTGAAATATGTATAGCAAAAATAAAAATTCAAAACAATTTAAAAAATAATAGAAACACCTTAGATTATATATGATACAGATACCTAGTCAGCTCAATGAATGTATGCCAACTAAAACTACGCTGAAACAGACGAATTTCACTCGCCCGGCCGTATACGCACACCTACCGATACGCACACCTACATAATACGTAGACCAACCGATCTACCGCCTCACACACACATGTAAAAAAAACTTCGCATACATTTGAATTCGAAATTTGTAATACATGCGGCTTCTGTACATTATAATTCTATGAGAAACACCTTAAAATTATTATTATAATAATTATATATAACAGTAATGAGGGTGGTTGAAAATAATTTATTCCAATTAGTTGTGTTCTTTGTAATGAATTGAATTGTAGCCAAATCATATTTTACCTAAAACCAATATATATATTATATTGTACCTATATCTGGCTTTTCCATGCTTGTGACAAATTACATAATCTGGTATTGTTATTTGAGTACATGTCAATTACAGCTGATCCATGTTGTGACATAAAAATCCCTTTTTCGCGTTTTATCAAATAAAAGTTGTCATTAAAAATGACAAATATCTTTTTTTCTGCGCCTTATAAAATAACAGTTGGTATTCAATGTGACAAAGATTGTTTTTCTCATACTTATTTTTTGTATTAATTTATTAAAAATACACTTTTGTTTATTTATTTGTTTCCACCATTGTGGTATGTTTATCAAATTTAGAAAATTCGCTTTGTTGGGCCAATAGGTATCTGGTCAACAGAGCATTTTTACAGCAATTCATTTGACCAAAAGAGAATGCAGGCTTTAATTATAAGAGCGGCCATACACAGTCTGAATTCCGTTTCAGAATGTCGATTCGAAATTTTGAATTTCCATTCAAAGTAGGAGAAAATTAAAAACGGAAAACTACTGTATATAACATGTGTGTAAGGTCTTCGATTTTATATGAATTTTCTTTCTCCAAAATTCGGAATCAATATGTATTTCGAAACGAAATCAACTTCCGACTATATCTGGCTGCTCTAATCAAGATAAAAGATGGAGTGATTTTAAATTTTCGAAACCTATGGGTGATAAACTAGAAGACAAAAATCATAGATTGCCACAGGTTATTAAGCAAAGAATAATGAAGATGAATTATGTTAACGTTGTAACAATCAATAGAATTCCTTGGTTGATTTATCTCCTGAATAGCATGAGATAATATTATTATGACAGTGATAAAATTAAGGATGGAATTTTCAGTGTGTGGGTGGAAGAGTCTTATTGTCCTTAATTTTGCCAGTTCACTGCTTAATTAACCCATTTTTATAAACTATACACCGCCATACACTAAAGCACTTGGGTGTAATTTATAATCAGTTAGTCATATGATTCTCAAACTGATTGTGATAAATATATCCTAAGTTTACTTTGATAACATTATTTTTAATTATCATAATATTAGATTATGGACAATTTAATTTGAATTATTGGTAAATGTACCTTAATAACAAATACAATATAAGTATCTCAATTAAGATGAAGCAGAACTGTGAAATTTGTTATAAATAACAAAAATTGGATGAGTCGAAATTGGAGTTACATAGGAACCTAATTCAAAACATTGCCAACCAACCATTCATAATGTGAATTAATATGTATGAACTTAAACATTTTATTTCATTTTTTACCAATAATAAACAAAGTACAATATTGTTGTATTTCCAGGAGCTTTCAAAAGTTTCGGTGAAAAAACAGCCTCATTGTTTGAGAGGAAAAAGAAGGAGGCCTCTGATGTTGCCCAAGAGAAGGTACAGGCTGCCTCCGCTATTATAGAAGACCAAGCCAAGAAGACAGGGGACATCATACAGTCAACCAAGAGTGATGCAGAGAAGGCGGCGGTCGGAGCAGTAACTTCTGGTTAGCAAATTATTCATTCTGTATTTTTCTATTCTAATTATTTTGAAATAAACAATACAAATATATCAAATTCTATCATATTAAAATTCAAATTGTTTTAAACATGTACACTTTGTTGAATATTTATATATTTAACATTTGCAGTCTTACTCTACCTTTATAATAATGGCAATAGGTAGGTATGTTTTGATTGTAATAGTAATTTGAATTTCATTAATTTAAATGCATGCAGGCAACAGGTAGGTAGGTTCTAAGCATACATAGATTAGAATTGGATTTTAAGTTTCGAAAGTAAGGCCACATGTGCCATAATAGTCAAAAGATGACTCTGCACTTCTATGAAATGAATATAAAAAATATCAAAATATATTATATAAGTATTTCCATATCTCTGTTGACATCAATTGGTTTTAAGTACCTACATGGTTCTAAGTGCAAATTTTATTGAGTTTTGGTTATGTTTATTTTAGTTTTGTTTGTTAACGGCACTACGCATCAATTAAATTGACACTATTTATTTATTAAATTGGCACTATTTATTAATTAAATTAGCACTATTTATTGATTAAATTGGAAATTAGCACTATTTATTTATTAAATTAGCACTATTCATTAATTAAATTGGCACTGTATATTTATTTAAATTGGCACTATAAATCAATTAAATGGAAACTAACATTGATTAAATTGGCACTATTCATTTATTAAATTGGCACCATTCATTGATTAAATTGGCACTATACATCAATTAAATGGGAACTATTCATTTACTAAATTGGCACTATTCATAGATTAAATGGGAACTATTAATTTATTAAATTGGCACTATTCATAGATTTTATTGGCACTGTTGATTTGATTTTAATTGGCACTGTTGATTGATTTAAATTGGCACTATACACCAATCAAATGGGGAACTATTCATTGATTAAATTGGCACTATTCATAGATTAAATTGGAACTATTCATCGATTGAATTTAATGTTTTTTACATTTTGCCTAATTCAAATCAAGCACACAGTAAATAATCATTTAAAAAATGTTTTCTTTTATCTATTTTATAAATTTGCAATTTATCACTAAATAAATATAATAAATTTGTTAAATTTTTCATTCAATGTCTTTTGTTACAATTTCAATAATTTGGTTTACGTAGACTTCAAGTACTTTAGGATAATAGATGCTTTCATTTAATTTTTGTTAGTATGAATAATGTTATTACACCCTTTTTTTATTTTCACTTGTCTTCAATTGATTTTTAACTAAATTCCCGACCAGTTACAGCTCTGCAATTTTCAGGATTTTTTGTATTTCCGAACTTGAACTGTGACTGCTATACATGTTGCTTATATTCAGTCATTATTTATCTTTTTGTACATAATGTTTGGCGGACTTATTGCCATTAGGCAATTTATTATTTATATCATTATTTGATTGATTTTGAAAAGGGTGTCCTCAATTTTTTTTGATCTACTTGTTTTTAAAGTAAACTACATCATATTGATAAATTAAATCAGCTATTAAGTAGTTGGTTTCTTTTATAACGATACTAAACTCTAAAAACCATTCTTCCTTAAAAAAATTATAGAATGTAGATATCTTATAACTAATTAGTTTGTAGTCAGTTTAAATACAACATGTGTGTGCCACATGTGAGAGAATATTAGAAAGAATGAAATACGCCATAAGTAAAATAATCAATCCTGAAGAATATTTTTCTGTGTCTTGAATCATCATAACTTATATGTATTTTTATTGGAGACATGTGTGAAAAGTGTTTATCATTCTTATGTTTTTACGTTACAACAACACATGTGGATATTCTGATTCCACTGGACATTTGCCAAAGTTGAGATGTGTGTAATGAAATATATAATATTATTTGTTACAGCGGCTGGCAGTAAGCATTCTGCAATCGACGCTCTGGATAAAGAATTTGGAAAAGTCAGTGTAGCTGCCGAAGATGCCAAAAATGCAACAACTAAGGTGACAATTGTTTATTATATATCTTAATATTCACATAGATGCTATTTGATTTATTTACGTAAAGCATAATAGTCGTAAGACAATCATCGTTGATAAAATCAAATCATTTTATTGAAATTAATGAAAATGGGCTTTTGAAGTCTTGATTAACTCAATCATAAATGAAAATTCCTGGTACAAAATCCAACATAAGATTTAAAATTGTACAGAAATCTTACTTCAATAATAATATTTCTGGTATCATATATTGGTGACATCTATGTACTAATGGCATGTAAAAAGATAGAGAAGTTGTTTGTTTACACTTTCTCAATGGATGGTGATATTCTGAGGGAATCATAAGAAGCTTATACAACAGACGAACATGTAAGAGGCGATAAATAATATGGCATTCAGTTGTCTCTGCGTACCACATTAGGGAAATGGCTTGATGGTATATATGGCTATATATCTCTTATGTTACTTTAAAGAGGAATATTGAAACATGTAAGCTTATATTTTCCAGCAAAAATATATGAAACCATTACCATAAACCAATCATTTGAACCCTAAATGATACCGAGATAAAATATTAGGGTTTTGTTAAACTTAAAATGTGTATCTGTGTTGCAGGCCATTGATGATGGAAGGAAAGCTCTGGATGATACAAGGCAAGCAGCTACAGCAGCCGTAGATAGCACAAAGAAAGCTGTTGATGATACCAGAAGTAAGTTTATTTTAATATATATAAATCAGTACGCACCAAATATTGAAAAGTTTTCTTATAAATATATAAGAAAATATATGTAACAAATGTTTTCAATGCAGCATGAAAACAGATTTTGTGAATAGAAAGTAAATAAACACTCTCTAAGGTGGTTTGCCCATATTAAAAGAATTAGTAAAAAATTATTAAAATAATATAATTATGCTACCTTTAATCATAATATGAATCAACTAGTGTAATTCAAAAAATATAGGTAACTGTTTTTATGTATTTCAGACACAATAAATCAAACAGTAGACCAAACAAAACAGACAGCAGAAGACGTTAAGAATAATGCCCTGAAGGCCGCAGAAGCAGCCAAGGAACAAGCCAGAAAAACAGCAGAAATGGCAGCCGAAGAGGCCAAAAAAGCAGCAAGTAAGATATTTTTAGAGCTAATTAGTTTTTTATATTTTAATATTATTTTCGGGTTCGATCCCAATAAAATAAACCTCTTTCTACAGCTTTACTGCACGCGTACCCATACACTAAACACACACCTACATGTTTTAATCACATACTCAAGGATATAACTATTTCTGAAACATAAAAATAAATAATAAATCAAATTGAAAGTTAGTGTTTTTCTAACTATTGAAGTATTATTAGGTGCACACACAAGAGGTAAGTAAAATGCAAGCGGTGTAATTTGTTAATGGTACATCAATTGCGAAATTTAAATATCAGGAATAAGATATGCCTTTTTTAAATTGAAAAATGTGAGATATGCAGTCTAATATATATCAAATAGAAGTCAACTCGTAATAATAAACGGTTTCAAGTCCCTTCCTGTATCCGTGACCTCCGGGGTACCTCAAGGATCCCACTTGGGACCACTTTTATTCAACATCTTCATTAACGATCTTTCTCATCTTTTAAAATGTAGATTTTTGTTGTATGCAGATGATCTGAAAATTTTTCATGTCATTAAATGCATGTCTGACTGTCTAACATTACAAAAAGACCTCGACACTTTAAATTTGTGGTGCATTAAAAACGAAATGGAGCTACACATTGATAAATGTCACATAATCACATTTACTAGAAATCATAAGAAAATTGAAAATGTATATTCACTCTCTGATAAACCTCTCAAACGTTTAAATGTCATTAAAGATCTTGGAGTGACTTTTGACTCCCAACTCACTTTTCGCCCACACATTGAAAATACTGTTCAAAAATCACTGAAGATGCTAGGGTTCATAACTCGACTCACTGTAAACTTCACAAATACTCAAAGCTTAAAATATCTTTATCAATCATTGGTAAGAAGTGTTCTGGAATACGGGTCACCTGTATGGTGTCCACATTATAATGTATACACTGAAATCTGTCCAAAGGAAGTTTGTAAAAATTCTGTCTTATAGAGCCGGTATAGGTCGTTACATGTTAACTTATAATCAGAGATTGATTTTTTTTAATATTTCTAAGCTGAGTACTCGACGAAAAGTGGGGGACGTGGCATGTTTATTTAATATAATAAATAATGTGATGGACACACAGCTGGTCAATGACTTAAAATATAACGTCAATATTAAATCACTAAGAAACCCAAATATTTTTCACATAGGGTTCTGTATATCTAACATATCATTTTATAATCCATTGTATCGCATGTGCCGTATTTACAATAGTCATAGCAACTCCAACATAGTTGATATCTTCTGCAACACAAGAGAGGTATTTAAAAAAAGAATGCTATTGATTCTGAGTAGAGAGGAGAATTTCTGTTGATGTTTTCATCCCTTTTTTTTGTTATATGCACAATTTTCATTACTTTTCATTGTTTTATATATGCTTCTCTATATTTACTTTGTACTTTTTATTGTTGCTTCTTTATGCTTTTATAGGTTTTGTATAATTATGTCTTATTTTTAAAGTTTTTTATTACTGCTTTTATCTTGGATATTTTAATATGTTTGTGTAAATAATTTATGAACTTCGCATGTTGTGTTCACTTCCAATTGGATATTGACATTATGTAAAATTATTATGATATACTTTCTTGTATGCGATTGTCAATGTCTGTAAGTGTCCCAAATAAAATAAAATAAAATAAAAATAAATTTGGTTCAAATATTAGGAGTGCATAAAACAAGGGAGGAAATAATAGAACAGCATACTACTTTTGGAATAATAAGTTTTATCTACCAGGTAAACATGACATGGAGAAGGTCATAGATAACATTTGATTTTGTCAGTCTTGATGGGTTTTACCTAGTATTGAAATAAAGTACCTATTTATGTTCTTGATTCACAGATCTGGCAGTTGAAGAAAGTAAAAAAGCAGCTGCTAAGGCTGCGGAAGAAGCAAATAATGCAGTGATGGGTGCTGTGGACCAGGGAATGAAGAAGGTGGAACAGGCTACTGATGCTGGAATACGTGGTGCCAGTGAGTTTGCCGACAGCAAACTAAAGGATGCTGAGAAGTTTGCTGATACAAAGAGAGAACAGGTACCTATTACTTATACACCAAACTTAATTTCAGTCTTTTTCCATTTGGAAAAACTATAATATTTCCCCTTAGATAATATTGAAACTACCTTTTAATGCCTTCGCAATTGATTCACGTAAGATTCAGTCATGAAATATTTAAAACCTAGTAATAAATAGGAACATATTAAATACTGACAAACATTGAACAGGCAGTGATAATATCTATGTTGTAATAATAATACTAGTGTAATTTTATGTAGTGTCATCTATTTAATGATAATATTAACAATACTAGTATACCCACAATATACAACTAAGTGCACTATACATATATTCAATACACATAATATATTGAATTATGCAGAGCTTCCAAACAGGATATATACAGGAATTATATGAAAAGCAAATTGATACCATAACAAATTATCATCATCGAAAAGGACAATGAATAAATTAAAAATGGTATAATGTAGTATTGACTGAACATACTTAGTAGACTGCTAGATAATTATTTTGGTAACAAATCAATTATTATTGTAGCAGAATCATAACTCTACTATCTTATTGGTGGAAAGTAAAATTCATTGATTTTAACAATCATTTCTTTGACAGCTGGTTTCTGGAATAACTAGCGCCACCCAAAAGGCTGCTGAATCTGGAAGCGAAGGAGCCCATGGACTTTTGGGAAAAGCAACCGGAATGATGAACTTCAAGTAAACAACTGCACTGAATGCCACGCTAATGATACTTTCTAAGCTACAACTGCATTTATGTCAACCAGTTAATTTTACCAAATACATAATTCCCTCCAATCTCAATAACACACCGAATCAAATTATATTTAGTAAACCTTATTTTAATATTTTCTATCCATTGATTAGTTTGTCATTTTTTAGACGCTAGAACGCGACGGAAAGTTGATCATTTTAAAGTTAATTTTCAAAATAAATCTTAATTTTTCGTACTTTTATATTTGATCAAATAGTGTACAAAGTTTTGTTATTATTTGATGCTAATATTAAGTTTTTTTAAAATAATATTATTGACATTTCTTAAATTCAATATTTTCATAATATCTTTTTCACTGAATATTTTTTAGTCACTTCAGTAATATACATTGCTTATATATCTACTTATTTAATGGTCTGTTTAAATCGGTGTCATAAATATGTATTTTAAAGTTAAGATCTTATAAAAATCTTTGACTGAAAAATATAAAATGGATTTTGAATCTCTATATATTTTATATCTGCAATGTTTATAAACATTTATTATAAAATATTTGCTTTCTTTGAGAAGAAAGTTGTAACTCCCATTTTCAAACATATTCGTTTGAATTCAGAGATCTATGAAATGCAAGCCACTTCAAGTAAGATGGTGTTCATTTTATATCTTATCAGTTTCAATGTAACATTCTTCGTAAGGAAGCCAATGATTGTATTGTATTTTTTTAAATCAAACAACATTTATTTAAAAAAAAACAATAATTCCATTAAAATTGTTATGGTAGAAAGATTGTGAATCTTATAATTGAAAAATGAACAGATGCTGGAAAATGAAATGGCTTAGTCGCATACTTTATTTTATTTTCTATCTTCTCGGGCAAGTAACAGGTAATATGTCAAATATCAATTCAACATGCACCCAACAAGTTGTCACATTCTGGAGACTTATTATATTTCCACCCGTTATCGAGCCTGGGACCTTACTCAGGGGTTGGATGTTCAACAAACTGAGCCACAAAAGCCGTCAATATTATTGAATTATTTTATTTGTAATTATTTGGTTAAAATTAGTTGATTTCTATGCATTTGTCCATCTATTTCAAAACAATCTGATATTTTTTAACTATCACAGTAAGAATATCTTGTATTATTTATGAATAATTCAATAATTATTTATTTAATTTAAGTGTACAAAGGCAGGTTTATTGCCTAAAGCAATCTCTTTCAACCAACCCAAGTCATGTAAAGCCTCAAGTAAACTTTTGACAAAAACAATTTTTAATAAAGATATTGACTTCCACATGAGATTTTATTCATTTTTTTTTAATTTTTAATTGGCTATTATGCATAACTGAAAAATTTCAGTTTAGTCATTCCAAATTTCCAGCTATTGATATACAAACACGATCTAATGTTAGTGATATAAGTGCCTACAGGCTTTTGCAAAACAAAAATGCTGTTTTAAAGTATTATTTGCAAAGTTTTTGTGTAAAACGTGTGTGCCTAAATGTTAAATATACAAAAAACTAAATATATTTGTAGCCAAACATCTCGAACTTTTAGTCGAGAAGGGGGGCAATTTTTCACGTAAACCTACGAAGCAAAAAGACGCAAATTTGCACTCTGCGCAGCCGGAAGCTCGTTCAAGATGTTTGGTGAAAATTATACCTATGTAGATATTTGTATTTTCTTAAAAATTTCAATGTGTTTATTTACTGAGTATTGAAATATTTCTAATGCAGAAATTTTGGGTTTGCAGTTTTTCAATTTGAAATTATCAAAAATCACCTTGCAATTATAAAATGTTTATACTTATGAAATAAATATATGAAAATGCATAATATTGTTTTTAACATTTTATAATAATTTTAACAATATTGTACTGTTATTTTAATATTGTAGAAATGTGATCCAAAAAAATAAACTATATAATGTTAACATCTAGTCTATTTATTCATATCTTGAAGCAAATCATTCATATCCCAGTAATGTATTTTGTAATCATTTTTTTGATGAATGCTGCGTGTTGAGGGTAAATTAAAAAACTTAATTTAATGGCCAGAGGGATATTTTTACGACTCAACCATAGATAAATTATTATCATTCTTTCCATACCCATAGAAAGCGCAGATAAATCAAGTTATAAAAATATTTACCTTTGTTTATACTTTGTTATAATAAGATCTTGATGAAAAAATGATTTATAAAATTAAGTAAAATGTAATAAAAGATGCCAATATTATTTATTTTTTCTTTAAGTTGGTTTCCATGATGCATTTATGACCATTGAAAAAATAATTAATTTTTGTAACTTGATTTATCTGCGCTTTCTATGGTTATAAATGACCTAAAATCTGTCGTAGGAATATTATGGCGGGAAAAGTATTTCCCGCCAATTTCAGTCGTAAGAATAGTGGTACCGTATTTTAATTATAAAAATATTTTATTTAAAAATAATTCATACAATCAATGTTAAACAATAACAAATACTTAGTATATTTCAAAAATCAATATTAATTAACTCAATAATAATTACAAATGTCTGAATTATCTTAAATCTTGGTAAGATAGCTCTTTTAGGAAGGAATGTAACTTTAACTGTGGTGGATTTGAAAATAGTGCACATATTTTAAGTTAAGACAGAAAAAACTTAAAAACATCAATAAAATGAGATGTTTTGGCGCCATATTTATGACAGAATGAGAATTGATTATCATGAAAACTAGCTCAAATGTAATCGAAATAGAAATTAATCTAGATACATGCAGAATTTGGATAACCACAAAAATGCCGGGTACTTTGCATGATGAATTCAAGATTGAAACCACTGCCCGCTTAATGTGGGGACACAAATAATGACATAATAACAACAAAATGCCAGGTACTTTGCATGATGAATTCAAGATTGAAACCACTGCCCGCTTAATAATGACATAATAACAACAAAATGCCAGGTACTTTGCATGATGAATTCAAGATTGAAACCACTGCCCGCTTAATAATGACATAATAACAACAAAATGCCAGGTACTTTGCATGATGAATTCAAGATTGAAACCACTGCCCGCTTAATGTGGGGACACAAATAATGACATAACAACAAAATGCCAGGTACTTTGCATGATGAATTCAAGATTGAAACCACTGCCCGCTTAATAATGACATAATAACAACAAAATGCCAGGTACTTTGCATGATGAATTCAAGATTGAAACCACTGCCCGCTTAATGTGGGGGACACAAATAATGACATAATAACAACAAAAAAATTGCATGGAACAAAAAGTAGTTAGCAGACCACCTATGAATTGTAATTTTGAAAGTTCACTCCGGAAATTCATTCATCGGTAGACACCTGACGATTCTGATTATATATCTCCGTCAAAGAATAACCTCAAAACTTATAGATATGGTTGCCATCCAGGAAAGAGACGGGAGAGATTATTAAGGTCCGTGGCCTGTTGCAAAAGTCTAGACACTTGGCCTGGAGTTGCCAGGGAACTTCCAAATTCGACACTTTCAAGTTTGTTCTTGACACGAAGGAGAGCTCGTTCTGCTTCACTGCCAGTACCAACTGATTCTGAAAAAGAAAAAAAATATACTATTGAATAATTAAAATGTGGGCTATATTTATTGGCAAATATCTTGACATATTTCATAGGAGAGGGTAACGGTTTGTGCAGATACACATTTATAAATATAAAAATAAAATGAACAATGCCAGTTATTGTGAAAATTTATAAACAATAATATATTCCCCATTCAAAATATAATGCTAATCAAATACATGTTATTGCAAAAAAAAAATCAATTAGTATATTTTGAAATATTATTTATGAAGTTGAGAGCTGCCTGTGTTTTCTAAAAATCTCAGTACCATCATGTTAAAATGTTCAAAGCAATTTATTAAGATTTCAAAGGAACCATACCATTATTGTGAGTGGTAGAAGGAGTGGGCAGATCCTGTTTGCTGTAGGCAGTTGGTAAACTAATGGTCCACATATAGAGAGGGTCATACAGTAACACTTCCAATATTGTCAATAGAGTTTCTTGATTTTCCTTCAATACGTCCATTGTCTTTTCACAGCATCTGGAATATTATAAATAAATTAATACCTAAAATAATTTTATAAAAATATAGTATAAATTTAAGAAATGGTCATCGGTAATTAAACAAGTGTTCATACTATTTCCATAAATGATGGAGTTCTATATAAGACCGAGATACAGAGAAAAAATGTTTTTTTAAAAAAAAAACAATGTATCATACTTAAACAAGTACATATACATCTTCTTACATTCTCGAAATTAAGCATCGATGCTTGTGCTATAGGTGAACGAAATTGGTCGAGGCAGGATTAGAACTCGCGACCACTGGATTTGTAGCCCATCGACCCATCTCTTTTATGTTTAAAATGAAATTGTTGTTTATTTTGTTTAATGTATTGCAGTGATTCTATTAATGTAGTAATAACCGAATTTATAAGATTCATATTATTTTATTCAATAAAAACTAAACTTCTAGAAAAATATGTGGGTGAGCAGAAGACAAATTTGGGATGTTTGTTTAGTTGGTTTGATCACGTGTGTGCGCACAAACTTGCCCCTTTACGCTGAAATTTTTGGCATTAACTATATTAAACATTTAATTACCTTCTAAAGACACCTTCGATTCCAGCAGAGCCCATACCAGCGACCATGTCTTGTGTCAGTCTAAATGGAACAGTTTCTGGAGTCGGCTGAACTCGACCTTGTTCAAACGCTATGCCCAAATCAATGTGAATAACTTCCGCAGTAGATTTATCGATAAGTATATTTTGTACATGGCGATCTCCTAAACCAAGAATATATCCAATCATAGAGGATGTGGCGACACTATGAATGTAGGCCAATCTTCTTTCGTACCAAACAGCGGGGAGCAAAAAATTTTCAATGAAGAAATAATGAAAAACGGGTTTCATCTTGGACAGTATAGCTTTGAACACTTTCAACTTGCTTTCATTGGACGCAGTACGTTTGGTGTTCATCATGTTTCTGGCGTCTTTAGAGGACATGTCGTTTGGTCGTAGACGAGCGTGATAACCTCCCAGGCCATTGTTTCCAACCAACAGACGTCCCAATGGCTCTGTACCCTCACACCATTCCAACACACCACTACGACGAGATAATACAACTACCTGTAAATAAATAAACATCAAAAAATAATATTTACTATCTAAATTTAATGCTATCACTACAGTTTGTTTCCAAAAAATATAATGGGAATAAAAATGTTCAAAAAACTTTTCAAAGCAATAAATGTCATGAATGCTTTGTCATAAAGGCCCCCATTCACGATCGTGCCATCCTTCCAAATGGCTTGCTATCACTCCAAAATGCGCTTGTGAATGTCAAAACCCGCGCAGCCCAATTGGCCTGACACACCTAAATGGAATTCCAAACAATCGAAACTCCGCGACAAACGGTGCGGTGCATCCTGTCAGTACGGCATGCAAGTGAATGTGAAAACCAGTGGTACATTGCGCCATCTCATTGTGCCGAGCTGTTTGACACTCTCGTGAATGCGAAAATACAACATTTTCTCTTTGTTTTTTTTTCTTTTTATATATAAACAAACTGCTATAGCAGTTGTATAAAACTCATCATTAGAATTATAACTCATTTTTACTTGAAAATTAAAAAAAATAGAAAGTATTAATGCAAAAGCGCCGACCGCTTGCGTATACTAAATTTGATGGCTCGATGGCGCGCCCGTGAGTGTGATGAAAATTTTACAATGGTCCATATGGAGCGACGCCGAATGACATGATCGTGAATGGGCTGCTTAAGGTTTCTTTTTCTTTGTCATAAGGTTTCTTAAATCTACGGTCATAAGGTTTCCATTTATTGTAATGTTAAAACACTTCCTTGCAACTGATTAGTGTTTTCAGCCCAGAGAAATAAGAATTTTCAAATATTTTAAGATATTTTGTTTTTTTTAATTAAAAAAAAAAGTTTGAGATGTACCACTACATTATTTAAATTTTTTATATAAAATTAAATTATCTAGCTGGGGTGTTTCGGCTTTTTTCGATATTTTTAAAAACTATGGAAATACAGGCAGTTAAACACATAAATTTATCATTTTTTTTTTATGATAACCTCTAAGTTGGTGTTTTTTGACTTCAAAGTTGGAAAAACTGTGAAAAATATAGACCTGGCATACGAATTCGCGTGTCTTGGCTTGGTACTTTCTCTTGAACAAATCGACAGTTGGATAAAATTATCCTTCTTCTTCTGTCCCCTTAGCGCTTTTGTCCCGTTTCAATCGGGGTACGCTTTGACCATGATCCTGGAATTGGCGAGTCTGGTTATTACATTGAAGCGACTGCCATCTGACTTTCGTAACCCTTAGAAAGGGGAACCAGACAAATTGGATCATGGCTACACATAGCTAGTGATATAAATCCGCATGTGATTACTGCAGGGCTATCACCGCCTTTGATAAAATTCTCCTTGTTCCTAGGAAATTAGTAGTTAAATATTTGAAATTTTAAACCATATATACATACATACCAGTACGCCATGGCCCTAACAAGGTAAGCAGAGAGAACTGAATGGCATATTTTTCTTTCCTGGCACGCATACATCGCCTTACCAACATTCATACATTGTCTATTACATGTTTGTTGTTCAAGCTTCGTAAATTTCCCTTTTTCAGAATGTTGTTCACATGGTCAAGCCATATCTTTTAAATTCATAAATACAGAATTCTTCATGGTATAAAGTATTAATAGTAAATAAATATATTCACCTTATAAGTTCTTATCAACAAGCGTCTTTTTCTTGTCTGTTGATTGGAGGCCAACAGATGATTCACAATTGCAAATACTTGCTGCATCACAGCATCCTGACGAATGTCATCTTCCCCCTTCAAGAGCATCGGCCTCTCAATACCGTCAGAACCTCGGCATGATATCTTTTTCGGCATGTTCACTCCTCCCACCAATTCAAACTTATCTGAGAACGCGCTGACACTAGGAAAATTATCATATTTACCGTCGCGGCTGACGGGGAGTACAACAGTGGGGACCAAGGCACATTTTAAGTTTTTCAACTTCTTCAAAGTTTCAGTCTTTGGAATAGACATTTCGTTCATTTTGCTGTTCATGGGTTGTTTTATCTTCAGGTTGGCCAAACTGATTAAGGCGAGACTCAGAATTTCAGTTTCTCGTATGATATTAGTCAAGGTATTGTTTCCTTTTTTTATGACACCTTCAAGCATTTTTTTGGCAGTGTCTATGTAAGGCTCACTGTTGGTGAGCTGTGACGGTTCATTGGCATCCGTTGGGTACTCCAGATCTTTGTTGGAATTCTTCAATGCAAGAACTATCGGTAGAGTATGATGGGGATGTTCAATTAAACACCTTTCGATGATGATGTATATTATCTGTTGATAAGGTTTCCCACTGATGCAATTGATTCTTGGAGCGAGTTGAGGTATCACAGGTAGAAATTTTCTAGACGGGATGCTTTGGAAAAATTCCAATAGGGACTTGTTTCCTTGGAGTTTTAGTGTTGGATTATCTAACCATAGTGAAATGACACGAAACACACACAGGTTATTATCGTCACCATCACAAAGAGCTGAAAGGTAGTATCTAAAAAAATATAATCAGTATAGTTACCTAGTGTTATATAAAAATATAATCAGGATTCAGTATCAGTATAGTTATTAATCCTAGTATTATATAACTAGTTGCATGTAAGACATGAGATTCAACTGTCAATAGCGATAGTATGTATAGTTGAAGAATACGTACCAAACTATAAACCCATAAATTCAAATTATTGGATATTTTAAGATATTTTGTTTTCTATACAACACAAGTAGGTATTTATTTTTTTTTATTTATTTATTTATTTTTCACACCTTTATCACAAAGACTATTATGAAGATTACTGCTGCCCAACTAGGTAACCCTGTTCTAGGGCTAGCAGTTTACAATTTTACCAAGCCAAATATTTGACATTTTGGTTATACATTGTTACATAGAGCGGACACCAGACATCACAACACAGTAAATTACAATATTACATAGTTACCAATATCTTAAACACAAAAGTATAAACTGATACAGTAAATTTTGATATGTTATTATTCTAATATTATTTCTACCATAATATGCACACCCGTTGTTGTCATTTATGTTATGTAGCAGTTTGACATTAAAATTTGCTCTGTGGTCTTCTCAACGTATATACTCAGTAACAATATTATTTGACTTGAGTCACAAATCAAATAAAATACAAAATCAAGATTTCTTCTTTGAAATTAATCTAATAAAAAAAGAGAAATGTTTTAGAGTTTATTTGTCTTAAAATAAGATGCAATGTAAAGACAATCCTCGAACCAGCTTGTGTAGCGTGTAGTTATATTATTTAATATTATTTCTCAGAATTATTGTTGGATGTTTAATATTTGGGCAATTTCTGTCCTTCCGTAATTCCCTATATATTTTTTTATTCTTGTTTTAAATAATGTATGTGAAGTTATTACCTTGAGAGACATAGGTAAAGTATTATAAATTCGTGGAGCGATAAATGATGCATTTCTTTGTCCGAAGGTTGTTTTCATATGAGGGATTATGTAATTTAAAGTAATGCATGTTCGTGTGGTTCTGGATTGTTGTGTTTTCTGGTGATGTATTATATTTTTATGAAAATAAGTTAGTATATGCTGGATATATATTTGTCTCGGGTCAAATACTTTAAAATCGTTATAGAGGTTTTCCATAGGGTAATCAAACGGTTTTTGGATAATTATCTTCACAATGCATCTTTGAGCTAGACAAAGTTTTTCCAAGATAGTTTTGGCACATCCACCCCAACCAACAATTCCATATGAGATCAATGAATGAGTCAATGCGAAATAGACAGTTTTTAATGTTTTTTGTTTTAGAATTTTTCGAAGGTTTCTATAAATATAACCAAGTTTTAGAATTCTATTTGTTAGTGTCTCTATGTGATCTTGCCATCTTAGATTATTATCTATGGTCAGACCTAAATAATTTATAGCAGTGACTCTCTCCAAAGGGATACAGTCACAAGAGTCTCTAGGTACACAACAATGTATTTTTATAGAAAACATCGAATTTAGTAAAGGTTGCCCTGCTTGTGTGGCGCTAAATGTAAGGTATTTAGTTTTACTATTGTTTAATGTAAGAAGGCTGTTATCCAGACAGTTTTTTATTTTGTTAATTGCCATACCAGCTATTTTGTAGCTCTGTTTCCAAGTTTTTTCACTTACTATTAGTACAGTGTCATCAGCAAAACTTATTATTTTTCCATCTACAGGAAGACGGCACAAATTATCAATATATATGAGAAACAAAACTGGTCCAAGTACACTACCCTGCGGGACTCCATAGGAAATATATTGCTCTTCGCTACGATAATTTCCAATAGTGACAATTTGCTTACGGTTGCTAAGATATGTTTTGAACCAGTTTAGTACTGTGGCATTGACACCAATATTGTGAAGTTTAGATATAAGCAGAGGATGTGAGACTGTATCAAACGCCTTTGCAAGGTCCAAGAAAATGGCAAGACATTTTTGACCTTTGTCTACTTTATCAGCGATTATTGTTGTTAATTCTGAAATTGCGTCATTCGTTGACAGGCCTTGTCTAAAGCCATATTGATTATTTGAAAGAATAGAACTTTTTTCCAGGAATTTATTGAGTCTTAATTTCACTATTTTTTCTAGTATTTTTGAGAATATGGAAAGAAGTGAGATTGGTCTATAGTTAGAAATTTCGACTCTTGAATCTTTCTTATGAATAGGACTTATTACTGATTTTTTTAGAAAATCTGGAAATATGCCATTTTGTAAACTAAGGTTTATAGCGTGTTTAAGAGGTTTAGCTATTTGCAATTTTATTCTTTTTAGTAGCTTTGAGTCTATGCCGTCTATTCCTGTAGATGTGGACTGTTTTATGGAATTGATAGTTGATATTATTTCCACGTCAGCTGTCAGGTCAAATGTAATAATTTTATGTGGGAATTTATTTGAATTCTGTTGTTTTTCATTCAAGACCAAAATTTCCTCTGTAGTATTATTAGTTTCAAGGAGGTCAGTGGCATATTGTTTACCGATTTTTGCAAAGTATTCGTTGAAGCTGTTTACGATTTTTTGTGGATTTTCGTCTATTGTCAACGTTTCACCATTATAATTTATTTCGTTAATTTTTTGAGGTATTGTGGTTCTATCGTTTACTTCATTGATTATTTTCCAAGTTTTTTTAATATCATTATTTGAATCGTTTAGTTTTGCCGTATAATATTTTGTTTTTGCTTCCTTTATAATATTTCTACAAGTATTTCGATATCTTTTATAATGATTTTGTAAAAGGATATCGTCAGGATTTTTCTTGCATAAGTTATGAAGATCATTTCTTTTATGTATTGACTTGGTGAGCCCTTCAGTGATCCAGGGCTTAATTTTCTTTTTTTTGTGTACAACACTTATATTTATTGTAGTACAGTTAGCTATTTGGCTATTAAGGCCCTACTATACCCTGGATATACGGATATACGCAAAAATGCACACTAAATTAGCTTCTAATGTATGAAACACGAGAAAATATTGTATATCACCTGATATGTGATATACAACATTTTATCGTGCGAAAATGGTAAAATTTAGAGGTTTTTTTTAAATAGCAAGAAGAGTCATTGAAATTTTATAATAATAAAAAATTCAGCCGGTAGATTTTCATATTCTCTATCGAATAAAGTAAAAATATACTTCATAGGCCTTGTAGTTTTTTAGTTACTTACAGTAAAAAAATAAAAAAGGGTTTTACTAAAACTAATTTTACAAGAAAAGTATTAAACAAATTCAAAATTCAAAAAAATCATGCAATAGATTAAAGATGTACATACAAACTGTTCCTTATTTCAAAGACGTATCTTTTGAGGGTATTAGGGAAATTATTTTCAAAATATAATGTATAGCCTACTATAGCCTCTTAAGGATTTCTAGAAAATTGTTAAATCCTGTGTTAGTTTCTTGTGTTTGGTAGACTGTATTCCAGTCTTGTTTTTGTAAGTTTTCGACAAGTTTTAGTATATCTGTATGCTTTTTCTTTAAGAGTTGTTCCTTATGTTTGGGTTTTATATATGTGTGAATGGAAAATATTATTGTATAATGATCAGTTGTAGATGTTTGGTAAATAACGGTTGTGGATTTTTCTTCTGATTTGCACATAATATGATCGAGACATGATTCACTGACAAATGTTTTTCGAGTGGGTTTATTTACCATTACTCTTCGACCATACAGAGTCATCAGATTTAAGTATTCAATTGATTGCGGATGTTGGTTATTTATAATATTAATGTTTATATCCCCTGCAAGTATTAGTGTTTTCATTGTGGACAGTTTTTCTAATGTCTTTGATAGTGATTTAAGGAAAGCTGTAATATTTTGGGTAGACGGTGATCTATAAGTTGCTAATATAGATATTGAGTTATTAATATTAATTTCGAGACAGTTTGCTCCAGTCAAGTCAATTTCAGAGGCAGTATATGGTATTTCATGTTTAATGAAGACTACAACTCCGTCATTTTGCATATTATTTTTTTTTGTTGATAAGGTATCATAGCCTGGTAGTAATTTATTCTGTGACGTAGTTTTTAGCCAACATTCAGTGAGTATGAGTATGTCGAATTCAATGTTTAACATTTGAACCATTACCAGAAAATCATCATAGTTTTTGTTAATGCTTCTTATGTTAAGTGTCAAAAGTTTCAAAGAAGTGTCCTTTAGGCTGTTTCTACAAACAATAACATCTGACGTTTCAACAACAGTTGGATTGCCAAAAGAATCTATAGAACTTAATAATATATTATCAAACATTTTTTGTGTTACGACTTTGACAACTAGATAGATCTATCAGAGAAAATCGGTTTGATCTGGGTGTACAGTTAAACTTAATGAAGCATAAAAATATACAATATACAATACAATAAAATATTTGAGAGATTTGTAATGCCAAATAAACAATAGTTATATATTTTATGTTGGCAGCTACAAGAAAACATAGTAAAAAACATACAAAATTAGTTATTATATGAAGAAACAACACAAAAATTTTAAGCAAAAAGATATGAAATAAGAATTTAGCTACATTAAGTTTTACAAAAACATTTGATATAATAATACAGATTATAGGGCAGCCAAATTCATCAATTGAGAAGATATATAGTCAAATATTTTGGAGTGTTTGTTCATTTTTCACGGTGATTGGATTGGTCGTCTCGTTTTTGCGAACGAAAATTCTTCCTCCACTGGACCAGACGAACTTGAAGTCTTTCTCTTTTGCTATCTTTTTAGTTTGCACTAGTAAAAATTTTTTTTGTGGTTTTAGGTGGTCAGAGACGATGTATGTCAAGATAGGATATTATGGAGGTCAGTCCTTTTTTCCTACCCAGAATATGAAAACAGCATGATAGTATGCATGTATGTTATCACACTATCCCCCATAGATATTAAACAGTGGATACTGCCTTACAAATTGTGTGAAACAATGTCACTAAATTCAATTTTTATAAAAATTGTTAAAAAAAGTTTGAGATTTTTAATAGCAAATTAAATTATCTAGTTGGGGTGTTTCGGCTTTTTTCGATAATATTCTTAAAAACTTTGGAAATAAAGGCAGTTAAACACATAAATTTATTATAAAAAAATGTTTAGATCCTGCATACATATCTCGCGTATCTTGGCTTGATACTTTGCCGATATGTTAAGAGAATAAAATTCTATTGAACAAATCGACAGTTGGAAAATATACTCAGTAAAAGTATAGTTTTTAGACCTAGTTTTATGAAATAAACTAATAATACCTAATTGCCAATTGTAAATAATGATCCCTCTCATCCCGAGTATTGACTATTTCAGTTTCGTCAATATTACGTTGCCCTTTGTTAAAATACAACGCTTTGCGTTCGTCCTTGGTAAGATTGACATTTTGATTCTTCTCTGTCAGGGTACGAGCAGTGTCTTCACACCTTTCCATGCATTTTATTTTGTTGTCAAACGCCGATGATTTCATATATGAATCAACCTGTTTATATTCTCCATCGGAGAAGCGAGCGATCGTGAGGTAAGCGTCGATCTTGGCCTGCGTATTTCCATTGGCGCCCAATACCTCCAAAGACTTGTTGAGATAGTTTTCGAGAATATCCCGAGCACCTTCGCTGCGTGTCTCCACCATCCAAGACCCGTACAATCTGATAAAAATAATATAATTTGAATGTTTGGTTTACTTTGGCAAATTGAATTTAGCTTCAGTTGGGAATGATTCAACCATTCAGATAGTTTACATATACGAGGAGGTCGCTCTTTATTATCAACCCTACTGATTCTTGAGTATTGATGTTTAATAAGTCTAACGATTTAATAATTTTTCCAATAATTTTAAAATTTCTTAATTGTGACTAAACGAGTAATAAAGTTTTTTTTATTCTCGTTACCTAAGCGGAGTATGATTAAACGATTTTTTAATAAACCTAACTATGTTTTTTTTAAATTTATCATGTATTATAATATCGGGTCTGTAGTGTTGAATAGATCAACATATTTTATCATATATATTTCTTATTATTTAATTACCTGAGTGCATTGGCGTACAATTGATCGTCAAATTTATTTCTATTTGTTATAAACGTCTTGACAAGATGTAACGCAACGTGAGTGTGACCATTTCTCCAAGCAACCTTCCCCTCCGCCAGTCGGATAAGACCAGACAAGTGATTAATTCTCCCGGATTCTTCAGATTGCAGTACACCACTGGAAACATTTGTACAAAGCTTTTGTGACATACAAGAGGTGCTGTTGATCCATCGGGTGGCCGCTTGAACCCAACCGTGGCTGAGAGCCAAGTCTAAAAATAAATATTTCTGTTTTGTAATATGAAAAATATCACAGAATATTGTAATATAACAGTAAAATTAATCACAATGACTTCTCAGGGTCAATATATGTCAAAACATCCAGCCGTGTCACCCATGGTTTCAGATTTTGTTGATATATTTTTTTATTTGTTTCTTTACACATCCTTATTGAGGAATGCAAAATATTATTTTGATATCTTGTATACTTTTTGAGATATGATTTTATAAAATTTGTTGAAAAATTACCAAAGGGGCCTTACATTTTTGTGATACTGTAGTATAAAAACATCATAACATATTAAACTTTTAATGTATCTAATTGAATTTTTCTTAAACATTCTTATAAATAAACATGGGTTTAGACAAAAATACAATTATTCATTCAAATATTATACATTTTACATAAAAAAATGTTAAAATTGTTGTTTTCCGATTATATTATTGCAAAAAACAAGACTTTCAAGAATTCAAATACCTCCAATGGGACAGCAAATATCAAAGCCACTCTACATATTTTTTTATTCAAATTACTATAAAGTTAACCAGAATTGTATAAAAAATTAAGTATATATATAATTTAAAATTCTATTTAACTAAAATAAAATTTAACCACTAAACAACTTTTACGGGATACCCGAAAACAATGATAATAGAAAAGAGTGGAAGCACTATTCTAAGCCGGTGCCTCGAGGCAAATAAATAGACAATACTTAATTATTGAACTATTTGTTTGTTAGAATTCTGTTAAAAATAAAGGGTAAAAACAACTTATTTCATTCTATAGGTACATTTATTGTACAGCGTCTATTTCATCATTAACATAGTCTTAATAATCCAATATTTAATAAATGCATGTTTCTAGTTTGGTAAACCCCTGCACATAAAAGGAAAGTGAAAGGGTTTCGTTAAAAATATCATGTAAAGTTGATAAATGAAAATATTTTGTTAAATAAACATACCAAGGCTACGAAATTTAAATATTAAATATTTACCGGCATATTGAAGAATCAACTCACCAAGGCTATGAAATTTAAATATCAAATATTTACCGGCATATTGAAGAATCAACTCACCAAGGCTATGAAATTTAAATATTAAATATTTACCGGCATATTGAAGAATCAACTCACCAAGGCTATGAAATTTAAATATCAAATATTTACCGGCATATTGAAGAATCAACTCACCAAGGCTATGAAATTTAAATATTAAATATTTACCGGCATATTGAAGAATCAACTCACCAAGAATATGAAATTTAAATATTAAATATTTACCGGCATATTGAAGAATCAACTCTGATACAGCGATATGCAATTGTACGGCTTTAGGTTTCAGATCAGTGAGACTTTCCAGAACAACGACCCTTTGTGCAATTATGGGCTCCATGTGTTTGAAGTCACTGAACGAAAATAGATTTTCCACCGACCAATCAGATATCAGATCAGAAAAGGGACTTGCACTTCTCGACTCTTCCAGTTTCATCTACAAACAAAATAAATTAATATAGTTGAAAAATGTGTCATTTGTGCATTAACATTAAATTAAATATTATTGTAAAATAAAGATTTAAAATGCAGCTTGCTCTCGTGAGCTGCAATAATTATAAACTAACCCAAATGAAAAAAAGATATTATGTGATGGAAATCAATTTTATCCATTTATAATACTGACTTACAGTGAAACCTCTATCTATCGTTCCCCGAACAATCGTTTTCCCGCATGTATCGCATATTTCTGTAGGTCCCAATTAATTTCATACAAAAATTGACCGCATTGATCGTTCTCCGTTCATCACTTTCCCGCATTAATTGTTTAAATTACGTAGCAAATTTCAATAACATCGAAGAGCGAAAGTGGTGTGCACGTGCGGTTGCCTTAGTTTTTGAGCCATAAAAAAGAACCGTCTGTTTGTACTCTTCAAGAAAGATTGGATCCGTTGTCTGTCCCTTCATATTTGGAAGCGTATACGATGTTCAAAGGATTGAAAATGTTTTTTTATGCACATTCGATAACTGATGTTGAAAAAATTATTATTTGTACACCGAAAGAATGTTGATTTCTTATGGCAATAAAAAAATAAAAAACAAATGACAATGACAGATTATTTAATATAATATGTTTTATATGTGTACAGTACATATTAAATATTTAAAAATTAATGTGTTTTTTTTTTCTATATATTTTGTATTCATAGGGGCCAAGTCTGGTTCGACCGGCGAAATCAAAACCCCAATGATTACCCATATCATGGATATAATTATAGTATGGAGTTCTATAATATCTTTAGATGTCATAGAACTCCATATGATAATTATATCCATGATATGGGTAATCACGGTGGTTTTGATTTCGCCTATTGAACCAGACTTGCCCCCCTGCATTCATAGTTTTTTCCATTAGGTCCCTTCAAAAACGATAGATAGAGGTTTCACTGTATTTCATGAACTATGGATCAAAAGAACTATCACTAATGTAATAACTTAGTTTTTGAGAAAATAGGATATGTAGGAATTCAGAATAAGATAAGAGCCTGCATGTTAAGATACATACATGTTGAAGAAGCCGTGAATGCTTTTAGGATGGGGGGACACAACAGAAAAATATGGAAGAGAAAGTTTTGTTTCATAGAAGTTTACTTTATATACTAAATCAAAACTCAACTTTACTAATATATTATAGTAATTAAATATGTAGATGCTCACTTTTACAAAATGTTCGATTTCCTGAAGAATCTGTAGTTTGGTTGCTAGATGATAGGCACTCTGACAACTCTCCAATGTGTTTTGAATACAATTTAATGTGACAAATTCCCGAGCGTCTCGTAACGTGTTATCGACTGACAGATCAACTGTGTCGATGCTCCTTGTCACAGCATCCTTCAAAACTATATACTGATATGCCGGCCAGATGTCCAGGGAATCTATCTGATGATTTGTAGAGGCTTTGATGGTGTTGGACTTTAGACAAGCTGTGTCCGCTTGAAGGCTCCAATCGCCTGTAATAATTTTCGGTATAAAATATATTTCAAATGCATCGGTTAATATTTAATTTTACACATCTTTTCCCCATTTTAAATTAACAAATTAGTTACACGGTGGAAATTAAAAAATAGATACAAAAGGAGAAAAAAAAAAATATACAAATTGATAGAACTAACCTAACCGCCAAAAACAGTCATACTTCATGTTGCTTAACTCTGGTCCAGTTTGAGATGACTCCATGTATCTACCAGCCAAGTGATAGAGTCCGGACAGTTGTAAAGAACGAACAAAACTTCTCTCTGATAGGATATTTCTACCCAAAGATGTTTCTGGAACCAATAATTTTTTAATAACATTTAAAAAAAAAATTAGATTATATTTTATGTCCACCAAATCAAACATCATTGATGTTTGGAAAAATATCTCCGAATTTCGATACGGCATATGTCAAAAGGGTTTGTTTTCGTTCGACCGTCAGATTGTGTTATATAGAGTGAACCATCATTCAATTGTGACTCTGCATTATATGTATTAACAGTGTGGAGAAGGCGGCCTTTTAGCAGTAAGTGAATTTTATGTTTGATTTGTTTCCTGCCATCCCATTCCGTAGTATTCCAAATAATATTAATCAGAAAGATGTACAGTACACCCTTTAAAATTCCATGTTGTCAGTCCTTAGACGTAGAAGAGTGGATTGGCAATAGTCGTTAACATCTAAACTTTCCATTACATAAAATACAAATTGCAAAAAACTAATTATACAGATTTTTACGACTGACCAAAAAAATATACATGGATGTAAGAGATGGAGTGAATAGCAGGGGTCACCCAAGAAAGGGATGGCATAACCATGTGAATGATATTGTGAAAGAAGGAAACAAGTTTGAACAATTGACAAGCATTTATGAGACGATGCACGGACGTAGAGGAAGCCAGAAATGTTTGCAAAAATAGAGAAGTATGGCGCTCGGTTCTCTCTGCTTACACCATAAGGGACATGGTGTGATGGTATGTATGTATATTCTTAATGATAGTTAAAGTTAAGAGAGTGTGTTAAAAAGCCAAAATATAAAATTGGATAAATAATAATTACCACAAGATGTGCTAGACGTTTGTCTTATTGTATTCTGATGACGGGTGAAAGACAGATCGTGAAGTAATAGACCGTCAGTAAAGGATCCATTTCTCATATAAAAGTTTTGCCTTTCAGCCGGATCAAGAAGATAGTTAAGTCCACATCCATTAAGGGCATCATTGTCACCGATAGAAAGGTAACTCTGGAAAAAGATAAAAAAAATCTAAATATATAGAAATAATTTTTTTTAGGGTTTGTTTGTCCTGAATGTTCTCCTATAGTATTCATCCAATTGTGATGAAACTCTGGTGAGTTGATAGGTACACATCCGGGAAGGTTTCTGGATACTAATTGATATATACAAGCGCCCTTGAGGTGATCTTCCACGAAAACGGCGCTATACAAGTTATCCAACTATAATAATAATAATATGATTTATGTGTTTCTTTGACATCTAACAAATGAATTTAGTGAAGAAGATAAACATGGAATTTACTAAACAATACTGTTGCGGTATGTTCACAAGAAAATCTATACCAGACTGAAGGGACGCTAGTGACTGAAGAAATATTGAAACGCATGTCGGGTAATAAATAATTGGTCTAACGGTTAAGAAAAATAAAATAAATACTTTTCTAAAAATGGAGAGAAGATCTTCTCCTCTTGGTAGCGAAGATATCTTTTCTGGATCTGAGGGCAGCTGTAAATCTTTGGAATTGATACACCACAACTCTCCATAGTAAATGGCTGCGAAATGGGCTCCGTTACAATTGGCAGCCCACGCAATTGGTAAAAAGTCAAAACCGAGAATATTGCTCTCCACTAAATTTTTTGACTGCCTGAAATGAAAAAAATAACAATTGAAATCAATAAAAATAGGTATTTGAAATGTAACAATACCAATAAAATCGCTTCACCAACATTGGAAATTCATACCATTTTTATACAAATATTTTTAGCAACAAGTAAAGGGATAATTTTAACCCGTAAATCGACTAAAATCGCCCGAATTTTTTTCCCCTTTCGACGCGTAAATCGACTATGATCCATGGCTTGTAAAAAACGTTACCTTTGGATGGGATAAAATGTAAAAAAAAATTTAATTTAATTTTTTGAGCCCCCAAATATAACGTGACAACTATTTTTTGGTGCATTAAATCAAGATATTGATTAAAAAAAATTAAAAGGAATTTTATAAAATACTCTATTTTTTATTGAAAATTTGCATTTTTCAGATCAAATTTGATTTTTTGCTTTTAAGGCGTTTAAAGGGTTAGTAAAAGAATTAATATAAATGAATACACTTTACTTTGATTCTACATTTTTATCAAAATTTTTAGCAGTAAAAATCTATACACAAAAATGTATTATAAAATTAACTAAAAATATTCAACTGGCATATGCGCAGTAGTTAAATTCAATGATTTTTCATTAATAACGTGCTGGCTTCAATTGCAAAAAAATATTCATAGGACAGGTTTTATCATTTATACTTCGGGCATAAAATGAGAGAGAAAAAGTACCAACTCCTGTAGTTTGTAATCTAGAAATGGATACAAGGAAGAAGAGTACCAGGACGACGAAGAAAGACACGTGAAGAAAAAAAAGTTAATTTTGTTTATCAACAAATCGAACCGAAACAAAAAAATGCCAAAATTGAATCAAGATGTCGTCCACCAATTGCTATTGGTTCCAATGAGTAAAGACACACGCTGGTTCTGGTGAAATTCAATAGCTAAGTGGACCAGACTGACTACACAAGTGACGCCATCTCTCATCTTTATATGCTGGATATGCAATGACACACATAATATAAAAATTCATAATGAATAAATAATCATGCAATTTTATGTTTCTCTTACACAAAAATGCACACTAAATTACCTTTGAATGTATGAAACATGAAAAAATATTGTATATTATCAAATCTGTCGGCCTTCGTGGCTCAGTTGGTTGGGTATCTGACTGCTGATCCAAAGGTCCCGGGTTCGATTCCCGGTGAAGACACAGTTTTTAATTGTGTTTTCAGTCTGGATCTGTGAGACGATTAATATCGTTATTCTCCAGAATGTGGCAACTTGTTATTGGGTGCACGTTAATTAATATTTGACATAGTATCTACCTGTTAGTTGCCCAAGAAGTAATAATAAATAAATAAATAAATCTGTGATATACAATATTTTTCATGAAGAAAAGCTGAAATTTAGAGTTTATTTAGAGTTTTTTTTTTTAATAATAAGAATAGTGATTACAATAGAAAACATAACTCATATGGTACATTTTCATATTCTCTTTCAATTAAAGTAAAAACTACTTCTTTGGCCTTGTAGTTTTTAAGTAAAAAATTAAAAAAGGTTATACTAAAAATAATTTTACAATAAATTGTAAAAACACTTATAAAATGAAACACAGCTAAATTCCACAATTCCACAGATACTATAGAAAGTTTACGATTATAAGCAAGACGGTAAGATTGTAACTCACGTAATATTATTGTAGTGTCCCTTCTGGATCATGATAAATTGAACTATATCCAACATACACTGAACAGATTCCTTAGCAAAGATATTGTCTGTTCTTTGTGGCCGTTTACTGCTGACTCCCCGAGACTGGGAATCTTGGCTATGACAATTATTAGAGGTGTCAAAAGTAAGAAGATAATATTTATTGAAAAACTCCTGGATCTTATTTGTGAGGCGCTCAACTTGTTTTTTATTTGCTTGAGAGTAAACCAAACCAAATAATGACGGAAGAATCTTTTCGGAAAATGATTGCTGAAAAATACATAATTAGTGAAACTAAAATACATAACATTTAAATAATAAATAATTAAAATTTTGCAGTAATGAAACGAAAATTTTGTTGCAAATCTATTGAACAAGATTTACAAAGAATTTAATAATTCATAAATAATCTATTCAACAAGATTCATTGATAATCAATTAAACAAGATTCATAAATAATCTATTAAACAAGATTCATAGTACAAAAAATAATGATAATTTCATGCAAGAAATAGTAAATATTTTTTCACTCACATTGAGTTTACAAAGTTGAACAAAATCACTTAAAAAGCAATTTTGTATTGAAAAAGAATTTAGAGCTGCTCGAGTAATAGATAAAATCCATTGAGAATGTTGGTAGCCATTACTAGCTTCCCATATATTATTATTATTTACAAACTCTTCAAAATTTTCATTATCAATATTGAGTTTTGTCAGTGTATATGTCTTCTTGCAAGGAATGAATGGCAGCAAAAGGTCTTCAGCGCTTGAATCAGTTTGGTTAACAAGCTCTAAAAAAAAAATAACAATAGTTTAAAATATAAAATTAATTTTGCCATTATAAAAACATACGTACATACATACCATCACGCCGTGTCCCTTGCGGGGTAGGCAGAGAGAACTGAATGCCATATTTTTCCATCTTGGCACGCATCCCTCGCCTCGTCCACATTCATGCATCGTCTTATACATGTTCGTCTATTGCTCACACTTCTAACATTTCCGTCTTTCAAAATATCGTTCACATGGTCGTGTCATCCCTTTCTTGGGCGTCCCCGACCTCTCATTCCATTCCTTTCCGCTCTGTATATTTTCTTCGTCAGGCGCTCCTCATTCATTCTCCCCATGTGATCAAACCATCTCAATGTGTTCACTTTCATTCTAGTAATGACATCTTTCTTCATTCTACAGTTTTTCCTTATGTCCTCATTTCTTATCCGGTCATACATCGTTCTATTAAAAATTCTTCTTAACGATCTCATTTCACTGCATTTATTCTGCTTTCATGCGTCTTCCGCCATGTCCAGGTTTCACTTGCATACGTCAAGGTTGGCACTATGATGGCATTATGAACATAGGTATAGACAAAACCATCGCTCCTCTTGATGTCAAAAATAGTACCAACTCTTTTTCGGCCGATCCCCACACCTCATTCCACTCTTGTACATTGTTATCTTGAAATTTTTCGGTATGGAAGGGGGTGTTTTGCGCACACAGGTGATCAAACCAACCAAGCCAAAAACCCAAATTTGTTTTTACTGACAATAACATCTCAATAGAGACGAAGTTGGAATTTTAATAGAAGAACCAGGAACTCAGGCACCTACAGGGCTTACGACCTGTCATCGACTGGTTTATGTGATCACTTTATGCGTTGGCGCAACGTTCACCTATTATGCCTTTATTGAGTTCGCTTATTAATGAAATTTTTGAAAGTTCTATATATTTGAATAATGTGTAAACATTTCACCTGAATAATACGAAATTATACTATTGCCATCTATGAGGTAACGAAGAAACCATTTTTTTGTAATGCCATCTATTGAAAAAATTAGTTTTATTTGTAAACAATGAAAGCAACAGTCGAGAACTGCGCCAGAAATATTATTTCATTTTTGACTTGTTTACCTACTTGTACCAATGTGTATGTAAATCGAATATATAAACCAGCCGATGACAAGTCGTAAGCCCTGTAGGTGCCTGAGTTCCTGGTTCTTCTATAATATCCCAACTTCGTTTCTATTGAGATGTTATTGTCAATAAAAATATCATTTGACTCCCAAAGGGAAAAAAATCCAATGTTTGCGTATATGCAAATAAAAAATATACTTTCTCAGACGAACATCATTCATTCTTTCAATGTGTCTACTCAGAAAACCTTTAATTCTACTCACAATATCTCTATTATGTAATGACATACCTAAAGCAATCTTTCCCTCCTTTGTTGATAAAAGTGATGTTAGAGCGACTGAGGATGCTTTGGCGATGTCTGGCGTCGAGTCAAAGAAGAGAGTGCGTAGTTGGTTCAGAGAGAAATAGGTAAGATAGTCCAAAGGGCTCATGCCCGTGATGACTGTGGGGTCTTGGGGAGGTTTCAATATCAGGGTTTGATAGTCGGCCACACCCAATTCTCCTAAGCACCGACAAGCTTGAATACTTGACTGAAAACATGAAGGTTTATTAAATTCTTACTTTTTCAACTTCAAGTTTATCCACTAAAAATGTGGGTCGAAGGCTTAGTATGTTCTCCTTCAAGAACTACAGACTGCAATAAATAAACACCAATAATATATAAATAATAAATATACTGTTCATGCATATAATTAGTCCAATTCTGATTTGTCTAAATTTATCCGTCTGAATTTTAGTACATGAGAAATGTAAAAAAAGGTGCTTGCATTTATACGGGACTCATTACGTCACACCATGCGAACAAAATCCTTTTATCCATGGTCGCCCGTTGGTTACAGACGTTTTCGTACTCTGAAACGAATCAGAATAGGACATAATATAGCTTAAATCTTTTTTCTTCAAATTTATACCTAATATACTAGTAAAACCCGGCAGACGTTGTCCTGACTGTTTAATTATTTACCTCCATATATAAAAATGCTAATTATAATTCTGTATTTTTTTCCCTTCCATCCCTACAGTCCCTTTCGTCCCTATACATTCATTCATTTATAATTTTATTTAATTATTCAAACAAATATACTTGAACCTTTAGCATTATACCAGTTTTATATACTAGTTGCATGTAACACATGAGATCCAACTGTCGATAGCGATAGTATGTATAGTTGAAGAATATGTACCAAACTATAAACCCATAAATACAAATTATTTATTATTTTATGATATTTAGCTTTCTATACAACACATGTACCTAGGTAGTCAAGATAGGATAGTATGGAGGTCAGTCTTTTTTTCCTACCCGGAATATGAAAACAGCATGATGGTATATGTATATTGTATGTTTAGAGATGAAGTATCAAACTATTAAGTCTTCTTTGATATTGTGTATAGGTGACTACCATACAAATTGTATGAAGCGATGTCGTCACTAAATTCAATTTTTATAAAAATTGTTAAAAAAAATTTTAGATGTACTGCTACAATGTTTATATTTTTTATATAAAATTAAAATATCTAGTTGGGGTGTTTCGGCTTTTTTCGATATTTAAAAAAAAAATGGAAATATAGGCAGTTAAACTCATAAATTTATCATAAAAAAAATACTTATCTTAATAAAAAATGTTTGAGAAACCCTGGAATTTTTTTGAAAAAACTAATTTGAGATTTTGTATTTGTCTATGTTTATACCAATTTTCAGCGTTCTAGCTTTTATGGTTTCTGAGATATAGGGAAAAATAAAATAAAAATTCAAAAGTTGATAACCCCTGACTGAAACAAAAATTCAAAATTCCGAGTATAAAAGTTTTGTAGGCCTGTAACTGTTTATATATTCTGAAATTTTAGGCTCTGTAAATTGAGCGGATCAAAAGTTATAAGGGACGGACGGACACACACACACACAGACATACACACACACAGACACACACACAGACACACGAAATGTTCTACTCCGAATTCTGAGCAAATCCGTGTATGGAACATATATGCTGCGAAGCCTCTAAGTTGGTGTTTTTTGACTTCAAAGTTGGAAAAGCCGTGAAAAAAGTAGACCTCTCCATACAATTCTCGCGTATTCTGGCTTGATACATTGTCGATATGTTAAGAGAACAAAGTTCTCCTGAACAAATCGACAGTTGGAATATACCATTTTATATGTCATTTTTAAACCTTCTTGTGTGCGCGCTGAACAAACCCACTAAGTATCAATTCAATACCAACTTTTTTTTTCAAGTTTTTTTGTGACATATTGAATAAATAAATTTTAGTGCATAAACCTTCTCCGGTATGAGCTGAACAAATTCCCAAAGTTTCATCACACTCGTATGGTTGGTTTGGGAGTCCATCGGCCACATACAATCAAACAAATATACGTATATCCATTTTTATATATATAGATAGATGGGGTAGCCTAGGAACATGTCAAAGTGATATTAAATGTATGCTTGAAAGAAATTTTTGGCAGAAAAAACCTACCTCCAAATCTGTCTTGTTTGAGGCTATCTGAATAAGAACACATGTCAAATTATGCAGAATACTATTTTTGCAATCTTCAGAAAAGCATCTGTTCTGTTTTAATTTGTCAAACATTTTAGACAGTTCCCTTTTTGACAATTTCAAGTTTTGATGTAAAATTTTCAAACCTTCGTACCTTGAATAAGAATAGGAAAAAAATAGTTAATACAAAATAATAATATCAAATTGTTACAAGGCTATTTGACTTAAATACAATAAGATGAATTTTATAAGAGCACAATAAAAAGTATTATTGTTTTCAAACAATTGCTGACGTTGAAAAAAAAAATATACATAAATACTGTTTATGATGTTTTGACTTGAAATAAGATTATGGATGTTCAAATCGAATTATGTTACTGTAAGGCAAATCGAATTATGTTACTGTAAGGCAGAAACTGCATTTATTGAAGCCAAGATTGTGTTTTGCTATCTGTGACAGATAAAAAGGCGAACGTGACAGATTGAAATATAAATAATGTCCATTTTGGAAAAGCATATTCTCGTGGTTTGCACTACTTTGATGACTGCTATTATAGAGAACTTAATTGTTATATAAAAATGAAAATTAAATAATGCTTACCTTCCAATTAATCCACCAGTTAGGAAGGTTTCAATTTGCTTGTGAAGAGTGTTATTGTTTTTGACGTAAACAGACTTGACAATTTGGTTCAGTTTTGTAAAGCATTCTATGTTTGGCAACGGATCGAGACTTTGTATTGTTAAATGACTTTTCATGTCTATCAATAAAAACACAAGTAAACTCATGGCGGATTCCTGCAGCAAAGCGTTATCCAATATAGCTTGGGATACTGTGTGCACAATCGACGACAGCAATCGAGAAATTTTATTTCCCAAGTCTGGTAACATTTTTTTCATCATGGAGTATAACATTTTACAGGCGGCGACACTCACTGGTCTCATATTTTCGTCTTTGTTGTATACACTGATCAAATGCAGCAGAGAATGTATAATGAAGGAACAGATAAAGTTGTCTAGTTTTGTGCACAGCGGAAGAAAATGACAAAATTTCCAGTATTGGTGAAGGCTGACAATTTTTCTTACACAAGTGTGATGTAATTCAATTTCAGTCCATAGATGAAGAAGAATTTCTTGGATTCCCAGTGGATTATCACAACACAAACTGAATATTACTTCCAGACCAAGTTTATCCTGGAATTGAAAAAAATATGCACCATATGTACAGATTATTATTTTTCTTTTTAAAAAGAGTGAATATCTCCTTGAAACAATTACATACACATCCTCATGCATTCGCTAAATTGGATAAAATAAATTGGTTGTGGTAGGTTTAGAACTCGCTACCACTGGATTACTAACCCACCGCACTAACCGCTCTGCCACCACTCTTCTTATTTTCTTTTATTTGATATCTTAGTGAAAGTCTTTCAAGTAACGGCATATATTTATAGTAAAAAAACAGTTTGATTTGAATGCCACCACAAACTAAGGAAGCAAATTTTAAAATAGATAAATTAAAATTTAATGCAAATGATATCTAAATCATTTTTATTCAAATAAGAATAAAAAATAATGGAATAGCAGATAATACAAGTCAATAAAGTGAGGTAATTGTTGATATTAACAGTAATAAATTTTAATTTTGAATATTCAACTATCATTGGTTTATAATTTGTTGTGATTAAGCTACTTGATAAATCATTGCAAATCTTCAGTATTAATAGCAATTCAGTGGATTTTGGTTTATTCGTTACTATTTCCATTTTTCAACATATTTCTTTTGTCAGATATAAAAATAATTATTAACAACAGCATATTGTATCAAATAAAACTTACATTCAAGTAGTTAAGAATGCCATTTATTTCCAAATTTGAAACAGACTTCTTATCCGCAAATGGAATGGCACCGTTCCATCCGAGTTCAGTAACCAAACCATCTTTATCACACACAAAACTAAAGAGTAATTTTATAACATCAACGATCTTTGATCTTAATATTTTATAAAACTTTTGTTCTCCAAATATACTCTCTAGTGTTGTGTAAATATTTTTTGCTGCATCTTCCAGTTTCTTGTTTCTGGGCCAAGACACTGAATTAGAAGTTAAAGATATGTATGGTAGAGATAGGGCAACGGCATTAGCAAAAGATTCCTGCAAACAAATTCATAAAAATATTGATTCAATAAAAACAAAAGATATTTGTGAAGATATAATTAATACTTAATGTTAAAAATATATAAAGCATTTGTTAGACCATTGTTGGAATATGGAGTCCCTATTTTTCCAAGGATATTGACTAACTTGAGAGGGTCCAAAGACGTTTTACAAAAATTTCCAGGACACTTTGCAACTTAACATACGAGAAAAGACTTGACCTCTTAAAACTGTCAAAACTGGAAAACCGAAGAGAACGTGGAGATCTTATTGAAACATTCAAAATATTATCAGGCCATTATGACTGTGTAAACATGAAAAATCTCTTTCATTCATACTCATAACACTAATTTGCATGGCCATAGCTTAAAACTCTTAAAAAGTAGGTTCTCGACAAATCCTCGAAAGCATTTTATTTCAAATAGAGTGGTGAATACTTGGAATAAACTGCCCCAACATGTTTTGGATGTTGAAAATGTTAATATTTTCAAGAATAGACTGGACTTTTTTTGGACACAGCAAAATAGTTACAAACAAATAATAAAATTTGACAGTGGATATAGGCACATCAGCCTTGGCTGCTTGCCTATAAATAAATAATAATAATCAATCATACCTAAATAAATCACCACTGTTAAATATATTTCCACATTAAGTAAATTCACACAGTAATTTACCATTCCCACCACTTTCTTTTAATGCACGATCTAACGCACATTTTGGTTAAATATAAGTTTGTCTCGAAGAAGTGGTTCAGCTTCAAAAACGTTGGACAAAAATTGCTCAAAACAGCGATGAAAGACAGAGGTTATTTTATTATTTAAAGAGTATTTTCTTTATAATCTGCACTCACTTCAGTTTATCGTAAAACAATTCTCAGAAATAAAAAAATTATAATGAGATCGAACTGTGGCCATTATAAACAAATTGTAATTATTGATAAAAGTGATATATAATAAATAGAATTGCTTACTATATATATGTCTTCCGGTTTCATTGATTTGTTTTTTGATAAAAAACTAATCATTCTACACTCTCTGATATTAGTGAGACAAAACATTTCATAGGGCACTAAAATATTTCTAAATCTGTAGTAGAATTCCTCCTGAGATTGACAACCAGTCAAGTTATACGGAAACTTTTCTAAAGGCAGATTTTTATTCAGCCAAGAAAATATTAAAATGTCAATATTTCTCTGTATCAAAGATTCCACAGAATCATGGTTCAAGCCTCTGGATATATTTTGATAAACTTTTTTTAACAGAACATGACTGATATTTTTGCTGTAGGAAATCTGCATGATTGCAGCGAGAGCGTGTTTATCCCATACGGAACTTATGACAGCAATTGAAGCTAGACAATGTAATACGGTTGATGTTCTGTTAGCGCTTTCATCCAATATTATATTTTCTTTCGTAACGTCTTCCTGTAACAGTACAAAAAAAACAAGAAATTAATATATTTATTGACATAATGATTTATAGCTATTGTATTCGGGCAACTAACAGGTACTATGTCAAATAGAAATTCAACATGCACCCAATAACAAGTTGGCACACTTTGGAGACTTGTAATATTTATCGTCTCTCAGATACAGAGTGAAAACACAATTAAAAACTGTGTCTCCACCGGGAATCGAACCCGAGACCAACTGAGCCATGAAGGCCGTTTGTTAAGCTAAACAAACAACTCTAAGTTAAAACGTCTCAATTTCAATTCTTCGGGGACACAGTTTGTTTCACAATATTTTCAGATTGGACTCGTGTGACAATAAACAATGTCGAAAATCAATAAAAATCATAACATTTATAAATGTGCAAAATGCTGATAAGATCAGTATTAATATATTCATTGGAAAAATAAGCTAAAAATGATCGAAGAAATAGCTAAAAAATTAAAATGTATTAATAATATTTTTGAAAAAAAACCCTCCAAACAATGGCAATACTTAAGTAACAATAAGATACTTTTTGAACTAAAATAGAAACTTTCAAAAATTCTAGAATTAAGGTCATTTGAACTTAATTTCATATTCTGTAACTATTGTTGTTCCTAAAGCAAAAATCTACAAAATTAGTGCACCGTATATAATAATTTGAACTCAAATTATCTATGAAGCAGACTATGCATGCGTACTGCGCAAATAGATTTTTATTATAATATACTAGATGTAGTACTCCGTGCAAAAAGTGACTCATGGAATATCACGTGTTTGACGTTTTGATTGGAAATATATTTCAATTTTCCTTACACTTCAACACATCCTAGATAACTTTTCTCTAAATCTTAATAAATAGTGTTTTTTTTGACAAATAAATCCCAAAACAATTCACATTACTCATTATTCTCTATAGAAAAACGATGTGGTCTGCCCACCAGAACGTCAAAAATCCCCCGAAAAAATGCCTCACTTTGATTCATACAAAACTTCCTAACTACGACATCTAGTATAATATTATAATAAAAATCTATGACTGCGCACTGTTCGGCCATGTTTATTTATGTCATGTCGCGTCACCTAACCTAACATTTCAATTAATCTGCACTAATATTCTTTGGTTTTTATTGTAAACATAACGCAACACATGTAAATTAACCTTTTTATTTTTTTCCATACACAACTGATGTTTTCAACTTAAATAAAATATCCCGGAGTGCTGTGAAAATAACCAGCACGCTTCCATTTAGGTGTGAACTAAAATTAGGAATGTTTTGACAGTTGATTTGACTAAAATGTGGTAATAGAATATGGAATTGAATTAATTTGTGACTTATCTGGAGTAAGAACGTTCCTAAATAGGAACCATCCTATTTCAGCATTATAGAATATCAACTTGGACTAAGTGGAATAGGAACGCACCTATTTTAGCCGGAACAGTCTTAAAAAGTTATAGAATCTGACGGAATGTGACATAGATAATACAATAATGAACTCTATATTTAATATGATAAGTCAAATTTCATTAAATATGACTTAAAAAGAGACCCGCATGCAACCTGTGATGTTTTGATCAGACTTTTGTGGAGTGACAAAAAATCCTTACATTCAATAAGAAAACATTTGGTAACACTTCTAGTATTTCGTCAAATCTGCACTGAGAAGTCTCCTTCATGGTGTGTCCAACACATAAGCAGGAATATAATCTCACGGCATGGATCGTGTTGGAGAGGCCCTTGACTAAAGTTCCGTCCATCTGACTTCCCCAATCTGGTATCTTCGACTCGTTCTGAATCCACGACAGACATTTGAACGCTTGAGCCATCACTTTGGGTGAATACATCTTCTGTGTACACCTCAAGAGGACACCCCGCAGTAATATGATGCAATTCTCCCTGTTTGTGTCATTGCCAAATTCAGCAACAATACCCAGAATGCTGTAGAGCAAATCGAGAATTGAATACACGGCATTACTTTTACGATAGACATACTTGAGAGCCACTTGCAACACTCCTAAAACGGAACCTAAAAGGACATATTTTCATTAATTTATATATAATACAATCCATATACAAACAATAAAAAGGGAGAAATATTATTAATATTTTCAAAATCAATTTTTATTTTAAACTAGATATATGTTTGTGGGATCAGTCTCTTTATTTTTTAAATAATAATGAACACTTCCTTGCACCCTGCGCAAGTGGTGAGATTATTGCCGTATGGCAATTTCTTCCAACTAACCAGTGTTTCCAGCCCAGAGAAGCAATATTAGCGTGAGAAATAAATTTAAATAAATTTCTCCTTAGCTGGGAATCGAACCCAGGACGCCCGCACAGAAACCGAACGACGTACCAACTGTGCCAAGGCTACGGCAATTTGGTCGGAGTATTTTGTTATTTAAATTACATATTTTATTTGATCAAATAATATTGCTATTTCCTGATAATATGTAACCCTTAGAATTATTACAAAAATATGTTATTCGATTATATTTCCAATTTGTAAAATGAAATAATAATTTTTGAATCCATAAGTGAGGGGACATAGCCTAAAGCTGAATAAGACATCCGTTCCCTAAATCCCTGATGCCTGAAACAGTTTACCAGAAAGTGGTGTCTGCTGGTACATCAACCAACCCAAGAATAGATTGAATGTTATTATACAAAGAAGCAAACACTACAGGCCCATCAGCAATAGCTGCCCGCCAGTTCATTAAAAATAATATATTTACATCGGTGAAGATTTCAAATAAAAGATTAACATTATATACATACCTATAGGGACATTTTCTCTTTCATATTTCTTTATAATGAAAGAAAGCACTTTTATTATCATTTCAAAATCTTCACTGCAATTAAAATCGTAGAGACTAATATCTAAAATAAAAGTAAGTATTTGTTCTCTAAAAGCTGAGTCATGGTAACAAAAATTAATCAATATTTCCATTGCATTATTTTTAAAATTCAAATCTGCATCGTTATTTTTCTTAGCCTGAACTCCCATCAACTTTAAATCGACGTTGTCAGTGACGTCACTTTCTTCATTTATAAATTCACAGAAACTTTCCACGGCTTCTTTAGTTGTCGTTTTGCAAATTTGATGAAATATTTGCGATGAATAATTATCTTTCAAAAACAATATTCTAAGTTGGTTCAACAATTCGTGTCTTTCACTCACGCTCATTCGTTTGAAATGCGCCGAAAAGTGAAGTATTATTTGAGAAAATTCTTTAAAGGCATTTTGACTCAACTGTATCATATTGGGCAACGCATTCAAAACTTTATATTCGTTGAAATAACTGATAAACTGCAAAATGTTCTTGCATTCTTTGATGGCGTTGAAAATATTTGAAGGTTCCTCGATTTTAAGAATACTAGCTTCGATACAATTATGTAAATGAGTTAAAATATTGTCTAAAACTTTTTCTGATATGGTAATACAAAGTTGCTTTGAGTGTAGTTCAGTATTTTTTTTAGATTCGTTTACCATTAACAGTTCGTCTTCGAAATCACTGAGTAAAATCAAATATTCAGGGGAATCAAACAACTTATCGATAATGTCACTATCGATATTTGTTTTTGTTTTTAAAATGTTTTCATTGGCGCACAGTTGGAATAGAAGAAACGCCACATCATTCTGATAATCTGACAAACGGAGGCAGTTCCCAAAGGAAATCACCCATTGGCAGAGATTCAGTTTAATATTTTTGTCGGCTATTTTATTGTTGTGATATGAAAGAATTAGACTCAAAGTTTTGAAACTGCTGAATGTAGATGGCATTGAATTGTCTGAATACAATTGGAGTAGAGCCTCTATGGGGGCATCAAATCCATTAATATCCAGTAGGGATTGTATTACATTATGGCATTGATCAAACATCAAACTGTCCGTTGAAACTTTTCTGAAAAGAAAAAAAAAATGTGTAAAAACCAAATCTATGTTCTACCCTACCATCGTGTGTTCTGCTTATGGTGGTTATATGTTCCATTACAGAGCAATCTGAGATCTTCCAGAGAACTTTAAACTTGCAGACATGACATGGCAATGTACCAAAAACAAATTGCATAACTAAAAGTACTATTTATACGTTGCATTTGTGTTAATTACTTTCTTCTTCGGCTTTGAGTGACTTCTTTTAACAATTCAGTTATAGGCTATTAAATATTTGTGTTTCAAATTATGAATTGTAACTTAAAAGTGAGATTTCATACTTCCGAGTATTTTTGCAGTAGTATAATATTCAATGCAAAATTTAAAAAAGTAAAATACATACCTGATACAAGTATTCCATATTGTCAACGTTTCTTCTAAATAAATTTCACTACTTAAATCTGTGTAGACTGTTGTGTATATTGAGACGATAGCGTCATAGATTGCAGTGCTTTTCGTAGATAATGTCTCGCATAAAATATGGTTGGCCAATATTTGAAACAAATGTTTTTTGTCATGGTTCGTAACACATTTGTGATATTTTTTCATATATTCTGCGACGATAGTAAGCCTGAAAATAAATTTAAAAAAAACGTACAAAAATCTCTCATAATTTTATTCATATGTATCATTCTTTTTCTTCTTCGATGGTGCTACAGTCCAAATCGAGCCTTGGCCTCCCTCAGCAAGCGCCTCCAACGTTCCCTGTCACCAGTTGAACACTTGGAGAAGCTATTCCGCGTCCCTCTTCACACCGTCCTCCAGTCAATGCCTCGCAGCCATAGGTCAATACAGTTCTGATTATGGTCTCGTGAAGGGTAATTTTAGTTTTCCTTATGAATGAAGAGTTATATTAAATGACCGGTTTTTAAGTGACCGCTTTGTCTTCACGATGGATGACACCTGACTCTTTACAACTGTGCACTGCGGAATGGTGTTTGAAAGGAAATGGAAAGTCGGGTCACGTGAGTGAGGGAGTCACCTTGCAATGTTGCAACCTCGACGTGCAACATTGAGCAATCAGCTTACACAAAGTGGATTTTTCGGAGACATATGGACTGTAAATATGGACTTATAAAATAGCTAATAAATTGAAAATATATTTATCATTTACATTAATACTCACCAAGGAAAATAATTAGTGGAAGTTAATGTGATCATTTGTGAAAGTGTAGAACAGTCATATTGTTCAATGCGACAACGTTTTGGAGGATTAGCTTCACCAGATGTGGATGCTAGCTCTACTTCAAGACTTCCATTGAAAATCTGAAACAAAGTGATCACTCAATAAATATGTTATTTATTTATTTTTTCATACCATTCACAAAAATAGATGACTGCTGCCCAACTAGGTATGCCTGTTTTAGGGCTAGCAGTGTACATATAATATTTCATAGGAGAAAGATACATGAAGGTTGCATTTACATTTTAACAAATACATAAATATATAAACTAAAATATTTCATACATTTGAAAAGGTGATCATGATATGTATATATATATTTTTAATGAATATGTGTGTTAAAATGTAAATATATATCATCCTACATTCCCTAAATTAAATATAAATGCTTGTGCTATAGGTGAACGAAATCAAGCTCGGCGCGCTAACTGCTTTGCCATCGACCCATCTAAATATATATGTAGTGTATGCAGAAAAAAGCAAAATTAGCAAAAGACACTGACAGAGTGTGCATATTCTTTTGTGATCTAGTGGCAAAGTTAGAACACAAATCTCAGATCAAATCAAGTCTACACAAAATTTATAACAAACAGGATTTTAATACAAAGAAAATTTCCATATCTTGATAGTTTTAACGGTATCTATGCTGTAATAAGGACAAAACTCAGCCACCACATAAGTACACTATGATTGGATGATTATCAGTGCTGAACAAAAGAATAAATTATATTTCATATCCACTAACCTGATGATATAGGTCCACAGCTAGTTCCACATATTCTGAGCAAAGTTCCAAGTTTCCGTGCTGATTGATCCTGTTCAAAGACTGAGACAGGAACGTAGCTTCCGAGTTGACAAGTCCGAGAATTAAATTCAATGTCCTTCTCCAATCCACCCAATTCCTGACCAAAACACTGGATTGGTTTATGTATCTACCACCTGGATGGTGGATCATCAAGCAGAGTTGTAAAAACTTGAACAACAATTTCTGAAATAATTCAATAATGTGTCTTAGGCCCAAATTATAGAATAATTTTCAAGATCGTTCTCCAAATTTGTCATCTCAAGACCATCTTGAGATCACGAACGAAAATCCGTATTAAAAGTAAAATACGTACACCGTCTCAAACAAAATGTGGATGCAGCTCTACAAACAAGTGCTTTTTCTCGTGAATGACAATAATTTCAGTGCTGTTCTGATGGTAGCACTGATTTCCGAAAGCTATTTATAGATATTTTGACATTTCAATGTCTTGATTATCTTCAAAAGTGTAGAGAAATTTATGCAACATAATATTATACCTAATTAAAAAGTGAAAATGTAGACTAATTTCTTTAGAAGAGAAGAAAGAAATATTCATTTAGTTGTCATATAGCATATTATGGGAATGTGTGCACAAGCAATACTTCCAGCCATTTTAAAATATGAAACAACATGATTACCTGCTGGATGTGCCGGAAATTTAATGAAACCTTACAAAATTTCATTCACATAATTAATTTATGAATGATTATATGTAAATTACCACCGGAAGGTTCTAAATAAAATGCTTGATCCATTTGAGTATTGTAAATAGCATTTTCGTACATAGGGCTGTCTCCTTCCTTCACTTTGAGACCGCGATCAAGACAGCGGGGCGACTGTCTCAAAGCAATCTTAACTCTTCTTTACATTTCAAGGCGGGTCTTGAGATCAAGCTCAGTGAGAATGTGCGCTCAAGACCAGTCTCAAACTGGAGAACGAATATATAATTCGAACCTTGGTTAAAAAGACTATGTAAAAAATGAAAATATAAGAAACAAAATTATAAGGGCTGAGTATAACTTGTAGAAGGATATTGTCAACAAAATGAATTACAAAAAATGTGACAGCAGAAAACCAATAAATTTAATATTACCTTTTTAGCAGTAATGATGTCCGATGTGTGTTCGTAGAATTTGATAACATGTGGCATCACTTCCTCTGCAAACAAACAAACAGCCATTCGACTTTCTGCAGCTACCTACAATATTTATAAAACATAATTTTCCAACTGTTGATTCGTTCAAGAGAATGAAATTCTTTTGAAGGAAGAGGCAGTTTAAATCCAAGACGCGTGTATGAAGGAACACGATTGTATGCAGGGTCTATATTTTTCACGTTTTTTCCAACTTTGAAGTCAAAAAACACCAACTTAGAGGCTTCGCAGCATATATGTTCCATATATGGATTTACTCAGAATTCGGAGTAAAACATTTCGTGTGTCTGTGCGTGTGTCTGTCTGTGCGTGTGTCTGTCTGTGTGTGTGTCCGTCCGACCCTATTAACTTTTGATCCGCTCAATTTACAAAGTCGAAAATTTCAGTAATAGGCCTACAAAACTTTTAATTTAACTCAGAATTTTTAATTTGTGTTTCAGTCAGGGGTTATCAACTTTTGAATTTTTACTTTATTTTTCCATATATCTCAGTAACCATAAAAGCTAGAACGCTGAAAACTGGTATGAATATAGACAAATACAAAATCTCAAATTTAATCATTCAAAAGAGTTTTTCAAACATTTTTTATTAAGAAAAATATTTATTTTACGACAAATTTTAACTGCCTATATATCCAAAGTTTTTAAAAATATCGAAAAAAGCCGAAACACCCCAACCAGATAATTTAATTTTCTATAAAAAATATTAGCATTGTAGTAGTACATCTCAATTTTTTTTTAACAATTTTTTTAAAATTGAATTTAGTGACGACATCGCTTCATACAATTTGTATGGCAGTCGCCTATACACAATATCTAAGAAGACTTAATAGTTTGATACTTAATATCTAAACATATATATATACCATCATGCTGTTTTCATATTCCGGGTAGGAAAAAAGGACTGACCTCCATACTATCCTATCTTGAGATACATACCTACATGTGTTGTATAGAAAACAAAATATTCAATAATTTGGCTTTATGGGTTAATAGTTTGGTACTTATTCTTCAACTATACATAGTATCGCTATCGACAGTTGGATCTCATGTGTTACATGCATCTAGTAATTAATAATAATAAAATATTTATGGAGATAAAATAGCATTTAATAAAAAAAATCTGAAAATTTTTATGATTGCATACATGTTTTTCTTTCCCTTTTGGGAGTCAATAATATTCAAACGAACATAAATAGATTGAATTGATAAGGGAATTTAAAAAAAGCATAATTGGTGAACATTGCGCAAGCGCTTAATGTGATCCGTAAACCAGCCGATGACAGGTTGTAAGCCCTGTAGGTGCTTTGATTTCCTGGTTCTCCTATAATATTCCAACTTCGTCTCTATTGAGATATTAATTTGTCAAAAAAAAAAACCAAATGCATTATGGCCAACGATGAACTCTAAAACTAAGGGGTTATTAAGATGACAATAAATATCTGAATGAAATATTTTATGCTGTAACTTATTGTGCAAAATTTTAAAACATAATTGTAATTACAAATTTCCAGAATACATATTTAATTTATTGTTTGTTAAGAGTTGAAAACTGAATTATGGAATCCATTACAATGGACTCTCTGTAATCTGGCTCCTGTACAATCCAGTTCCCCCTGTAATCCAACATGCTGTCTATTGTGCTGCTTAATTAACAAAATTCCACATTGTATGTTTTGTAGTACATAATATATTACCATTTTTATATTGTCAGATTATATGGTACTCTTTTTTCAAAAAGTTTCGAACTATAGGGGGTCTGAGGCAGTAATCTTTAATCCGATATATTCAATCATCCAACACAGTCTTGCAAAACGTTGGTCAGATTACCGCGGGTCCACTGTATATTGGACATATTATTTAAAAAATATATTCAGAACGTGAATGCATTTTGAATAATTTTTGTTGAAATGAAAATAAAAAAAAAATAATAGATGAAATAGATTAAAAAATAATTCTTAAAAATAGGATTGTTTACTTTTATAATCACAGTGTTAGCAATGGTAAGAAGATTCTCTTGCATATGATGTTGTCTATTGATTTCTGTACCAATAAATATGTTTGTCAGATTAGGTAGATTATCTCTGATGGCGAGCACCAGATGGCATCTGTTGACACCTTCATCCAGTATTTGCATGAACACCTTCACTGCCAGAGATCTGTCCACTTTATCAGATGTGCACAACTTCAAGCATTCTTCAAATAAATCTGCAAAGAGAAAAATATTAATTGATTTAAAATATACAAAAATACATAGTGAAATTTCAAAAAAGACTTCAATTATATTCACTTCATTTTGTATATTTAATAATTCTGTTGATATAAATTTTTGCATCTATTTTTTTTTAATGTCTCCTTTAAACACGAGTGCTTGAATATTTTTCTGTATCTTATGATTGTGTTTTTATGTGTTGAATTATTTCAGTAAAACAGAGTTAAAAGAAAAATCTATGACATTACAATTTCACCTAGTATTATAATAAAGAGAGCAGAATTAAATGAGTCGTGTGATATGGAACAACGTTTTTATATTAGGAGACCAAAAAATTAACCACATTATAAAACAATAGCAGGTTCTTAATATTTTTATAGAAAACTAAAGTTTTTTTCACATAATAGATACACTATTATAAAATATTATATATTCGTGAATAGACTGGCATCAGAGATGTCGGGGAGTTGTTTCAGACTGCAGCAGATAGGGACCCCTCTCAAATGATCACCAACATCAGGGGAATCTAATGTGACATGGAAAGAAGGAAGAATAGAAACACAAATAATAAGAAATCAATATAGGCTTTCATAAACACTTAATTATCATTAATTTACATTTTAAATAATTATATTTAATGTGTAAATCGACTAAAGTCGCCCGAATATTTTTCCCCTTTGGACGGGTAAATCGACTAAAGTCCATGGTTTTTAAAAAACGTTCCCTTTGGATGCGAAAAAATATATTTAAATTAAATTTTTTGAGCCCCCCTACCCCCAAAATATAACGTGACAACAATTTATTGGTGTATTAAATCAAGATATTGATTAAAAAAAATTAAAAGGATTTTTATAGAATACTTTGTTTTTTATTGAATATTTGCATTTTTCAGATCAAATTTTATGTTTTGCTTAAAGGTAGGCGCGCATGGAAGCTATTTTCATCGGCCGATTAATTAATCGGTGAGCTACAACATATGAATTACATGTGTAAGAGCGCGCATGAAAGCTAACAGAATCGGCCGATTTAAAATCTGTGACGAGACACAAAAAAATCTCGGCCGATCTCGATCGGCCGATTTTTTGTAACCAATACTGTTGTATGAGAGGGCGCGCATGGCACATGCTCATCGATAATTTAATCGTAAGAGCGCAGTAGAATCGAGAAGTACGTTGTCAGTGTTGCCAAACGAAATGTCAGAAAACATGGATGAAATAAATATTGATTCTGAACAATTAATTATATATGTTGAAGCACGTCCTTCATTGTATGATAAAAAATTAAGCGAAATATTAATAACTGGTTGAGAACAGCTAAATCATAATAAAAGAACTGAATTGGGTAAGTTATTACTTAATTGATTAATAGTTACATAGGTAATTTAATAAATATTCTACTTAATGAACAAAAAAATCCATATTTCTAATCATATGTATATTAAAACTTGTGAATATACATATTGTATTTTAAATAATGTGAATGTTGACCGCCATGTTATTTCCAATCGTACGATTCTATAAACCGATCGACCGATTATTATCGGCCGATGAATTTTACCTTCCATGCGCGCCTTACCTAACGTGTTCAAAGGGTTAAATTAAATACAAACACATCTAGGTAAGAAAAAGTAAAGAAGTGGTGGAAAGAGGACTAAGAAGGGAAGAAAGAGAAAGGTTATCAAAAGAAAAGATATCAAAAGAAAAGTTGATTATTTGAAAAATAATCAAGTGACGATGTATTAGGTTAGAAAGATTATTTAAAATTATTTCTAATGTAAATCATGTTTGTTTGCACTGATAGCACTGGTTAGTTGGATGAAATTGCCATTTGGCTCATCATTTGCACAGTTTATTTTTAGAAGGACATGTTTATTATTACTGATTACATGCTGATATATATTATCTGAAGTTGTTAAATTATCATTCAAAGATATTAGAATAATTCAGTATGATTATAGGTAGTTTTTGATAAACATTCTGAATTGTATCTATTCTAAGAACAGGTGTATTAAACGAATATTTTTATTATTGCATATGCGCAAACATTGGATTTTTTTCCCTGTCGGGAGTCAAAGGTATTTTTTAACAGATTTTTAATTATCTCAATAGAGACGAAGTTGGAATATTTATTGTAGGAGAACCGGGAAATCAAGGCACCTACAGGGCTTACGACCTGTCATCGGCTGGTTTACGTGATTCGGCAGGTGTATTAAATAATTTATTTCACACTATAGATTACTTTATAAACAAGAAATGTACAGAACTTGCATTACAAATTATTATTGTAAAAATGATGAAAAAGTTCTTACCTGCCCACTCGTAGGCCGTAAAATTAGTTAAATAATATTCTACTCTTAGAACATATTTGCTTAGCAATGTTAAATATATATCTGAAAATGTTCTCAAGTTTCCAAAACCTTTGAACACTTCCAAACAGCAATCCACCAATTTTTCACAGGTGATGAAACATTTAACTAAAAAAATATATAATCAATCAATGACAATAAAAAAAAATAGGACATGCGATATGTTAGTGGCATATTGCGTTTACAATATGCAAGATTTTGGTAATAAATACAAGACAAAAAAGTATACTAAGTATATTTTATGTGCATTTCAGGATTAAAGGAAGTTCCGTTGACTGGTGCATGCAAATACCACAGTCACTGCGCAACCTTCAGAAGAAATTCATAATCTTATTCAATATCACACAGCGAATCTGTGATAAAAAACGCTCATAACAATTTTTGCATTACACTTATTTATACCTGGAAGGGTTGATTATTTTTTTTATATTAAATTTGAATTTTTAAAAATAAATTAAACACTTGTTTTTCTTTCTACATTTATTTTTACTCTCCAGAATGACCGTTTCGCCTGAAAAGGCCTTCACCAGGCGAAACGGTTGTTCTGGAGAGTAAAAATAAATGTAGAAAGAAAAACAAGTGTTTAATTTATTTTTAAAAATGGAATTCTACATAGTAAACGCTGTCAGTGTAAATAAAATTAAAAGTGTAAATTTGAATTATTAATTACAAAATGGGGTGGCCAAAAAGAACAGTACAGGAAAAGAGAAATGTAAGATAAACCAATTAATAAAAGAAATAATGTTTTTCTTACATTTATTAGCACCAGAAATAATACTAGAAAGAACGGAAGAACATTGAGTTTGTACAGCATCATGATTTAGTTTTTTTCCCGTATCAAGTTTCTGAGCTTCCTAAAAAGTAAGAAAATATTTGAGAATAATTTAAAAACCACGATTTACTGATTAACAATTGTTCAAACATTTTTTTGCCTCACTCACTGTCTCATACATATTCGCCAATGCTGATTTTTACTTTTAAATAAAATTAAAAGGTCATGGCCGGCTTTCCTTGGACGACTCTTGTTTTATTCGTTTACGAAATTTGTATACTTCCTCGAGTACCTGGTTATACACACTTCTTTGGATCAGGGTTAAATAAATACAGAACAAGTGAAACATATTAAATTAAAATCTTGCAAAATTGTGGGAGATGTTAAAGTAAACATTTGGATATTAATTAGCAGTATTAAAATTATATTATTACGAACCTTAAAAACAAGTATGTGACCTTTTTGAAATAATGTAGTCCATGTAATACCATTACTTTGACGATGATTTTCGGTCAACAACTTTGGAATCGCTGAACCACCAAGATATTCATTCAACGAATCAGAATATTTCTTCCGTAAAGTAACACGATCAGATGATAAACCTTCACATATCTGTGAAAGTGTAGTATGTGGATCCATCATGTTATTTTATTCCGAATTTATTTACGCAACTATTAAATCACAAGAAATTGAAATGTATTTTTTTTTCAGAGTATGGGCGCTTCATAACGCTATATAATATTAAATCGATATATTATAAATAATGAAAAAATAATCATTTTAATCACGATCTACCAAAAAATTAACAAAATAATTAAATAATCTACTAAATAATGACAATTTAAGATAGTTGTCAACAAAGAACAAATAATACCGCCAAATTCCGGTATTTGACGTTTACTTTCATAGACAAACACGAGTTTCTATGGAAGAAAGGTAACATGTATTGGTTAGAAACTATTACATATTTCTATTTTATAACATTAAAATTGTTATTTCCGGTTTCCGTGGAAACCGTTTTTAAAACATGGAAAAGTGACAAAAATCAACTTGGAGTTTTAGAAAATCAAAACAATTTTATATTTCATAAAATCACATTTATCTCTAGATTGAGAACGGAAATAAAATATTTTCCTATATAAAAATTCAAAAATATTACTATTACGACATTTTTTTATCAAAGATGTTATGGCAGAGTTGTATATAATAGGTGAAATTTCTGGAGCAGATGGTTTTGGTGAGGAAAGATTATTCTGCAGATATAGTATTCAATTTGGTAAGTAATAAAAAAAAAAACATGTTTGAATATACATAGGCGACAGGTAAGTAAGTTCTAAGCGACAATTTGATATTGAGATCAGATTAAAATGGCGAGTAAGCCAGCTAGCTGTCCATTCCTGATTTATTAAGATTTCAAATATATCAAAAGACAAGTTTTAAAATTTATCTTTGTCGATTCAACATATTTGCAGTCATATATATAGTTCCTTATTATCTTCTAAATAATAATTATATTAAGTTAATAGTTTCCAAAGGTCTTGTTCACTTCTTTTTACGCTCTATAAATAAACAACTGAAGTCGATAATAGTCCACGAATGTGAAGTTTCCATTTATATTTGTTGATGAAAGATGTTACTTTTTTATTTAAAATAATTATCAAAAAAAGCTGATTGGCTCATGACAATAATTTATAGTTAACATTCTAATATGGTAGTTACTGATGTACAACAGTTCACTTCAGTTCTTGATACATAGTCTAGTTTTCAATTCCTGTTGGAATGCCTTTTCATTCATAGTTTTGAGTTGTTCTGGAGAGGCAAGTTCCGTAAAACCCATATCATGCATATAATTATATTTAATTAGTTAATTAACTCAAAAAGATATTTATATCCGCTTTTTTGGTTATCATGAGGGTTTAAATTCCACTGTTTGACGGGACTTGCCCCCCTAGAAATTTATTGTAGTCACTGTCTTTTGCACATTAATATTTCATGTGTAAGTTTTTTTGTAGCTTTTTCCACAACACACAAACAAAAAAGTAATTTTTTGTTTGTGTGTTGTGTCTTCTACAGGGTCTTCTTTTTTCCTATTTTTATTTTGTGTTTTAGTTAAAATGTTTTGTACCTACTGTGTCATCTTCTGTATGTTTAGTTTATTTTGTATTTCGATAGTGTAAATAATTTTTATTACTAATTATTATAATTTTTTCTTAGGTCCAAACTGGAGATTAATATCTGGATATACAGAAGGTCAAACAATATCAGACTCCCCTTTATATGAAGGACACAATGTGTGGGCCCATCCTATAGACGTTTATTTCACTACAAAGGGTATTCAAGGTATTTCAAATCATTAAAATAATACTATTATCCAAGAAAAATAATAAAACTGGGTTATTTTCTTTAAAACCAAACATTCTCTGTAAGTATATCAAATATATTATATAAATAAAAAAACAATTCCTTGCATCTTGTATAAGTGGTAAGTTTATTACAAAAATGGCTATTTCTTCCGACTTATGATCAGTGTTTCCAGTCCAGAGAAGGAAGATTACTGTAAAATTATTTCTCCTCCATGGGGAATCAAACTCGGGACCCTGACACAGAAGCCAAACAACTAACCACTTATGCTACATTGGTTGAAATATATTATTGAAAAAAAAGCAATATTTATAGAAAATAAATAAATTATATTATGTTTTTTCTTATTACATATAATATGGAAAAATGTCGACATATGTCACTAGAATGTAAGACAATCCTTAGTCTTATTTCAAGTAAAATAACATTATTTTTTTAAAAATAATTAATATGTCCATGTAATAATTACACAAATACATCTTCATACATTCCCTAAATTGAGCATAAATGCTTGTGCTATAGGTGAACAAAATCAGTTGTGACAGGATTCGAAACGCAACAAATGGATTACTAACAAAGCGCTCTAATTACCCTGCCACCACCCATCATTGTCCACGATAAGTTATTTAAAAAAAAAAAGAATGAATATGTCCTTGTAACAAGTACATATACATCCTCATACATTCCCTAAACTAAGCATATGTGCTTGTGCTATAGGTGAACGAAATCAGTCATGGCAGAATTCGAACTCGCGACCACTAGATTACAAACCCAGCGCGCTAACCGCTCTGCCACCATCCATCTAAAATTATAACATGCTTGTCCACAGTATGCAGAAGTATCCAATGTATAAATCTAATATATTTTATATTAATATTAGGTTTACACCTACTGTTAAACGTATTATTTTTTTATCTAAATATTAGGTTAATGCATTGGATACTTCTGCATACCATGGACAAGCATGTTTATTTATTTATTTATTTTTCATACCTTTATAACAAAGACTGTTCTAGGTAACCCTGTTCTAGGCCTAGCAGTTTACAATTTTACCAAGGCAAATATTTGACATTTCGGTTTTACATAGTTATTTTGTCTTTTCCAAAAAATAGTAGAACAGACACCAGACATCACAACACAACAAATTACACAGTTACTTATATCTTAACACAAAAGTATAAACCGATACAGTAAATTTTGATATGTTATTATTTTAATATTATTTCTACCATAATATGCACACCCGTTGTTGTCATTTATGTTATGTAGCAGTTTGACATTAAAATTTAACATTATATGTTTTTGGTGGACATTGTAATTTTACTTGAAATAAGACAGAATAGTTTTGCATTCTAGTAATTAATTTTTCATCATCATTTCTATAAATATTTTTTTTATTCACAATATGCTGCTTTAAATGAAAAATATATGCTATTAATTCAGGTTGGCCAAAGATTTTGCTCCAAATTCACAATTTGGACTCGTTTGGTAGATGTTGGCTGAGTGGCTATTCTGTGGTTTGTGTACCTTCCACACCCGGTAATCATACCATAGAAGCTCCTTGCTGGGTTCCAAGTGCCACCTCCAGTTTGGAAAGATTGACACAATATTTTTTGGGTGGAGGAAACCAGCTCGTCACTCCTGATTCCCTGTTCTCGGGTAAAGATCGGTAAGAAACTTCAATTTATATATTGAAGAAAAATAATGTTTGTAAGAATTTTAGATTGGAATTATTTTAATATAATTTATTAAATATGCAAGTTCAAATATTCAAGGTTTCTCATTCCTTCTCTATAAAATTTATAATTTTTCTTTGGCATTTGTTCTTTATTCATTCTTTTCATGTGACCAAACCATTGCAAAGAGTTTACTTTCATTCTATTCACAATTTTTTTCTTCAAGTTACACATATTTTCATTTCCTGCCTCGACCGATTTCGTTCACCTATAGCACAAGCATTTATTTGCTTATTTTAGGGAACGTAGGAAGATGTATATGTACTTGTTTAACAAGGACATATTCATTTATAAAAAAAAAAAAAAATTTCATATTCTGTTATATACACATAATTTTTTCGTATAGCCTTCTATGTATGCGACTTCATTTATTTATTTTACTTTCATGCATTTTTTCAATATATGATTAGATAATATAAGATTATAATTAATCATAATTATTATTAATTATAATCTTCATCAGCAATGGCGCTACAGCCCGGTGTGGGCCTTGGCCTCCTCAAGAAACTGCCTCCATCCCGCCCTGTCAACAGCAAGTCTCTTCCAATTTGTCTATCCGATCGCTCTTATATCTCCCTCAATGTCGTCCAGCCATCTCATCCTAGGTCTCCCTCTGCTTCTTCTTCCTTCAGGACAGGTGTCCAATACTTTCTTTGGACATAATTAATTATTAATTTGGACATATTTTATTTTTTTTTAATTATAATTTTACGGTACCAATAATTATTGGAATGCAAAAATAAAATGCAACAAACGCAACGAAGAAGCTTCAATTGGAAATGATTTACCCATCCAGATACTTAACATACCTAAGGATTAGGCTCTGATCGGATCCCTATTCTACCTATCAACCCTATTGTTTCGCAAATATTTAAAGAATGTTAAAAAAATATTGTAAACAGTTAAGAAATTATAAATATGTTTGTACTTAATGAAATTTTGATTTGTTTTCCTTCAATTTTAGATACAAAATCAAAACATTATCAACAGGTTCCGTTGAATTGAAATTAGAGGTCATACTTAAAGATTTTAACAAATTTGGAGTCGAATACAAATGAAAGTAATTTTCACCATGATTTCAAACAACAATGTCTTGTGCGTGGGATTGTTAATTTTAATACAAATCGAAAACTCGTTAAACCACAACAAGATTAATATTGTTAAAACGACTTTGACGTCCTCCAACCGCAACTCAACTGTTTTGAAATCACCAAATTTAATTCACGAACCGTCATTTGTTGCTCTAAACAGTAGTCCGATATTTCATAATATTACAAAAGGTGACGACTATGGGTATGTACTCACCGATTCATCTTTTACCAAATTGTTGAAAAGGGAAAATATAGCCGCTGAAAATGTAGAAAATAAAAAGATTCCTGCTTCTACGGAACATCAAATAAAAAAGGACACAAATGATATAGAAATGGAAGAAATTGAAAGTTACACATTTTTCAACGAAGGTGAAAATGAGACATTAGTCACGGATACAACGATCATGTTTTCAACAGACAATTACTCGATGACAGAATCTACGGATGCGACATCGGAAAATGTAACCGAAGTAATGGAAATTGTCACGACACCGATTGAACCGACAAAGCCACCAAAAAAAAAGAAGACAAAGTCTTTAAAGAAATCACACAGTCAGACAAAAGGATTATCGTGTCACTGCGATTTGACAGTAAGTTTTGAATTTTTAATAGCTGACCGCCCTGGAATAGTGGTAAAGTCTTCTGTGCTGGTGTCCTGGGTTTGATTCCCAGCAAAGGAGAAATTTATTTAAATTATATCTCACACAATTAATGCTACTCTGTACTGAAAACACTGGATGGATGAAATAAATTGCCACTAGGCAGTAAAATTTGCTGCACATAAAAGCTACATTATAAAATAAATAACAAATTTGTAATATTTTATCAACATTTTAAATTAATTGAGTATATTGTAAAAAGTAGATATACATTCACTAAACTAAGCATTATTACTTGGGTGAACGAAATTGATCAAGGCAGGATTTGAAACTCACTACCACTGGATTACTAACCCAGTGTGCTACCGTTCTGCCACCACCCATATAAATATACATACTTATTTTATTAAGTGGATAAAAAAACAAGGAAAAGATTATTATTTAAAAAGCATCATAATATGATATATTTTTTTATGTTTAATGGCAATTCACCCTGAATAGAGTGCTTCATGCCATGAATAAAATATTTAAATTTAGATTAATGTAAAATTTTTGATTAAATTCAAGTTTTATGTTATTTGACTTCAGGTATTTAAGAAATACGTGTGAAATTCTAAAATTTTGAATGGACTGTAAATATTGATTGAGGATGTGCTAGTTAAATTAACCAGATTTATTATAAGATATTCTGTTGAAACAATCGAAAAATAAATGGTCAAGTAATTATGATAAATATGAACACATATATATTCCACAACCAATTTATTTGACTTCCGACGAGCGTTTCGGCTTACAAGGCCATAATCAACTGGTTGATTATGGCCTTGTGGAATATATATATATGTGTTTATATAAGCCGTGTCAATTGACAGATTTAAAACTGCTCAAATGGTCAAGTGTCTATTTCTCCTGACCACACTCACAAATTGCACTGTTTATCACGTTAATTTTGTAAAGATGGTTAGCAATTAACCAGTGACCGATTCTCATTTGTGTACCACAGGATATGTCCTCCCTGGAAATTCTCTATCCCTGAAGCCAATGATTTTTGGTAATAGAGGGTTAAATTCCAGCATAGAAAAATCCCGTGTTTGTTCTAGAAATATTCAAGTTTTTCTCCCATCATACCAGTTTTAAGGGATGGGAAATAATCAGTTGGAATATTTATTTATTTATTTATTAAGTTGTTTCTCGGGCAACTAACAGGTACTATGTCAAATATTAATTTAACACGCACCCAATAACAAGTTGCCACATTCTGGAGACTTACGATATTAATCGTCTCACAGATCCAGACTGAAAACACAATTAAAAACTGTGTCTCCACTGGGAATCGAACCCGGGACCTTTGTTTCAGCAGTCAGATACCCAACCAACTGAGCCACGAAGGCCGACATGATAAATCATTAATAAAACTAGGTACATATAATAAAATATATTTTTTTAAACAATCAGACGTTAATGGAATATTTTTTCAATTCTTTCTATTTTATTTTCGTTTACATTTGTTTTATTCCACGCAAATAAAAAATAATTTTATACTCAGCATAATTTTTATCACCGATTATTTTTTCAGATATCCATTTGCGATGTTAATTGTTGTTGCGACAAAGACTGCTCAGAGATTGATAAAGGAGTATTCACATTGTGTGTAGAAGAGGCTGAGGTAGTCAAAAATGACTACAGAAACACAAGATATTGCACCACCAAGGAGTATGTGTACAGAAATAATTCACCGTGGTTGATAGAGACAAAGTCAAGTAACTTATTCTGTGTTTTGAAAGATAATTTACCACCAAAGTTAGAAAGGAATGACCAAAAGGTATTTGTTCAACTTGATTTTTATTAATTTTATACATATTTGTAAATTTGTGTTTTTTTTATAATTGTCAAGAATTATTCATGCAGTATTATCATCACATATACATGCAGTATATATCCCACAACATGGTACATACTGCATGTATATGTGATATGCCGTGTAGGATGTACCACCAGGGACAGGTGTTTAATACCTTATAAAAAGATACATGACACGCGCGTGTATCCCCACACACTAGTCTCGTCTCGCCTAATAAGGTAACATTCAAAATGGTTGGTGAACCTCATTGCTGGACTCTGTGAGATGTTATTTTCCCTTTTGTATTATTGATTACCAAGCTCTTATGCGACATCCGAAAATGATGATAATTAAAAAGAATGGAAGCACTATTCTAAGGCAGTGATTCACAGCGATTATGATTATCCATGTCAACTATTCAAACCAATCTCTTGCCAACATATTTATATTCCATTTACAGGGTGTCCTTAAAGCCATTGTCAAAACAAAGGGGGTGGCTCATAAGGTATTAAATAATAAAACTGAAACATTTTAATAAATCTTGGTTACAACCACAGGTTAAACTTTGAAAGATCTAAAAATAGTTACATATTGTTATTTTCACGGCTACAGCATTATGTTTGATAATATTCAATAGCATATTTCTTTGGTAACGTTAAGCAAATAACAGATTTACAAAATACCTAAATTTGCCTTGTGACACTTTAAACACAACCAAATTCCGCGAGTTTTATGAAATTGCCAATATCTAAAAACTGTGATAATTTAATAATAATAAATTTGGATAATTTATATAGCGCTGTTTTTGTGAATATCTCACCTCAAGGGCGCTGAATTTATAAGATATAAATGACTTAATCTGATAGATCATGAGCTCTTTTAGTTTTGATGTTGGTTTTAGGGACACCTGTATGTATATAGAATATTGAATATGAAATTGCTAATATTTCGAAAATAGTGATATTTTATTAAGATATAAATTACTTGATCTGATAGTTCCTAGTTAGAGTCCTCTTCGTTTTGATGTTGACATCCCTTATGTGTGTGTATAGAATATTGAATAATATATTTATTTTTAAGATAATAACAACAAATGAAGAACTAACCAAACACAGCAATAACCATTTCTCTTGGTCCGATGAGCAATCCTCTCAAGAAAATTTATTTGATAATACAAAACCTTATGTGTACGGTGACAATATATGGATACTGATTAATTCATCTCTGCAATTGCTAAGTAAGTCAATTCTTCAATATGTAAACACCAATGTGACTAATCAGTCAACATCACACGGTACTAAATACTTAGTGGAGAGTTAAATTTTTTAGGCAATTTTTGCATCTTCGGGCTGGAAACTTGAGTTTATTATTTGGAGATAACATTTGCTTGTAAAATGAAGTTATGTCACAGACACAGTTATGAGAAATTTTATGAAATCATAGCACTTCAAAAAATTCAGTTTTCTACGTAATTTCAACTTATCAGCATTAAACTTATGTTTCTCTGGGTTCCTTTCAAGATTGACGCTCAAGTCATTTTTAGTGGTGGCGTTGAAAATCAGCAGCTATAAAATTTATTCAAAAACAGAACTATCTTTACCTCTTGTGTCCTTTTTACAATTGAATCATAAATAGATTATTAATATTTTTAGGCGCACCATCATCAAACTTCAATCTGTACTGCAGTAAAAGGACACAGTTGAAATATTTGATGAATCATAAAACAAAATGTATTATTTCATTGCGCAATATGGAAATATACAATCTATATTCAAATTATCAAAATATTTATTTGATATCCTCTCCGATGGCTATGAATGATACATGGTTGAATAATACACAAGTAAGATGGAATATTTTGTTTATCTATTAAATAATTTACACTGTTGTTCACTTTTTTTAATATTATTTAACCTTAGAAATAAATATAACGCTTGATTCTCATAAAAAAAATTAATTAAATTGTTTTTTGTGAAAACAATTTAGCAATTTGGTGTATAGCAAAATTCATTTGTTTTGTTGACTTTAACTCGAGACTGAGAAAATAGAAAAAGATAAATAGGATCCCATCCAATCAATCATATCATTTTTGAGCTTTTAGTTTCATAAAAAAATATAAAAGAGAATAGCATATGTTTATGATTCAAATTGTATTGAAATAAATATTTTATTAATGAATAATATATAAAATATATTTATCTGACAACACCTGATTACATCTTCCTCTCCTCTTCCTTTCCTTATCCATTAGTTTTCCTATCATTGCATGAATTTTTCTTATATGCTATCTTCTTTGTTTTTTTTTACTTCTGCTATCTTTGTTTATTTTTTCAATGTGATTAATTTATTGCCACAGTACACACTGTTTTGTATATTTAACATTAAATCTGGTTGGTTGGAAGAAAATGCCATTAGGCAATAAGCCCACCAGTGTACTAATTATGTGTATAGGAAGATTCAAATCTGCATATAAATATAAATAAATAAAATATGAATAAAAAGTCATATATTTACTATTGTTTATATTAATTACTATTGTTTATATTGTTTTTCAGGAATGTCCGGCAAATGTTTGTATTCCTCTGACAGCTTATACTTGTAATAATGATAATTGTTCATTATTAAACAACACAGAAAAAAAATCCTTACAATACTGCGTAGAAAATACTTGTATAAACATGATGACATCTGTAAAATATCATTTTCTTAGCAACGGAACTGCAGGATATACAAACGCAAGCCTCATTTTTGGTTTGAGAAACGTAACTCTAGCATCTAGTTATATCGAACAAGAATTTGAGATAGAACAAGCGTTCATCAGCAGAAACACTTCAATGACATCTAGAGAGTTGAGTGGAAATCCTGGCTATTTAATGGGAAAACCTGTCATAATTTCGAGAATTGCAAAAAACGAAGAGAATGATTCAAAAACGAACACAATGGACTATTTTTCAACCACTAATTTTTATCCTCTACGTAATATTTTGGCACTTCCGAAAAATATTGAAGGATACTGCATTTTAAGCAATGTTTCATTCATCAAAGTGAACATCAAAGAAAACGTCAAATTGAACTGTAAAATAAAATTGAATATATCGGAATCGTTGAATAATGACAATGCCACCATAGCGTGTACGGATTTGCAAAATAATTTTATGGAATATATGCCCTACTCTTTAAAAGATAATAATAATCAAATGATTTATGTATCAACGGCTGGAAATCCTTCGGTGGATTTAAAGAGCTGGATCGAATTGCTTCATGAATATTCTCCAAATTTAATAAAAGGAGTTTTTGTAAAGGAAAAAACTATTTTGAAATGTTCTAATTTAGTATCAAGAGGAAAATTTACTTTTACATATTCCAATGTTCAACAAGCCAATATGCAAACTGAAACTTATATAGTCGGAGCAGGGGTAAAATATATATCGGACGAGTTGGAATTTGAAATAAGGGATAATATTACTATAGGAAAAATGATAATCACAACGAGGTTTGTGGATATAACAAAGCCACAACCTTTGGAATATGCTCGAGGACCTAATTTTCAAGTACACCTTCCTGAAGACTTTTTCTATCCGTTTTCTTTAAACCACTGCTCACATTGTTACCAAATTAATGAAGTAGTTTTTATAACAACGTTTTTGGTGTTTATGTTGAGTTGGTAGAGTAAGATTTAATTTTTATAATAAAGAATATTGGATAATAAAGATATGTAGCCTTACTCTTGAAACTCGAATCCGATCCCGATTTCAAAATTTCATTTAGAACTTACCTATCTGTCGCCAGCGTACATTCAAATGAAGGACTATTACTATTAAACATTAAATACCTACCGCATTCATTCTCCGTTACAAAGGTAGGTTCTTAGCGAATCGGATCGTATTGGGATCGGATTTGCAGTGGAGAGTAAGGCCGCAGGAGGGTAATCTTTCAATCTCTAATATAACCCGATAATAGCCCGAATACAACCCATGTTTTTGGGGTAAGAATGAAAGGAAAACTTGAAATGAAAACAAAAATTAATTAGGTAAATTATATTATAAAAATGTTTTAAAATTAAAATTCACTATAAGATGATCATCAATAAATATTTGGTACAAGGATAAAGATAAGTTGTGTATAGAACTTATGAAGGAAATTATTATTTCTAAGTTTTTTAAAATAATATTTTTGGGTAGAAACTGAAACAATATTTGTATATTATATATTTTTTTATTTGTTTACATATTTCTTTTAAATACAGTTTACACTTTTGATCACAAATCATACAGTAAGATAATATAATATTGTCGAGGAATTTGCTATGAGAATAATAATATCATTCTAGTATGCAAATAAAATATTTCAACACACCAAATAATAAAACATCTCAAAATGCTCTTTGACACAATCAACTTCCGATAATGTTCTACAATTTCCTCTCAAATTCTATCATTTTACTATCAATAAAAATATAAATAAATTTAACAAAAAAGAAAAATTACATACAAATATTTGCCATCCGTCAGATGGGCCAAAAATTTGGTAAACAGCATTCCGACTTAAAAATTACAACAACGTACACATCATGGAATTAAAAAATGCTCTTTTAAAAAATACTTAATTATATAATCGAGGCAAAAATACCTGTATTAGTGACCGTTCTCCAATACAGATGACATTCAATGATAAAATTCACATAAAGATCTAATTTCACTCCTACAAACTATACCCACGACAGTATTTTTCTTTGTTTTAATTTTTTAAATAGATATTAGTAGAGTAATAATAATATGAGGGTGCACATAAGTGCCTAATCCCTAAGGGAATAAACAGACCAAATGTCTGTGTCAACTACACATTTCTACAGGTTAAGGACATCTCGAAAAACTAACTAGTGCGTACAAATTTACTAATGAAAAATATAATAAATGTATGCACTGTAAATGTTGTGATTGTGAAGAATCAATTGAAATAAAATATGTATGTGCTAAATTATTGAGATATCATAAAGACAATAGGTTAATGGTTGGTGGTTATAAAATAACAGATATATCTTAAAATGTGCAAATAGAAATTTTAAACAATGGAGTACATGGAAAATAATACAAGCTGTAAAATATTATTTAGTTTTCAATTTTTCAATTGGTACTCTAAATCAAATTAAACTTGTAAATTGATTTTCATTTTAAAAATAGTATATTCTATTTTACAGCGCACTTGTCTCATTGTACTTGAAAATTTTCTCACTAGTTAAATATGAAATTTGTCAACATTATAATTTAAAACATAATATATGAATTATCAACATTACCATGAGGCATGTGCATCGGCGGGTCAGAAAGAAGAGTTTAAAAAAAGTATGTACTATATAAAAATCAAAAATTGACAGAAAATTTATAAGTTCCATCCTCACTTGTATCATTATTTAATTAATGTTTTTTTTAAACAAATTCTTTTAATTGTCGATGTTTAGATGGGTCGATGGCAGAGCGGTTAGCGCGCTGGGCTAGTAATCCAGTGGTCGCGAGTTCGAATCCTGCCTCGACCGATTTCGTTCACCTATATCTTTCCTTGCTAAATAATAAAATAAAATCAGTTTTTTTAAACAAATATTTTTCTTTGACATATAATGTTGCGTGTGTACCTATATTATAAAGGTACATACATATATACATATTTAAATGAATATTGATTAATAAAGACTACTCATTCCGTCAATGTGATGTTTTATCCAATTTCTACTTAGAAAAAACAGTTTATGCTAAAACTTAATTTTAATAATATTTTTGGCCTTCTAATTTTGTATATTTTCTTCTTTCTCTACACACAATTAAAAACAAACATGTTTGAATAAGAAAAAATATTTTTTTTGTTGCCACAGGTAAAAAATACATTTTATACAAGCATATTTACATTAGGTGTATATATAATATATAATAATAACATATCAATGATTTCACTTAAAATGAATATTATATATTTACGTGGACAGTGCTTATATAATAATATATAAAGGTACTAACTTGACATAAACAAAATTAGTTAAACATTTTACCAAATACATATATTTATTAATTTCAGTCAAACTAACAACTGCCATATTGCAATTTTAACACATCCAATCAAAACTGGATTAGTTTATAGAAAAATAAATTATCATATTTTGTACAAAACACATAATATTATAAACTGGACACAAGAAGCATCTTACATATTGCATTGTGTTTCATACATGAGACACACACACACCTTAGAATTACATTTTATATTTATATATAAGTTGAAATTTAATAAGAAATCATATTAATTACAAATAGGTCAATGGAAATTACTTTGATAAAAAATAATACAACACAATGTTTCTAAAATTACGTCACACATTATTTACAACACAAAATGTATGATTAAGTCTGATAAAATATATACTTCTTACAGCTTATTCAAATACAACATAATACACATTATAAATCTGATTTACATGTACATAAACATTTTTATTTTTTTTATCTAATTACAACTTAAAATCTAAATTATCTATGTTTATATCCATCGTCTCTGGATATCTTTAAGAAAAAGTCTAACATGCCTTATTTAAATAATATGTATCACGTCTTCCTCATATTATTTAAATCAATCATAGCGCTTCTAAGTATAATACTTTTTACATACATATAAGCTTTTTTTATATTAAATATTATACATTACTAGGATTAAAACAATATTACAAAAGAGACATTATTAATAATATTATCTGTGATTGTGACAGTTGTAATATTTAATTTAATAATTGATAATGTATTTTTAATAATTATCTATGATAAATTCTTAACAAAATAACAACTGAAAGACAAAGTGTAATATAATAATAATATAAAAATCTACAACTACAAAAGCGTAAAAAAATATGAATCACAATGTCGATACATTATTGAAATAAGAAAATATTTTTAGAGAAAATTAAATTAATATTAGTCTTCAGTTAAAAAATCGAATCATAATAAACATGGCAACAAAATGAGATAAAAATTTCTACATCTATAGAATATTATAATAATATACTTAAATACAATATTATTTGTTATTATATTATCGTATATTAAGGAAGTTTAGGTACATGTTTTCCATCACCCAAAAGTTTATTTTTTCATATGACCAAATCTTAATAATATGCTTCAGATCACTCTACTAATAATACGTTTCCAATATGAAAACTATACAAAATCTCAAATACACAATGTTTACATAGGGAGATGTTTAATATTGTACTTATATTGTTATCGTAAACTTTATTTATTTTATCAATAAAAGTATGTAGTAAAACAAATCACATTTCATTTTAGTGGTAATTAAAATACTATTGGCCTCCTATTGCAGTATAATAATAATTTGAAAAGACATATTAAAGATGGTCAATTACACTAAATAACCGTAAAAACAATAACGTAATGACATGTTATTTATTAAAACAGTATCAAAAATAAGATCCATAAATAGATGTATGTATTTCTATTATGGATATACTTAAATCTGATACAATCAATTTAATCAACATGAAATGTTACATTTTTGTGTTTTAAGGTTACTACGGTGTAAGTTAGCTTAATTGAATAAGTTAATCTACAGATTTACAAATATACAAATTTTGTTTATAAATTGTACAAATTGTTATCGATTTTTGTCATATTTCTTATGCATTACAATTTATATGCACAATACACTTCCAAATTTTATTATTTTTTTGGGAAAAAAAAATTGATATTAAAAATACAGCTAAACATTAAAATAAAGACATGAATGTATTTGTCAGAAAACATTTACATAATACAATAGACTTTTCAAAATATCATATTTGTTGCAAAGTCATGGTAGTATGACAAATAAAATCCAGTAAAAATAAAATAAATACAGGAAAAAGTAAATAAATTTAGTTTGTGTGTTTCAAGTTATCTATAGGTATTTTATTTCAAAATAAACGCGTATTTGAAATGGTTCAGGCAACCATTTCTGAGATCTGTGAATTAAATTAAAAAATAAATTGAATATAGATTATAATATTCATACGATGCGGGAGGCCAATAAGAAATCCATATATTACGTGAGATCAGTGGTATAAATGTATCCTTTCTGCTGCAAGAGAAACAGTCGCTTTTCTACAGCATCTTTATCTGTGGAGAACACAAAACAACCTTATAAATTCTCAGGTAAAGGTACACTTGACAACTGTGAAAATTTGAGGAAAACAAACTTTTCTCAAAGAAACGGACCATTCTGGCAATGCTCATCAAAGAGCAATACTGATGAATGAGAGTCACTTTACCAATAATAAATAAATAAAATATGACTAACTAATCTTGCTAATGTAGCCAAAAGACTACAGGTCAATCCATTTGATATCACCCAAGCCATGTGCTCATCATTTGATATCACCCAAGCCATGTGCTCATCATTTTTGATTTCTCTGGATTTTTTACCATGTGTTCCCTATAGATAGTCACAAATCACTATTTGAAAAAAATTAAAAATCCATAGTTTTTTCTGGCGGCCATATTTATAATGGCAGGTGGGCAAATTTTAATGAAATCGTGGTTTCCGGAAAGTATAATTGCCATGCTATTTAAAAAAATATCAGAATAATTCAAAAACCATTGTATTTAGCAGGAAATACACTTTATGTATACATTTTTAAAATTATTATATCATGCAAGAGAGTCATCAAATTTTTTTCTGTAAAAACTCGGAAAAAAATGAGACACTAATAATATGTTGTTTCTGTGTTGAATACTTACAAAACTACCTGAAGTATAAGTTTTAGTCCTGAGAATGCACTCATTTTTTTTCTAGAGCTTTTCAAAAATGGCCGAAAGCCCGAAAATGTCAATTTTCTCAAGTCAATAACAAAAAAGGGACTGAATGAAAACAAGTGAAAATTTTACAGAATATTATTTATACACATAGGAATATCTCACAAAAAAATATCACTGATACTTAGGGCCGTATTTATAAACCATTCTCAGTGCTCAAGTAAATACTTAGCACACAGAAATGTATGGAATTTGCCGTGCTAAGCATTGAGAAAATTCTAAGTACGTTTTATAAATTCGGGCCTTACCTACATTAAGAGTTATAGAGCAGTGAATTTCAGTAAAAACGCCACCCTTCTAAACGCAAATAGTGTTTTGTGACTGTCTATCTATAGGGAACACATGGTAAAAAACCCAGAGAAATAAAAAATGATGAGCACAAATTTTATCAATATTGGGTGATTTCAAATGGATTGACCCCTACCGGTGACGTTGTTCGCAGAGAAACTGTTGAAGAGAATATCCCGCATTTTCAAATTCTTTTGTAAAAGTAATTGAGGTGAGCATTTTTACAGTGTCTTCGGCTCATTTAAGCAATACGCAATATAGAATGAATAGGTAAAGGGGACCTTTTCTTGACAAAAAAATATTTGACCGGATCCTTTTTTAGTTTTTTTTTTACTTTTCACAATACATTGGATTAACTATATCTTGTTGAGTGTATTTTGTTCCCTTGTTGACAAAATTTTTTGAACGTTACATCAGTGAAAGGAAGCTCCTTATAAAAGTCAACATTTGTATGAAAACAGACCCCTTACTCAACACAATATATATAACACAATATATATATTTACAACACATATTTCTATTAACTGTGATCTCGTTATAACCGAGTTGGACTGTATATGTTAAGGAGAACCAGGAAATCACGCATCAACAGGACTTACAACCTGTCATCGGCTGGTTTACAAGATCATTAAGCGTTTGCACAACATTTACAAATTATGCTTTTTATCAAATCAAATTTTGCAAATTTTATATATATGTCGATTTTCAAACTGTAGATACCTAATTTCCTGGTCCTCCTATAAATATATATTCCAACTTTGTCTTTATTGAGATATAAAGTTGTCATAAAATATCACTGACTTCATGCAGAAAAAAATCCAATGTTTGTATATATATACTATCTGACAAAAGTGACGCAAGTCCCTGTGTACACTTACAAAATGACTGATATAGGTAGTCTGAGGTGACGCTCGTCGCTTGTAACAACGCAAAAAAAATTGACTCTAATAAGGCTCATATGAAAATGTTGCGTCACAAAATGCTCGTAGCGCAACACAAAAAAAATCGACACAAATTTAATACTGCAAATTGCAGATCATCATGTCGGTCATCTATCATCTAGTATTGAGCATAGGCCTCCCCCTGAGACCTCCACAGTTTTCTATAGGTAGGTGGTTGGGCGTCACTGGCCCTTACTAACGTGGGCCCATGATGCAATCATAAAATATTCAATTTACATACACATTCATACAAGTATGTAAACAAGCTAATAAAAAGGTATAAATGATGATGATGTACATTTAAGTAGGAGTAGTATAAAATAATATAGGTAATACATACATTTGGTTAGCAACATTTTGTCATGTTGATGTGTGACGTGTTGTGCCAAAGAATGAAGTAATATCTGTGCTGTTTGATAACGCTGGAAGCAAACTTCAGGTTTGCCAAATAGTTCATCCAGGGCTGCCGTCTGACACTACAAACACACACACAAAAAAAATTATTTACTTAATAATTAAAAATAATTATTGATTATACATAACTGTTATAAATAATTCATGACTAACAAGAATAGATACAACAAATTGTGGTAGGTTCACTGGAACACAAATTTATAACTAAAGAACCCCTTTTATAATGATTACTTTAACATATAACATTATGTGCGAAGTATAAAATCAGCAAAGCCAACAATTTTTTTACATTATTATATTTGAGAAAATCAAAGAATATTTTGATTTAATGTGATACCGACTAATATTAATGTTACTAACCATCTTGATAGCGTGATTGTAGAGTATTTTGTCGGCCGTAGCAGGACAAGCTTTCTTCAGTCCAAGACTGTTGAGCCTCTTAGACTCTGCAAGGGTGGATCGATATTTGCTGTTCATCGCAGATAAAACTGAAAATTAAAAACAAATAAAAAATTTGAGTCACAATATACATATTCATTTTCACTATATTGAAACGTTTTTTGTATAGTTAAAAAGTATTAATTTACAAAAAGCTTAGTAATTAATAAAAACTTGATTTAACGAAATACTCATTAGAGACTTATCAAATATTTTTAAAACAACAATACTTATACAATCAGCTTACTTCTAATCACCAATTGGCCGTCTACACAATCAAGTAACAAATACGCTAACTTTGGTGACATTTTTAATTCAAATTAGAAATAGTCATTGTATAATTATATTTTTTATTATTTTTATCATTTCTGCACACATACAGAATTACTAATAAATGTGTTGTAAAAGTTACAAGACCGTTTAACACCCGTGTAGGCAAAAATGTTACCAATAAACGCTGTGTAGCAGATCAGTTGGTCAACGACTGTGTATCTCTCATACAACCCCCCAGGGGACTTGCCTTACCGGTAAGTCACGGGTATGGCGAACCCGGGGTACCTGAGTTGAGCATTTTTATCCTATCCCTCTTCCACGTCACGGATAATGCTCTCCTATACCAGATCTCCCACATCTCCACAACCTCCTATATCCACACAATCCCAGCCCAAGCCAAGGTGTTAGGCGACCCGTGCCGAGGGCTGAATGATACCAGGGCTATATGGTATCGCTAACGGAGCTTCCAGGATACCGGGCGACCTCCTGGAATAACTAGCCTTACTGCATCATTCGGGGCTCTGATGCAGTCGATCCCTATTTCCTTAGATGCTCGTGGGAATCAAAATGAGTAGAAAAAACAAAAAAAACCAACAAAAACCATACCACCAACAGCGGGTCAACACCGCAACAAAACAAGCTGGTCTTCAGAAGCCTGGAGTGCCTGCCTGCTTTCTGAGAAATCCTCAGATGCAGGCAACAAGGCAATCTGGGTCAATGGAGCACAGCCTCCAGAAACATGGGATGCCTACCTGCTCTCTGGGAATACCCCAGAAGCAGGTAAACCTGCAGTCTAGGGCAATGGAGCATAGCCTCCAGAAACCCGAGGCATTCACCTGCTCTCTGGGAGAACCCCAGAGGCAGGTGACCATGCAGTCTGGGTCGATGGAGCACAGCCTCCAGAAGCCCGAGGCATTTACCTCTCTGGGAATACCCCAGAAGCAGGTAACCATGCTGTCTGGACCAATGGAGCACAGTCTCCAGAAGCCCAAGACATCCACCCGCCCTCTGGGAATACCCCAGAAGCAAGGTGTTGTACGGAAGGCCACAAATCTGCCACCTCCGGGAATGCCCGGAGGCATGGATGATCCACTGAGAAAAGGCCTCAGTGGAGCAGGGACAAAGTGGTATCTCCGCTTCCTTGCTGAAGGTCTAACACCTAGTGAAGCAAGGAAGAAGGCACTTGAGAGGAAGCTGGGAAATCCCCAGCCTACTCGAGGTGCAAAAAGAGTCATCACTCCTCCAAAGGGGTCAGACCCTAAGAGGAGAAAGGCTCCTGTACAAGCTCAGGCAAGAACTGAGCTAGTTGGGCCAGCCATCAATTATGCTGGTGCTGCCAGTATAATAAGAGTGGCTGTACTCCCTAAAGAGTACCCAAGGGCCCAACTAAGTAGCAATGACCTCACATTATTAGAGGACATCATTGCGGGGGAACTGGCTCAGCCATCGGTCTTGCCGACCGCTATGCTGCAGTTTAAGAGCATAAAGTTCCGCCCTAGTATGCTCGTCCTAGAGTGCCTCAACAAGGGAACAGCAGAGTGGCTGGAAAACACAGTCACTAAGCTGAGAAATTGGGAAGGAGTAGAACTGGCGGTGTGTCCTGGGGATGAAATTCCCAGGGCGCACAGTGCCACAATATTCATCCCCAAGTGCTCTACGATGGACACTCAATGCCTGCTGAGCATGATCAGCAGGCAGAATGGAGGGCTAAATGCCACTGCTTGGAAGGTGCACAGCAGTAGAGTCGAGGGCACTGGCCGAGTACTCCTCGTGGGAATGGACGAGGACTCCTGCAACATCATAAAGGGGATGGGCTACACCATCTTCTACAGGTTCGGGAGAATCCCTGTCCAGGGCCTACGTAAGAAGGTAGAAGGCAAGGGGAAGAATCCGCTTCCTCCTTCTTCCGCCCCAGCGGAGGCTGGGACTTTAATGGTCCATTCAATAGATGAGACCCTGGAGGAAAGAGTCTATCCCTCCACTTCCGGGGAGGGTATGGATGGTACCCATCCTGCCATCCCTGGGGAGGCAAGCTCTAATGTGATGGATGTCGAGGACTGTCTCACTCGCCCATCCACCTCCAATGACGGCGGTGACTACGCCCGTCCCTCCACATCTTGGGGGGATGGCTCGCTGCTCACAGCAGGGGGGGAGCGAGGGATGTCTCCAATGGATACATCTGTTGCTCTCCTATTGGCTGATCGTAGGGGGCGTGTACCCCTGGGGGCCAATTGTACCCTGTCCTCAGAAGAGGAATAGAAGTCTCGACTCTCTGAGTGAGGAATCCTTCAACTCACCTAGATATGACACACCCAGTAGTGACCTCGAACACCAAGATAGGTCAGGTGAATCTGCACCACGCGAGAGGAGCATCGGCGGTTATTGCAGATATGTTCACCAAAGCTGAACTAAGCATTGTATTAATACAAGAACCCTGGTTCTTTAAAGGGCAAATCAGAGGTCTTCCAAGTAAAGATGCAAAAGCAATATGGGACACCCGAGAGGATCGCCCCAGAGCATGCATCCTGATAAGGGATAAGGTTAAATATATTACACTGTCAGAGTTTATATCACGAGACTTGGTGCCAATTTGAGCTTGCATCGAAATTGGCGACTTACATCGTGATATAGTGATTGCATCAGCCTACCTTGCAGGAGAAAGGCTGATGCCACCAATGGAAGTGCAGAAACTGGCTGACTTTTGTGGCAAAAATAACTTGCCACTCCTCCTCGGATGTGATGCCAATGCACATAACACCATATGGGGAAGTAGTGACACAAACAAAAGAGGAGATGAACTATTAGAATTTATCCTGAAAGAAAACCTTGAAATCCTCAACGTGGGAAACACCCCCACCTTTGTGACAAGGGCAAGACAGGAGGTACTGGACATAACACTTGCAAGTACGAGCATAAGTCCTACCATGAAGAGATGGCGAGTATCAAACGAGCCCTCGCTCTCTGATCATAGAATCATAAGGTTCGATGTGGAGGGACTGTCAACCACAGTAACCTACATAAGGAACCCAAAGAAAACAGATTGGGATAAATATGACACCAATCTAAAGTATAACCTTGTAACGGTAGATTCAAGGGCAAGGAATCATTTAGGATTAGAAAGAGCAGTGGACTCATTAACTGAAGCAATAATAGATGCATATGAATCCAGCTGCCCTATTAAAGAAAAAGTTAACTGTAGGGACACTCCCTGGTGGAACAACTACCTGTCACAATTGAGAACATCCGTACGTCGACTCTTTCACAGAGCCAAAAAAAACGGAGAGTGGCAGGCTTACAGGGAGGCATTAACCAACTACAACAAAGAAATAAGAAAAGCTAAAAGGAAGAGCTTTCGAGAGTTTTGTGAAAACATCACAGAAACTCCTATAGCAGCCAGGCTACACAAAGCAATGGCAAGAGGAAGAATACAAGGTCCCATGACTCTTAAGAAACCAGATGGCAGCTACACAGAAGATGAAGAGCAAAGGGCCCTTCTACTTCTGGAAACCCACTTCCCTGGAAGTGAGCCTGTCAAGGCAGAGGAACTACAGGCAATGCACTGTAGATCGAACAAAAGGGAGGTGAGTAAAATTATCTGTACACCACAGCGACTGAAATGGGCAATTGACACCTTTCAGCCGTATAAATCACCCGGTACAGATGGTGTATTTCCTGCCCTACTACAAAGAGGGCCACAGGAAATGCACGCTCACCTACTAAGGATATATAGATGTAGCCTAGCATTGGGACATATTCCCCAAGCCTGGCGGATCGCAAGAGTCATCTTCATACCAAAGAATGGTAAGAAGGTCACGACCCTACCGAAGTCCTACAGACCCATCTGCCTCACATCGTTCTTACTAAAAACCTTAGAAAAGATGGTGGACAACTATATACGTAGTGAAATTCTGGACAAGGCACCTCTGCATAAGAACCAACATGCATATAGAGCGGGCAAATCAACCGACACCGCTCTATTTGAGCTTACAGAGGTAATACAGAAATCACTTGATGAAAAAGAGATAGCTCTATGCTCCTTTCTGGATATAGAGGGCGCCTTCGACAACACCTCACACAAGGCAGTTGAGGACGCTCTAGCTAGAAAAGAAGTGGACAGCACACTGTCCAGATGGATTAACAATATGCTAACAACAAGAACAGTGGCGGCAAACACTAGTGGAAAAACCATCCAGGTTAGCACCACAAGGGGATGCCCACAGAGAGGAGTACTGTCACCACTGATCTGGAGTCTGGTCGTTGACGAGCTGTTGAGGCGGCTGACCGAGTGTGGATATCACGTAAACGGTTATGCCGACGACATCGTCATCCTAATCAGAGGTAAATTTGAGGAAACACTGTGTCTCCTAATGCAGGATGCCCTCAAAATCACCAAAGAATGGTGTTTATCTGTGGGCCTGAATCTAAATTCAGGGAAAACCACACTAATACCATTTACCAACAAAAGAAATCTCCACAATATAAAGAATATCCAGATAAATGGAGAAGATATTGAATGGAGAGACCACACAAAATATCTAGGAGTGATACTAGATAAAAAGTTGCTGTGGAACAAGCATGTTGAAGAAAAAATCAGCAAAGTGAAATCAGCTATAATGATATGTAGAAGAATTGCAGGAAAAATATGGGGATGTCACCCAAAGATCCTACTATGGATGTGCACTGCAATAGTAAGACCTATCATCACCTATGGTGCAATAGTATGGTCAAGCAGAACCAAGCTTGAAACAACGAGGAAATCACTCGAGAAGTTGCAAAGGCTAGCCTGCTTATGTATAACAGGCGGTATGAGGACATGTCCGAGTGCGGCAATGGAGGTCATCCTAGACCTCACTCCACTCCACATAGTAGTGGAGGAAGTCGCAACAAAGGCCTACCTCAGACTGTACAAAGAAGGGTCAATAAAGGGTGGGCATGCTGAGCTAGCTTTGCCTAATTGCACACACCTAATCGACCTACCAGGAGACAAAATGGTCAAGAAGTTCAGTCTCGAAAAGAACTTTGATATCAAGCTGAACACGAGAAATGATTGGAACAACCACACCATCCAATCACTCAGGGAAAATACTATTAAATGGTATACCGATGGATCCAAAACAGAAGAGGGAACTGGAGCAGGAGTATATGGACCAAGGACAGAATATTCTGAAGCAATGGGCAAACTCCCTAGTGTCTTTCAAGCGGAAGTTCACGCAATTGAGAGATGCGCTCAGTTCAACCTCGACAGAAGATACAATAGACAGGATATTGCTATTCTATCTGACAGTCAAGCAGCCATCATGGCATTGAATTCCCCAAACATTGACTCAAAAATGGTTTGGGAATGCTTAACAAAACTTAATGAACTAGGCAAGAATAATAAGGTCTCCCTGCTCTGGGTACCAGGGCATATGGGCGTCGAAGGAAATGAGCGAGCTGATAGACTCGCCAGGAAGGGTGCGAGAGAGCATCTGATAGGTCCAGAGCCATTCTGTGGCCTAGGAAATTCATATTTTCAGGCAGAAGTAAAGAGAATTACGGAGAAAGTGAGATCTAGCTACTGGATTGAACTCCCGGGGCTCAGGCAGGCCAAGGACCTGCTCGGTAATTATGACCGAAAAAGGTCCAGAACATGTTTGAGCCTCGGCAGGAAAGCCCTAAAAAGTCTGACAGGGTTCCTCACAGGCCATTGTAGACTTGGGGAACATCTGCGGATAATAGGACTAGAAGAAGACGGAACATGCAGATTCTGTAGGGAGGGGGCGGAAACGCCACACCACCTTCTCATGCAGTGTGTTGCAGTGACACAAGTTAGAATGAGGACCTTGGGCAGGCCCCAAATGGACATTGGATCCATACGCTCATTGAATCCCCTGCGAGTCCTAAACTTCCTAAGAGGGCTAGGACTCGAGGGGATGCTGTAACAGGAAACCCGGTAAGCAAGTAGGGGGGAGCGCAAAAGATCCTAAGGGTCGCAGTGCATAAGAACACCCTCTAATAATAATAATAATAATAATCTCTCATACAAATTTTACACAATGATTGCACGCCTGTTTTAGGTAGTTAAGCAGTGTTTTAAGAACATATATCATCTATCACAAATCAAATTTGATTTTGACATGCGTGTTTATATTGTTATATCTTGGAATAATATGACGAAACCTCTACAAATTATTATATTCCCGATAGTTTTGCTCTTTTATAATATCTACAATGGTGTTCACTTGGGTATTCGTATGATGAAATTATTCGTTATATTTTCCATATTCCTATTTTGAAATGTGAAAAACAAATGAAAATATTAACTTCGACAAATGTCAAAATTATAATGGCGGATGACGGCTGGCGGCTCTGCGCATGCGCAAGTGCGAAATTACAACATTGTCGGATTATTTTTTGTTGTACTCTTGTTGTAGCTACACAGTTGTTATACAGCGTTTATTAGTAAGATTTTCAAATAATCGCTGCACAGGCTTTACACGGTGTGTAACTAAAACACTGGTCAATGGGTGTGCAGTACATTTTTATCAGTAAGACTGATACTCTTTTGTTTTGTAAGTGTTCTTTTTTACATTTTGTATTCATTTGTATTTATTTGTATTCAATATGTATTCATCTTTAAAAAGTTAAATAATGTTTGATATTTTCAAATATAACCAGCAACATGTTTTTCAAAAATTCATATTTGCTAACTCAGTTACGTCACATATATTTCAAATACACACACATTTTAAGTTCATATTTATCGGTGTTCATTAAAAATGTGTTTCATAATTAAATTATTTAAAAGTGACAAAATCACCAATTAATATACTTTGAATTAAACACTTACCATTCTTGACGGTGTGTGAGGGATGAAGTGTTCTTGCACGAAGATGTTTAGCGGCCAGCGCCAATCCAGCACCAAGTAAATGAAGTGCCCTCACCATTAGTACAAGCCTCTCGCTACCACTCTCACTGCCTAACAGTTCTGCATCACACCCTGAAGATACACACACATTATTTTACATCAGCTAATAACAAATATTTTTTTTAGTTAGATTTCAATTTTCATCACACAATTTATTTAGTAAGGTCATTATTATTATTAGAACTAGGAGTGGGACTTTTGATATCTATTGTATTCCTCAATTTAATTTTGTCATCTCATCTGCAGTTTGGTCTCTAAAATAAAGCTCAAGATTTTACTAATTATAATGCCCTACATGTCATGTGAAATTCATTGAAATTAAATTTTGACACTAAACTTTATGTTGTATTGTTCATAGAGTGAAAGTTCAGGGGGCCAAGTCTGGTCGACAGGCGGAACCAAAATCATCCATGTCTACCCATATCATGGATATAATTATCTTATGGAGTTCTATAAAATCTTAAGATATTATAGAACTCCAGACTTGCCCCCCTTCCAGCCTCCAGACTTCCCCCGCCCTGAATGAATATTATTAGAAATGTATAAATCTAATAAAAATGTTATAACTGCTACCCTCTCTTTACCCCTAATAACTAATAGTAACTCAACCCCCTCCCTCATAATCTTATTTGCTGTTCTGGCCATTTTATATTATTCTTTTTTAGTTTTACATGTCACCACTTTTGATGATGTGTCAAGTAAATTTAGTTTTACATGTCACCACTTTTGATGATGTGTCAAGTAAATTTAGTTTTACATGTCACCACTTTTGATGATGTGTCAAGTAAATTTAGTTTTACATGTCACCACTTTTGATGATGTGTCAAGTAAATTTAGTTTTACATGTCACCACTTTTGATGATGTGTCAAGTAAATTTAGTTTTACATGTCACCACTTTTGATGATGTGTCAAGTAAATTTAGTTTTACATGTCACCACTTTTGATGATGTGTCAAGTAAATTTAGTTTTACATGTCACCACTTTTGATGATGTGTCAAGTAAATTTAGTTTTACATGTCACCACTTTTGATGATGTGTCAAGTAAATTTAGTTTTACATGTCACCACTTTTGATGATGTGTCAAGTAAATTTAGTTTTACATGTCACCACTTTTGATGATGTGTCAAGTAAATTTAGTTTTACATGTCACCACTTTTGATGATGTGTCAAGTAAATTTAGTTTTACATGTCACCACTTTTGATGATGTGTCAAGTAAATTTAGTTTTACATGTCACCACTTTTGATGATGTGTCAAGTAAATTTAGTTTTACATGTCACCACTTTTGATGATGTGTCAAGTAAATTTAGTTTTACATGTCACCACTTTTGATGATGTGTCAAGTAAATTTAGTTTTACATGTCACCACTTTTGATGATGTGTCAAGTAAATTTAGTTTTACATGTCACCACTTTTGATGATGTGTCAAGTAAATTTAGTTTTACATGTCACCACTTTTGATGATGTGTCAAGTAAATTTAGTTTTACATGTCACCACTTTTGATGATGTGTCAAGTAAATTTAGTTTTACATGTCACCACTTTTGATGATGTGTCAAGTAAATTTAGTTTTACATGTCACCACTTTTGATGATGTGTCAAGTAAATTTAGTTTTACATGTCACCACTTTTGATGATGTGTCAAGTAAATTTAGTTTTACATGTCACCACTTTTGATGATGTGTCAAGTAAATTTAGTTTTACATGTCACCACTTTTGATGATGTGTCAAGTAAATTTAGTTTTACATGTCACCACTTTTGATGATGTGTCAAGTAAATTTAGTTTTACATGTCACCACTTTTGATGATGTGTCAAGTAAATTTAGTTTTACATGTCACCACTTTTGATGATGTGTCAAGTAAATTTAGTTTTACATGTCACCACTTTTGATGATGTGTCAAGTAAATTTAGTTTTACATGTCACCACTTTTGATGATGTGTCAAGTAAATTTAGTTTTACATGTCACCACTTTTGATGATGTGTCAAGTAAATTTAGTTTTACATGTCACCACTTTTGATGATGTGTCAAGTAAATTTAGTTTTACATGTCACCACATTTGATGATGTGTCAAGTAAATTTAGTTTTACATGTCACCACTTTTGATGATGTGTCAAGTAAATTTAGTTTTACATGTCACCACATTTGATGATGTGTCAAGTAAATTTAGTTTTACATGTCACCACTTTTGATGATGTGTCAAGTAAATTTAGTTTTACATGTCACCACTTTTGATGATGTGTCAAGTAAATTTAGTTTTACATGTCACCACTTTTGATGTGTCAAGTAAATTTAATGATATCAAAAACGCTCACGGTCTTGTTGGAAATTCATCACTTGAATTAAAATGTTTGATTTTATTATATTAAAAGTATTATTATACAGACCTTGAGGCGAAGAAGTGTCCATGAGTGCAGCAAGGGGTGCCCCTCTGGTGGCAGCTAGTTCCAGGACACATTCACTGAGTGCCAGCACAAAGTTCAATTTGGCCAAAGTTTCGTTATGTTCCCTCTAAAATAATAAATAGTGTAAATATTACAACTCAAGCAACTAACTTTGTGAAACAGTTCTTTTTATACTGAATAAAAGAAATTTTGTACAAGTAAAAATTGTAGTATTTCACTCTCGGAAGAGGTAAATAATATATGGTTGATCTTATCCTCATGACAATGCAGAAATTTATTTTTCTATAGGAAAAAAGACAACCACCTACAGGATTCAAACATTGATATGCAACATTGATAATATTCAAACATTGATATATTGACAAATTAAAAAAGAAATAACTTTTTTGGAACTATTTAATTATGATAATAGGTCGCAGCCAACTAGTATACCTAGATAACCGGTTTTAGTTAACCGACACCGTTCAGTAAGTTACCGGTGTAAGGTGCTAAGGTTGAAGCTATAAATAATATTATATCAGTGTTATACTGGACCGTGAGCTCAACTTTGTGTAGTCCAAAATATAGTCAAACTGACTCCTTAGTTGTATCCCGAGTAGCTTCTCAACGTTACATGATAGAGAACAATTAATGATAAAGGATTCAGGGTCACCAGAACAAGTTCAAAACAAGGAAATATTCTTTCTGTAGCAAGTCACATTGAAAAGTCTAGGTATCACGGAAGTAGGCGATGTAAGGAATGTAGGCAATCTGCCGCAACATCTATGAAGTTGTTTTAAAATATGCCCACAATATAAGAACAGAGACTTGAATTGTTGCACTGTTTCTCAATGGATGGCATTAGATTCTTAGTTATTTAAAGTGATAATTGTTTTCATATTTTATAATACCTATCAGCGGAGACTTCTGATTGGCTTTTAAAATTATTATATATGCAACACTGATGTATAGTTTTAGTTAAAAATATAATAAATACTTGGAGACAGTAAAAAAAGAAACATACATCGAGAAGTGTCTCCTGTGGAAGATCTGGTGCGATGAATGTGAGAGGTTGAGGGAAGAGAGCCTGGAAGGAGTCAGAGATGTTGGGAAGTGTTGAAGCTCTTGCTGGTCCGTTGTTGTTGTCTGCAGCACTTCGCAGTGCTGCCAATACAACAGGAGGTGATGTACCTGTAATATAAACGTTTTGCATTCAATCAATCAATAGAACATACTATCAATAAGCAAGATTTATTCACAAAACCTCCTCAATTGTACAGAATTTTTAAAGAGGTTAAATTTATTAAGTCTATAGACATATTGAGTACTGTGAAAAATAATGGAAAAGAGATTTTATCTTAAAGAAATCTTTTAAAAATGGTAGTATTGTTTGTTGTCCTTATAGATTTCTAACATTATCTCTTTTCTATGTGATTTATCATAATGCGCAATATGGCTGCATAGTGGTTTTAAGTTGATTTTAATATTTACATTTATTTTTGAATTTACATAAAGTATGTTTTTTGTGATTATTGGATAAAATACAAAAAAATTGTAAATCAATTTCTCAAGTTGAAATTTATATAAATAAATTTGGAACTAGAAAATGAATTTGTACCTGATCTTCGTAATGGACTGGCGTTGGTTGGTGAGACTTGCCATGTTGTTGGAGGTGAACTTCCTGAGGCACTTCGTCGTCTACCAGATGGTGGTGTGCCCATTATGAACTGCACCTAAAATATTATTCATAGATATTTGAATAATAATGTCGCATAAAATTTTTTCTGACAACAATTGTACCAGTTATTTGAAATATTAAAACTGTCGGTTCATAAATCATGCTAGGCTATTTAAAGTGTTTTAAACTGTCAATCAAATTACTCAATATTTAATATATACTTACTGATGGTGGGGATAGTGAACTGATGTCTGGCTGAGTTGAATGATGCTGTTCTGATCTCTTCATTGTGATTGGCTGAGATCTCGGTATACTGCTGTTGGTTACAGGCGCAGGATTACCATTTTGGGGCTAAAATAAAACCATGCATTATTAGAACAAAACAATTGAATTTTTTTTTAATTTGAAACTTTTTATATTCTATATACGAACATATTTGTGAATTTTCCCCCTAATTTATTTGCAATCACAATCTACTTCATCGAGAAAGATAACAGAGAGGCAATTGGCCTTATTTTACAATATGTTTTTTGCTTTTAGAAATTTTTAATATGTTATGCGAATCACATATTCAAAAGGATTAAAAATCAGGTCTCAAAAACACAAAACATTATTTTGAGTTGCCCTACATTATTCTAGTGTAACTCATTAACAGCTTATTAAATTAAATGAGTTTTATGTTTACAGTAGACTCACAATAATCTGGCCCCTGACAAATTGAATATTCAGACACCGTCAAGCAATATGTTTTTCGTAATGCTTGGTCTTTTGAATATGTGTGTGTTTAAAGTAGGTTTATGGCAAACTGACCTTTGTTTGTAGTCTCTGTGATGGCACTGGCAGGGGTTCTGAAATCAACAGCGTGGACGGCCTGGTCTGTATATCCGTGATGGCCGTGTCCATGGGGGCTGCTGGAGAATGCGGAGGGGGAGTGCGAGGTTGGGGTAGAGGTGTAGGATGGGTAGCTGGGAGGGGATGCTGCGGCATCGGAAGGTCAGCAGTCAAGTCACTGGGCAGGTTTGACGGGACCAGGACAAAGTCTTCTTCCGGACTTGAAGACTCAGGTGAATCTATAAAAAAAAAAAAAACTTGTAACCAAGCAATATAATTTACACAGAAGATTAAAAGGTCAGACAAATCGTGGCCGTAGTGGTTAACTGAGTCAAGCCACACAACCTATATTTTGAGTTGGCAACATATTGCAGTTTTCCATACATATCAACACTTCCTATATAACTGTTCTCTAAATCTTAGTGAACAAAGTGTTTTTTTCGACAAGTAAATCCGAAAACAATTCACATTAGTCGTTATTCTCTATAGAAAAACGATGTGGTCTGCTAACCTTGTTGTCAAAAATCCCGTGGAAAAAGCCCCACTTCAATTCATAGAAAATTTGCAAACTGCGACATCTAGTATGTATATTATATGAAAATCTATGCAGGGAATTTGTTATGAATCAAATTCGAATATAGAATTTTGGTATAGATAGGATCATTCTGATGGTAAATTTAAAATAGAATCTTGGGGTAGGTAACTAATTTAAAAATTCAAAAAATAGAATATGTCCTGCAAACAAATATTGAAAAAAATTGTCATTAGAATAAAGATTTTTTTACCAGCCATCAGATGGGAAAGCGATCAAGTAAAAGTGTGTATTCAATCTAATTTTAAAATATTACTTATCGTCCAATCATACTGAAATTTTTAGCACACTTGCTTTCGATGAAATCATATTGAAATTTTTAGCACACTTGCTTTCGATGAAATCATACTGAAATTTTTAGCACACTTGCTTTCGATGAAATCATACTGAAATTTTTAGCACACTTGCTCTCGATGAAATCATACTGAAATTTTTATACACTTGCTTTCAATGAAAATATATAAAATTTGGCTGAAATTGGCCATAAAAATGTTATTGCCAACACTTTTACATTGCTTAAATTTAATCAAATATCAAACCAATTCCATAATCCGAACTTGTAGAAGTTTTGTTAACACTATAATACAAAAGAGTGGGTTGTCCAACACTTCATTATTTACAATACAGTGGTACCTCGACATACGAGTGCCCCAACATACGAGTTTTTCGAGATACGAGCCGGCGAACGAGTGATTTTTTGAAATTCGAGATACGAGTTCGGTTTAGCAGAGGAGATTGTCTCTGGGGAAATCCATGGGTCTAGGGGTGGAAGAGAGAGACATGAACGAGCTCGTCGAGGAGCACACCCAGGAACTGATGACTGAGGAGATACAATAGTTACAGTCACAGCAGCATACAGAGGTTATACAAGAAATTGGTTTCGAGGAGTCAGAGGAGGAGGAGGTTATTTCTACAAGTGAGATTAAGGAGATCTTAGGAATGTGGGAGAGAGTTTCACAATTTGTGGAAAAGAAACACCCAGAAAAAGTTGCAACAGGTCGTGCAACTGATCTTTGTAATGACACTTGCCTAACTCATTTCCGGAAAATTCTGAGAGGGAGGAAGAAACAAACCTCCTTGGACATGTTTTTTTCTACAGGTCTACAGGTGAAAGCGAGAAAAATGTAGCGAAAAAGGCAAAGACCAGTGAGGATATCTAATTTATTTCTTTACATTCTCTTTTTTGTTTTTGTACAATAAATATTTGTCATTTATAAATACGTTTTTACCATTCAAAACCACGTAACAAAAATAACTGGGGAGAAATTTTGGGGTTTGGAACGGATTAATGGTAGTTCAATTGTTTTGTATGGGGAAATTTGCTTCGAGATACGAGTAATTCAAGATACGAGCAAGGTTGCGGAACGAATTAAACTCGTATGTCGAGGTACCACTGTACTTTTAATTAATTAAATTTTAAATCAATTCCCATCTCACTGAAATTTTACACACTTCCTTTCAATGACAATATTATAAAAACGATTTCTTTGTATTTGCATTTGCCAACGGGCATATAAGCTTGTGTTAAATAAATCATATATTTCACCAATGTAAAATATAATTATCGTATGTTATTTAATTTTCCTTTTTTCATAATTATTGAAAAATCACATTAAGAATGTTTTTTCCTCACAGATCTCTTCACCACTATGCAGTTAAGACTTTTCTGAACAACATGACATTGTAAGTTCGTTTTAACTTTACTCAGTTCACCACTATGGCAACGAAATAAATGGCATTACACTACATTGTACGTTTGATAAATGCTATATACATACATACCATCACGCCATGTCCCTTACGGGGTAGGCAGAGAGAACCGAACGCCATATATTTCTATCCTGGCATACATTCATCGCCTCGTCAACATTCATGCATCGTCTCATACATGTTCGTCTATTGTACATGGTTGCTATATAACCTCATAACCTCTATAAATACTATATAACCTCAACATAAATAAAGATTTTTGTTTATACTCCACCTAACAGGTTTTTGTCGCAAAAACTAACTCCAAATGGAGTGGAGAGCGAGTGCATAGAATTGAAAAGTTTTCAAATTTACAAAATGTGGAACAAACGAAAATTGAAGACTGCCTGGGCTTTCCATTAACTGATAGGAGAAATGAATAACACAATATATCTTTATTCTGCACAGTTCAGTGCGTCAAACCCAGTAAAAACTACATTAGTAAATCGACTGAATGAAACAAAAATTTGTAAGCAAATATAATGACATTACATTTGAAAATGTTTTTGGCATCTACTTCTAATAGTCAGTACAATTGCTGCTGACAGAAATGTCACAATATGATAAGTGTAAAATTGTACAATTGATATAGATAAAATTTTGTATCGATACCTTGTAAAATTATCCATTAAGTGATTCAAACTGTCACTTCTTAATAAATAACTAAAATTATTTTACAATACTTGATCTTTTATAATGACTTTAGAATTAATCAGGATTCTTTTAGATAGATCTTCGGCCAAAAGTACTTTATGGAATTAGATTTTAATTTTATAATGATATTAAAATAAAATACAACACTTTGTGACTTCGGCCAATTTTGTGTAATGTACGTATTTAAATTGAGTAAACCATATATTACTTGAAATACTACATGAATAAATTTACAGTGTACTTATCAAAGTGTTTTATTTCATAGTTTGATATTAATTAGGATTCTTCTTGACAACTTTATGTAACAAATAATAATACTAATTTGGCATAAATTGTAAAGCAAATATTGAATCAATACCTAAATTATCATAAACCAAAAAGTTATTTTGTTGTAATTATAAATAAACATTGAGTTAAAAATATAAAATGATATGTTGGGAAAATAGCATATATAAAATAAATGTGTACAAATTGAAATGTTGCCAGGTGTTTCATAATAGTGCCAGATGTTCAGTTCGTGTAAAGTGTGACAAAGGAAATGAACTTGGCAGTGGAAACTGGTGTTAGTACAATCTCATTTATGTAGGCAAAAGAGTGCAGATTGACAGGAAAATTTTGAAAATTCATGTATATACATCATTAAATACTTGTTTATTGACAAAATACAAATGAGATTAATACTTTTTTATTCCGTAGTGCTGGATTACTGAACGTACCGGTATAGTGCAGTGCTGAAGTAGCGAGATTGTAATGCAATGAATGATTGTGTAAAAAATAGTAAACGGATCTTTGTTAAATTTTTTGGTATTATTAGAATATATACGTATGCTGAGACAGGCGCTTAAAAAATCTCAAAAAGGTCTCTAAGTCATAATATGGCTTAGGTCGTCAGGTTGTTTATATCCTCTATCACTCAATCGAATTTGCGGGATGGGCACACAGTTACAATATGGTCTATGGTTTGGACCAGATCGCCGGAGTCACAACTAGGGTCACTGATGTAGCCTTTTGATTTTTGCAATTATGTTTTGTAAGAAAGAAATAAGTAAATGGAGCACTTAGACCAGTCATGAAGGATTGTAATATGCCACAGAAATGAGATCCCTTAGATGACAATTCAACAAAAAACATGTATGACAGAATAAGCAACAAAGCTATAAGAGCTGAGAGTGACTTGTATATAAAACAATGTAAAGGATAACTAACTCAACTGTGTAAACAATATGACGAGAGGATAAAACATAAATCTATCTAATTTACTCCTGTTCCATACACAAGTTTTTAACTTTATTGGGACAGTAGTTAATTGAAAAAAAAAACTGTAATCATTTTAATTTTTGTACTTAACCATGTTTACGTTAACTTCTTGAACAATCGACGAGCATGTAAGTATGAGACAAAGCATATGTAAAGAAGGCTATGAACAAACGAACAAGTGTGAGACAATAAATGAAAGTTGATGAGGTGACAGATGCTTGCCAAGATATAATATTGAGACATTTAGTTTTATCTGTCTACCCCGTGAGAGACGTGATGTGATGGTATGTATAATGTATCTTATTAACATATTTAATAAATTTCTAAAAATAGATTTTGACTTGGTAATGTCAAAAGACTCACCATGTAGATGAGTTCGGTTGGGTCCGTGGAAGGGTTGCGTCTTAGGGGCCACAGGAGCGACTGCGGGTGGCAGGTCTCGTGGTAAAGAGGGGGGAACGGTGGCAACGCCTCCCAGAGCACCCAATTCTCTGGGTATTGGTAGGGGAGCTGGTGGACTCAATTGAGGTAATTCTACTGAAATGTTCAATTTATTCCATTAAGTTACACACGTAATATGTAGATAAATAATATAATAATTATAACATAGATTTGACAATTGCATGTTTTTAAAATATGACTAGATTTTAGATTTTCATTCGTGCTATTAAACCATGGGATGAATGCTAATTTTGTTTCTTGCAATTCTTATTTAAAGTTTAAAACAGCCACAAATGAGTTATTTGATAGTACAGGTTTCAGGATGTATCAAATACTTTCAGGACTGATAACATAATATAAACAAAATGGACGACAATAAAAAAATAAATTGTCAAGAAATAAAATTGTTTGAATGTATGTATCACATTTTGATATAAATATAAAATATAGATATGTAAAGTGACAATTATACCGTTGACGGGTGGAGTCCTTGGCCTCTGTAAAAAAGGATGATTGAAGAAGACATCAAAAGGCATTCTGTCTCTAGCGTTCCTCCTTAGAAGACCAAATAGGAGATCAGTCAGTTCTGGACTTGTTCCAGTTGGGATCCTAAAAACAGAATAATAATAATTATTGATGATGGTATAAAGAAAAGGAAAGAAAACTAGGTCTCAAATAAATGGTCTGATAGATATGCTTCCCGGTCATTCAAGTCATAACCATTCCTTGGACGGCCACTGCTTTTCATACCATATTTTCCAATATTAATTTTATTTTTCTTCTTTCGTTCAAACAACTACAAAGTGATTACTTATGTTCTGATTACATTATCCTCCATACTGTAGTCCTATTTCTACTGTATTGATTCTAATTTTACACATTTTACTACAATTAGGCACATCCAGTAGCATATTATAAATTTCACAAATTCTTTCAAGTTAACACTTGCATACATCTTCTTTTCTTCAATTGCAAAATTACAACAAAAAACAAATCAATTTTTCAATTATTCTTTTACAAAAATGGCAGTCCCTGAATTTATTTTTGTGGAGTCCATTTTTACTGTACACATTCTTCAAACAAAAATTAAAAAACTAAATTTTCCAGAATGCGAGATCATTTTGAAGATACATACGTCATACAGAAGAAATCAAAAAATTATTGTGAATGAAAAACTAATTGTGACATCAATATGAAGTTGATTGAACTAATATCTTGGGATGTACAGAGGATACAATATTTCAAAACTAAACACATCACAATAAAACTCATACTATGTATTCTAGTGGAGAGTAAAAAAGACAAATACAGTAAAATGTTTCGCACTTTGGTGACAAGTTGGCATTTTTCTCGTAGAACAACTTGAGAGCCTGAGGAGTCTGGGCCTGGAATGGTGCCTTTCCCGTCAGACACTGGAAAACTATGGTTCCCAAACTCCACAAGTCAGCCTTGGCGTCGTACTGCATGGACATTATTACTTCTGGGGCCTGAAAACACAAATATTAGATTTAAGTTCCTGCTGTTACTCTTATTCAATTATATTGATCGGAATGCTGGACAATCAGTAAGGTTGACGAAAAAACCCTTGAGACTTTTGAAATGGAGGTACTGAGGAGAGTGGCGTATCATATTCAACCAGGAGCTCTATGATCTATACAAAGATCTGGATCACGGAGTAACAACTCCCTAAAAGATCAATGATTTAGTGTGAGTGGTCCTATTAAGTGGAATAGATTGCCTCCAGATGTCCGAAGTGTACAAAGCAAGAGGACTTTCTCTTAAACAGCTTTGTTTCATACAGAAACATAGACAGAATATAAGCATCCTTGGAATGGAATCATTAAACTGCTGCGGCGCATTAAGGCGCTGCGCACAACCGACCGGATCTGAGTCACAGATGATGATGACAAACATTTTTACACAGTATAGGGAAACGTAAGAAGATGTATAAATGTAGGTACTAATGTTACGGTTTGTAAATGAAGATTACTCATTTGTTCATGTTTAACCTTGACACGGATTCATTCCCAATGAGGAAAACAATTTGAAATGTTTTACATAGAAAAGAACAAATAAATGTTAGGGCTTGTTAAAGACAAATAACAAGGACAAAAGTTGGTATAAAAAAATATGTAGATAAAAATAATTGTGGTATTCCTACCATGTACATTGGTGATCCACAGAGAGTTGCTGCCATAACTCCATCTTGGAGGAACCTCGCAAAACCAAAGTCAGCTGAAATAAAACACAAAACAACCATTAAAAAAACATATTTCATTAAACAATCACAAAAGAAGTGATACGTAATCGAGATTCATATAAAACTAAAGTTTGTGGAGATGCTTGATCAAATCCAACATTTGCCTATTTAATTTATCTAAAATACAAGAATATTTGTCAATTTTTTATATACATGCACATTTACACAATGCAGTTGTAGCGCCAACCATAAAAATGGCATAAAACACATGAGTAGAATACATGCAGTTGTTAATGATATCACTAAGAAGAATTTAAAATTAGATGATATTATGTATGACAGGGTAATAAAAGAGTGACACCAGGAAAGATTGTAAAGATATGATCAGTAAAATGAATGTGAACACATTCAGTTGGTTCAATCATATTTGATTCCCAGCATAGGAAAAATTTATATAAAATAATTTCTCACATAATTATTGCATCTGTGGACTGGAAACACTGGTTAGTTGGAAGAAATTGTCATTTGGTATTAAACTCGCCACTTGCACAGGGTGTAAGGAAGTATAAGTACAGTGAAACCTCTATCTATCGTTCCCCGAACAATCGTTTTCCCGCATGTATCGCATATTTCAGTAGGTCCCAATTAATTTCATACAAAAATTGACCGCATTGATCGTTCTCCGTTCATCACTTTCCCGCGTTAATCGTTTAAATTACGTAGCAAATTTCAATAACATCGAAGAGCGAAAGATAAATAAAAGACAATCAAACATAGTGGTGTGCACGTACCGTTGCCTTAGTTTTTGAGCCATAAGAAAATGTCCATTTGTACTGATCAAGAAAGATTGAAATCCGAAATATTGGATCCGTTGCCTGTTCCATCATATTTTAAAGCGTATACGATGTTCGAAGGATTGAAAATGTTTTTTTATGCTCATTCGATAACTGATGCTAAATTTTTTTTTATTTGTAACTCCGAAAGAATGTTGATTTCTTATGGCAATAAAAAAAACAAAAAAATGACAATGTACAGTAAGGTGAGTTGGGGGAAGATCGAAAACGGGGTAAGATCGATAATTTGAATTTACTCCGAAGTCTTGCAACATTATTAGTTGTCGATGGTTCGGTTTTATACGTCATTTCCTAACATACCATCATTCAGTTCAAGCTAGTTCAGCGCGCTAAGTGGACGTGTGATATGATCAATTTACTCAGCAGAGGTATTTTCGCGCCAAATTGTGAGATATTCGATCTTACCCCATATTGAATAACTCCGCTAATATTTGATTTTTTATTGATATTTTTTTATCGTGCACTTTATTTTTGAATTTGCGAACATATTTGCAATGTTATATTTCTCTAAATATAAAAGTTTTCATTTTAAACCTTATTCCGGTCTTAACCCATCAAAAAATCAAGGGGGAAGTTCGGAATACTTCATTTCTGATCTTTCCCCATTTTGATTATCTGAGTAAAATCCAAACATTCCCAAACTTTACATTATTAAAAAAAATATTTTTATTTAGGTAGGTACCTACTTAGTAATAAAGTATAATACTAATAAAATATTTATTTTAAAACATTTATAAAAGTTTACATTAAATAATTATATTCCTATTTCATAGATAAATTAAAAGTATTATTTATCATTGTTGAATCGGAATGAAAATAACATAAAAAATATGACCAATGATCATTTATAAATAATAATATTCTAAACTTTTAAACAGATTTTTCATTTTTTACATTCTATGATACTTGATGTTTAGAAATTAATTAATAAAAATAAAATAAAAGACAATATAGTAAGCTCCAGATATCTACCAAATTTATCCACACTCCTTCAAACTTACATCGAATAACCCACATATTTACAATATTTATTTAAGTAGGGTCAGGTGAGTAGAAATGAGTGTTTAAACGAAAGCTGATTAAAATATACGTTTAAAAAATAATCAATCAAACGCTATTAATATAAAACTATCTTCATTTAAAGTTGCGAGCGCAATAACGATTTCTAATAAAATCGTTTTTTTGTTGTACGTTAACAGAAGATATTTTAAAGTGATATTAAATTTTGTTTCAATCAGCAGTATTTTTTATATGTAAGTAAATGAATAAAAAAAACAGAATTTTTAATATTTAAGTTAATGTTCAAAACCTAATACAAATTGAAAGTCAAATTCATTAAAGTTCATGGTAATATATGTATTTTAGTAAAGATTGAAAGAATGATAACAGTTTGAGAACTGGGGGAGTATATTCACGAATGCGGGGTAATATCGAAATATCGAAAAACTATTATTTGAATTTATACCAGTTTGAGAATAATATTGGTTAAAAAAATATTCGATTTGGTTAGTAGGAGAACAAAGAAATTATATTAAAATAATTATAATACTTTATAATGTTTATTAAAGATTTTAGATGATATTCCGATCTTGCCCCTCAAATGTCCGATCTTACCCCACAGTAAATTAAAATAAAGTTATTTTCTAAAACCTTTTTTTAAATAAAGTATAGCTGCTATGATGCTCTAAATATTTTTATATTGAAGAAAAATTAGTTTTCTTGGCTTAAATACCTTTTTTAGTTTACTAACTCTGATAGATTATGTGTGAAAAAATATACAACAAACTTCACGCACTTTGCTAAAAAACCATCCGGTCTTCCCCCAACTCACCTTACATATTAAACATTTAAAAATTAATGTGTTTTTTTTCTATATATTTTGTATTCTCGCATTCATGGTTTTCCCGCGCTCATAGTTTTTTTCATTAGACGTCCCTTCAAAAACGATAGATAGAGGTTTCACTGTAGTTAGTTTTATGAAATATTTATTTCTGTCATTCAAGACTAACATCCAGAGGAGTACCAAAGAATTCTTGGATTGTACAAAGGTGCAACCAAAAGCAGAGACATGATCTGGGTGGCATTGTGTAAGGCAGAAGAGTATCTGTATACCAGAGGTTAACTACAATAAGTCCAAAATCTGAATTTTGCAGGAGAGACAATATTGTTATTTGTCATACTTTGATTTATTTGACATTTTGTAAATGAAATATGTTCTCTAAAATAAACATCAAATGTTTTAAATGGGTGATAAAATGCTTTAGATGGGTGGTGGCAGAGTGGTTAACGTGGTGGGTTAGTAATCCAGAGGTCACGAGTTTGAATCCTGCCACAACCAATCTCGTAAATTGATAGGTGAAGCATTTATGCTTAGTTTAGGAAATATATGAGGATGTATATTTACTTGCCACAAGGATATATTCATTCTTTAAAAAAAATATATTGTAAAGGACTTACCACAATAACAACACTTTTTGTGTAACACTTTTTTTTGTTACACAAGGTAGGAGTTGCCATTGTTTACCAAGTATGCATGGCAATAAATGAAGTCGGGATACAGTTGTATCTCAATTTCATGATTATTGAACTCTAGTTTACCTCTGATACACATATATGTAACTTAAGGACGAGGAGATCTGACCCCAGAAAAAGGTTTGAAATCTTTATTGATTTCATGAAAAATAAATGTTTTTACCGATTTTGAGTCTGATTTCGCTGGGCTGAGGATGGTGTTTGCCAGGAGCGTGTGCTAGGAGGATGTTCTGTGGCTTGAGATCTCTGTGGACGACACCCTTGGCGTGTAGAGCTCTCATCGCTCCCGCCAACTGACGTACAAAGAGTCTGATGGTGTCCTCACTGAGGGTCCCCATTACGCACAGATAATCTGCCAAATCTCCACCGTTGCAATACTGAAATGAAAGAAAAATATTCATAAATATAACACAATACTTAAAAAATATAACATAATACATACATCAAAAATATAAAACAATTATTTTAAATCCCAAAAATTTCAAAATCTTACCTAGGCCGAAAAATTTTTACTATACAAAATAATACTATTGATTTTAATATAAATACCTCTATTTTAATATGCTGTTTTTTTTTATTATTTTTTATTATAAAGTTTAACAAACCACGCTGTTTGTAAATGTAGCGACCAATTTCGGAACTGGCTGCTCTCTCATCAGGCTAATTTACAACTGAAAGTTTCATTTTAACTAAGCCCATAAAATAAATATGCATAGTTACATTAATTAAAGAAATATCACAATAACAAGAAGAAAGAAATTAAAAGGACATATTGTATATGTATAAAAAAAACGAATTTGTGTATATTTAAGGTATATAGCTGAATTTAAAAACGTTGAAATTGGAAATTCGCCACATGTACATGGTACAAGGTGTTTTTACAAATATTCGAAGGTAGAGGCGTTTATATACACTGGATATTCATTTGAAAAAATATAAATATAAAAAATAATTCATAAATGGTCAAATTTCGCGCGTTTTTCAATACCGCGATATTGATGAATATAATAATTGTGATATTGATGAATATAATAATTATCCGATGCGAAAGAAACATAGTTTTTTTTATATCTAATTAGTGGGTCCGGGCAGACGTTGTCCTGTAATAGATCGCATTTTATATAGACCTCATTTTATGTATTGTTCTGCCGTAGACCGCATTCTATGTAGATCGCATTTTATATAGACCTCATTTTATGTATTGTTCTGCCGTAGACCGCCTTCTATGTAGATCGCATTTTATATAGACCTCATTTTATGTATTGTCCTGCCGTAGACCGTCTTCTATGTAGATCGCATTTTATATAGACTTCATTTGATGTATTGTTCTGCCGTAGACCGCCTTCTATGTAGATCGCATTTTATATAGATCTCGTTTTGTGTATTTTACAAAAAAAAAAATCGTTCTCTAGATGCGTAATATAATGTCAAAAGTTATAATATAAATAAGATTACAACTTTCAAAATAAAAAAATCTTGGGTGGGTGGGCAAAATTTTTGGTTATATATAGTATATAATTTTGAATGAGAAATCTTCGTAGATAAAATGAAAATATTTAGATGCCACATGGCAGGTCCAAAACTATCCTTCACTCTAGCGTTTTGTCCCGCCCATGACAACTCCCTCTCTCTCTCATTCAGTCGAATAGTTAAATTTAAACACGCATTTATTAAATAAATTTTTACACGTTATAAATACGCATATAATGAATAAATACTAATTAAATGACTAATAACACAATTTCTATTGATTGTTTCTTATTATTTTGATAGTTAAGTGATGATCAATGGAGTTATTTACGACATTGTACATACAAGTGAGTAATCTCTCGCAGAAAATAGAATAAACTTACAAATAAATCAAATTGATAATAATCAAACACTTCATTCGATGAAAAATAATGATTTATTTTGATTTCAGCTACCTGAATGTAATTCTTAATAAAAATAAATGACGCATTTGACATATCCATCGTGATAATGATCGAAATTCGTGTATATTTTTTTATCTAATTCAAACTATTCGTATAAAATATGATATGAGTAAGAATGGTTTGCGAGAAAATATGTAGGGATGAAGGGTTATATCAAGTTAAGGAATATCTGGGCATATTTTGCAACGAACATAAAATAAAACTAAAAAAGCGTAAATATTCCGAAAAAAGACATCAAATACGTAGATATATTATATAAAAAAATATTTGGTATTTGTTCTATTGAAATTTATTTGATTATCGACGCGTTTCGTGCAAGGCACATCGTCATCGTCATCTCATCGTCGATAATCAAATAAATATCAATAGAACTAATAGCAAGTATTTTTTTATAATTGTAATAAAATACACAATTGTAGTACCCTTACCGCGGATTGTTCTTGTATCACAATTTACAAAATACCTAGGTGTACAAATTGACCAATGCTTAAAATGGAACCATCACATCTCACTCATTGATTCCAAACTTAAAAAAATTAATTTCATCTTCCGTACTGTAAGGAACTTCCTACCTTTACCCGTCATTAAAATAATGTATTTCTCTTTGTATCAATCCATATTACAATATGCAATTATATCATGGGGAGGCGCTTACCATGTTACAATAGACCTTTTGATAAAACTACAAAAATCCGTATTAAAAATATTCTACAAGGTACCAATCCACACTCCATCCGACGCATTATTTAATGACTTTAATATACTAAACATATCACAATTATATGCAAAGAACGCTTGTACATACATATATAAAAACATAGACAAACTTGACTCTACGCAAACATCTAGACCAACTAGACAGACCGAACAGGCTAAACTCCTAATACCTAGACTCAAGACAACTTTTGGACAAAGAAATTTCCTGTATTTTGGAGTCAAATTATACAACGAACTACCTTTAACACTTACTTGACAAAACAGTAACTTAAAAATATTTAAGCGAGACATTAAAATTTGGATTAAAAAAAAGGGCAGAGACTATATTAAAAATAAATTAATCACTTGAACTCTGAAAATACTCCCATAGTTACTAACCAAAACTGAAAACTAATAAGACATCTATACACTGTCTCAGAACAGGTTTTACCTAGTGAGGCAGTTTATGACAATAGTAAAATATCTGGTAACTATTATGTAACCTAATGTAAGTTAAATATAATATGATGCATTAAAACGATTTTTGTTACTAGATTTAAGAAAAAATGGTAATTTATATAATAAATAAAAAAAAAATTTACATATAATGGTATCAAGAATTTTCGATCGACAAACTAAACTTAGTGACATAAAATACGTAAGTGTAACGTATTGTGGCAACACCTAGTTTAAAATGTTCAAAAATGGGTTCAAAATGGGTTCAACTGGGGTTCAAAATTGAGTTGATGCATTTTCTTCGCGAAATACTGAAGATGATATAAATATCACCAAATATCTTGAACCATGCTTCCAGGTGCACAGAGTGCAAATTCGTGTCGTTTTGCTTCGTTAGTATTAGTGCAAATCGCCCCCCCCTTCTCGGCGAAATGGTTCAAAATGTTTGGCGACAACCTATGTCATTTAGTGAGGGTGTGTGTGAGAGTGATTTGTTGACTATTATTGTTATCTTGTTATCGATGGAATGTTTGGTTTTTGATTCTAAATTATATTTTGGTTAATTTATTTATATTTATTTATTTATCTTCATACTTTTCTGCTGATTCTTTGTGGCACATTTTAACATTGAAAATAAAGAATGATTATTTTTAATCAAATGATTGGCAAACTCTGAAAAATTGTTACTTTTTAAACATCTTAATATGCTCCTTAATTCTGATATCAAAATATCTAACTGTTTTACCTATATAAAAATATTCACAATCTTCACGATTTTATCTATAGATTCCCGAATTACTTAATACCGTGTCTATCTTGTTAATTAAAAAAAAATTGTAGATTAATACCAGTATAATCATTCTTTCAATACTCTATAAAATAAAATCTTGCAAATAAATAAAGAGGGCTTATGATTACATAACTTGGAGGCAATAAAAACAAAAAATAATTAATAATCAAGTACATTTAAACAAAACTCCATTATTAAATATTTTTCTTTTAACAACCTCTACTTTCAATAATGTAACTCAGCCCATCAACTTTCCGATACATAATTTAGGCACACGGGTCACATTATGTAGGTACATAGTATCTAAGTTTAGTATAAGTTTGTCCGGACGAAGGAGCGGTTACGTCTCCGAAACTAGTTGGCGTAAAAATACTCAACGTGGTGAAAAACTAAGATATTTTATTTTATTTAATTATATTATTTATTTATCTTTTAATACACAATATAAACAAATAAAATTGTAATATCTAAATGTAAACGAGTTAATGGTTTCCCTAATTGAATAAATAAAAATGAAAAATACAATATATTAATGAGGATTTACATTTGTTTAATAAGGTTATAAAAATAGTACAAGGATTTTCAAAAAGTGCTCTTTTGCTAACTCATTTTGGTGGAAGAAAAACTACTAACTTCCGAATAATTTACTTAATAGAAAAACTTATGCAATAAACAAAAAACCTACAAAGTTCTAAGACGTGGCTGTGCCAGTTCATTATAACTTAGAAACCTGTAATTTTCTAGTAAAATTATTTTATGCGAAGGTTTTTAAGGGACATCCAATATACGAGTCCCTTATAGTGCAAATTAATTGATTTTTATTCTAAATCATTTACCACTCAGCTACCTAACTATATCTGTTGACAGATACACAATATTGAATAACAATACAGTTTAGTATAAATTGGGGTCACGAACATAATGTTTGCACTGAAATTATGCGCAGCAGACCAAATAAATCGAATGTTATGTAAAATCCTTCATCAAAACACATGCATACTTTATTGTTATAAAAATACTAATTACTTTAGTAATCGAAGATGAGGATAGACACATGATTTAATATTTAAGCAAAAAAAATGATTTGAATATAGGTACATACATAAGTAGACAGAGATAAATGAACGTTGTACAACTACCTATATCTTATTAAATCATTTTATATTTCCCACATTTATATTATTTAGTTACTGGTTAGTTGAAAGAAATTGCCAAATGGCAATAAACTCGACACTTGAGCAGGGTGCAAGAAAGTGTTTATTATTATTCTTAATATTTTTCACTCTGAGGCACCGCCATAGAATAGTGCTTCCGCTGTTTTCTATTATTGCTTTTGTGTGTCCCGTAAGAGCCCCGGGGTAATCAAAAATACAACAGGCAACAGTAACATTTCACATAGTTCAGCAATGAGGTTCACCACCCATGGTGTGTGGGTATACATACACGCATGTGTCGTGCTTCATTTTATAGGGTAATGCACCCCCGCACACCTGTCGCTGGTTACCCCACATCGTGGGATGTCGTGATGGTGTGAATGAAAGAATATGAAATATTTTTCACACCCACACGATTTCGGTGTCCTCTAATTTCTTACTACTAATCCTGTTTTTCCTTTAATGTTACTTTGTATCCAAGAAATTGCCGTATGGCAATTAACCCGTCAATGCACAACATTGTTTTAAAAAGAATGAATGTGTCCTTGTGACAAGTACATATCATAGATTTTCATATAATATACGAGATGTCGCAGTTAGCAAAAAAATTGTATGAATCGAAGTGAGGATTTTTTTCGCGGGACTTTTGACAACAAGGTGGGCAGACCACATCGTTTTTTCTATAGAGAATAACGACTAATGCGAATTGTTTTCGGATTTATTTGTCGAAAAAAAAACACTTTGTTCATTGAGATTTAGAGAACAGTTATCTAGGAATTGTTGAAATGATAGAAAACTGCAATATGTTGATCAGAGAACATTTTATCTAGGAAGTGTTGAAATTTATGGAAAAGTGCAATATGTTTCAAACCAAGAAATCAAACGCGCGATATACCATGGCTCACACATTGCACGGAGTACTTCATCTAGTATATTATATGGAAATCTTTGGTACATATACATCCTCAGACAATCCCTAAATTGAACATAATATGCTTGTGCTATAGGTGAACGAAATCGGTCGTGGCAGGATTAGAACTCGCAACAACTGAATTACTAACCCAGCGCGCTAGCCACTACCCATCTAAACATATATTTATATGTAGGTACAAACAATTTATAGTAAATAGCCCAATGAATCGAAATAGGAATATCGTACATTATTTCTGTAATGATCTTGATACAAAGTGTACCTTATAAATAAGAACATAACATAATATAATATCTCGCTAAACAAATAATTGAATAGTTAGCGAAAAACAGTACAATTAATTGTCAACTATAATAATAATAATCTTAAAATGTATTATGCATGAACGTCTGTAATAGTTGGAAAACATTACTGCAGACCCCGTTATACAAATAATAATTAAAACACACCAGTATAGAAATGTGGGCATACATTATTAGTTTCTTTCAACAGTCGACAGCTATAAGAGACAACCTTATCACAAACGCACGATATAACATTATTAGATAAGGTAAAGATATCATAGAAGTACTTTTCCCCACACAAACTCTTCTTATCGCCTGTTATCATCTAACGATTTTGGGCACTCTTCCTATATCATGTCCCTCTGTTGAACCATCCAGACACACTGGAAAGAATCATGTTGTGCAGGTGTTAAATCCTCTGGTTCTTTTACGACAGTAACGGGTATCAGTGGTGTGAAGTGTTGTTGAAGTGATAAATAATACCATACTATCGATATAATAACGCAAAAATAATGAAGAAAATAACTAAATACGTTTTGTGCCTAATGGTTGCCAGTTCAGTGTAAGTTTGCAAAAATCTACAGTAATTAAATTTAATGTCGTTTAAGAGGGCATATAACGTTAAATCTAGTAACGTTAAACCGCCTAATGCACTATGAAGTTATCCAACTGTCGATTCGTTCAAGAGAATGAAAGGAAGAGGCAGTTTAAATCCAAGATACGCGAGATTGTATGCAGGGTCTATATTTTTCACGGTGTTTCCAACTTTGAAGTCAAAAAACACCAACATAGAGGCTTCGCAGCATATATATTCCATATATGGATTTACTCAGAATTTGGAGTAGAACATTTCGTGTGTCTGTCTGTGTGTGTGTGTCCGTCCCCCCTATTAACTTTTGATTCGCTCAATTTACAGAGCCGAAAATTTCAGAATATATAAACAGTAATAGGGCTACAAAACTATACTCAGAATTTTGAATTTTTGTTTCAGTCAGGGGTTATCAACTTTTGAATTTTTACTTTATTTTTCCATATATCTCAGAAACCATAAAAGCTAAAACGCTGAAAATTGGTATGAATATAGACAAATACAAAATCTCAAATTTAATTTATCAAAAAAATTCCAGAGTTTCTCAAACATTTTTTATTAAGAAAAATATTTTTTTAATGACAAATTTATATGTTTAACTGCTTATATTTCCAAAGTTTTTAAAAATATCGAAAAAAGCCGAAACACCCCAACTAGATAATTTAATTTTCTATAAAAGATATTAATATTGTAGAAGTACATCTCAATTTTTTAACAATTTTTATAAAAATTGAATTTAGTGACGACATTGCTTCATACAATTTGTATGGTAGTAGCCTACACACAATATCTAAGAAGACTTAATTGTTTGATACTAATCTCCAAACATACATACAAACCATCATGCTGTTTTCATATTCCGGGTAGGGTAAAAAGACTGACCTCCATACTATCCTATCTTGACATACATACATACATGTGTGGTATAGAAAACAAAATATCTTAAAATATTCAATAATTTGTTAGTGGTTTATAGTTTGGTACTTATTCTTCAACTATACTTACTATCGCTATCGACAGTTGGATCTCATGTGTTACATGTAACTAGTATGCTAGTAGGTAGTAAGGGCAACTATCGCGTGCGCTAAACATGATTTATACGTGATTTATATTATGGGAAACCCAAAATTTGTTGATTTATTTACATTTTATGAACAAACCTGTCTTAAAATGAAAAAAAAACTTTATCGGTCATTTACTTCGATGTTATGATCTCTTGACACATAAATTTTGAAAATACTTTTTTAAGAAATACACTGTTTAACACATTTGAGATATTTTATTTCAAATTGGGGTGTATGTTTATATGCCCCCTTTAGTTAATAATAATATTCTAATAAAAATTCATACGGCGTCGTTGAACAATGCCGAGATATTACTAAACCGTTGGGTCTGCTAAGCAACAGAAGTCTTAATTGAAAGTGTCAATGCTCTGAGTACGGCGATCTTAGCTGCTTTATTTACTGTCAAATTCCTTTAAAGAATTGCTGGTTACTGCAGGTTTTCAATTTATGTCTTACCGATAGATGATTATTTATTGAGAGCAGAACCTTCTTAAACCAGTATAGTTATTTAAAGAGTGGTGTATGAGTGTGACATATTTTATTATCTACTTTGAATATCGTCAAGCTGATTACTGGGGCTAACCAGCATATTTAGTATTATAATAATTCAGCCCCTATATCCACATAAAAAATAAGACCCATAAAATTTCTGTTGTTTTTTTACAAGACTGGCGTATTTTTACTGTTCACTGATAACGAGTTATTATTATTATGTTTAAGTATTTTTTTGATTCAAATTCTTTACTTGAGGAATTTTTTGAGTATAGTTTCGTGTTTAAAATTGTATATGTTCTGCAAAACCTTTACTACATCGTTTTCGTATTGATACAATTTACAAAGTATAGGGCAAGAGAAGTGTTGGAAGGCCTCTAACCAGTTGGTCTGACGATATCAGAAGAGTAGCTGGAGGCGGATGGATGCGGTCTGCCCAGGATAGGGAGCTGTGGAGGTCTCAGGGGGAGGCCAATGTCCATTACTGGACGAAAGAGGGCTGACGAAGAAGAAGAAGTTACTCCACATTTTTTTTTACAAAAAATGAATATGTCCTCGTTAAACCAGTACATATACATCTTCCTACGTTCTAATAATAATAATAATAATAATAATAATTTGTATAGCGCCGTTTAATGATTCAAGATCATTCCAAGGGCGCTGTTATTTAGATAGATATTATATTGCTCTACGAAACAAAACTGTTTTCAGTCCTTTAGAGAAAGTACTCTTACTATTTGCACTGCGGACATCTAGAGGCAATTTATTCCACTTCATAGGACCACTCACACCAAAGCATCGATCATAGTAAGCCGCTTTATTGGCTCTGTCCAACTCCTTTAGGGAGTTGGTACTCTGTGATCCAGAAGACCTAAGTGTGTGATGCCTCCCAGAGAGATCTTTTCTCTGACACAGCTCTTGTATGTATTGTGGTGCTAGGTTATTTAAAGCATTAAACACCGTTAAGCAGATTTTGTAGTCAACTCGCTCTGGACACTTCAACCAATGCAATTCGTTAAGTAGTGGAGTTATGTGACATCGTTTTTCCGCTCCATAAATGAGCCTTGCCGCTGCATTAAACACCATCTGTAATCTATCGAGCTGATACTTTGGCAATCCATCATAGATGCCATTACAGTAATCTAGCCGAGACACAACGAAAGCATTTATAAGTGTTTTTGTCTCATTTTTGGGCAGGCTTCGACGAATGTTTTTCAGTTGTCTTAGTTGGAAAAAGCATGAACTGACTGTTTTAGAGATTTGCAGGTCAAGAGACAACTTATTGTCTAAGTGTACACCCAAAAACTTGACACTTGCAGACGGCAAGAGTTTTTCTCCGTTGATGTTAATAGGAGTACTTTCAATGAGGTGCTGTCGCCGTGGTGAAGCTACCCACATAAACTCTGTTTTTGTTGGGTTTAATTTTAGCTTGTTATGAGACATCCACGTAGCGACTTTTTCGATGCACTCAGCAGTATCCACTTCCAGACGGTTTTTGTTCATGGGACTACAAAATTTGAATAACAAGCGGTCGTCAGCGTAAGCGAAAGAGTCGAATCCTTGACTCTTTCCTACTACCTACTTCCTACGAAATAGGTCGAGGCAGGATTCGAACTCGCGACCACTGGATTACTAGCCCAGCACGCTAACCGCTCTGCCATCGACCCATCTTAAACATAGGGATGATTATTTTTTATTTTCTACACATTCATTTTTTATGTATTTGTTTTTGGTTATTTAAAAAAAATCCGTGCAGGTATATATTATTACGTATATATTATTATAGTTCCCCTTTATAACTTTTTTATTCAATACGCCTATAAATTCAAAAGAAAGGTCTATTTGTGTGCATACTAAATAAATAATTATATTCGTAAAAAAACACAACGTATTACAGTATGTACACACAAACCACGCTATCTATGGTATTGATAATATAATACAAGATATATCAAATACATTGCTGTTGGTTTAATATTAACAGCGAGTATCATTGAGTCAATAACAAGAAAATATTTAATGAATCATCGATAAAAATCAATTATAGGTAATTATAGAAATTTAAGTTAACCATAAAACAACATTTTTTTCGAAACAATCACATAGTAATGTTTATATATATATATATATATATATATATATATATATATATATATATATATATATATATATATATATATATATATATATATATATATATATATATATATATATATATATATATATATATATATATATATATATATATATATATATATATATATATATATATATATATATATATATATATATATATATATATATATATATATATATATATATATATATATATATATATATATATATATATATATATATATATATATATATATATATATATATATATATATATATATATATATATATATATATATATATATATATATATATATATATATATATATATATATATATGGTTTAAGCTGGTCCAATGGTCGTCCGAAACAATCCATGTCTTCGGGTCGAAAATACCGCATTTGAAATGTAAAAATCATCGAAGAGCTGTCCTTGCATTCACAGCATCTTCAGTGTACATTGCGAACAGGATATTGAAAATGATCACTTTCGTCTACTTGACATTCCATTTTGAAACCTTTATTTACCATTTTATTTTACTTTTTGTGTTCATTTTTAAATTTGTAAAAAAATCGGACACATCATTAAAATAAAAAATCATTATTAAAATAATAAAAAAATAACCTTTCGTGTAAGAATGTTGCTAATATTAGTAAAAAATATTCCAGGTTTATTAATGTAAATGCGGAAGAGACCATAACGGACGATGAAGCCACCCAAGATCAACTTCTGCTTCCAACAAAAGTTGAGGTACCGATGGACGAAGTTGAGAAACCGATGGAGAACGTGGAAGACAAAGCGGACGAACCTATGGGAAAATTGGAGCAACCGGTGGACAAAGTGGAGGAACCGCCTTTGGAAGGGGGCGAAGAGTCGTTGATAAGCTACGGAAGCGGGGACGTCCCCGAAGACGAGGGAGTGGTGACCCACCAGGAGGTCAACATAACGGAAGAAAAGGATCGGAACGACGACAAAGCGTTGCACATCGAATTGACCAACACAGAGACGCTAAGCGTCAATCTGAGCGACAAGGGAATCACAAAGCTGACTGAATCCATGTTCAAAGACAAGCTGGACAATCTGAAGGATCTAGTTTTAAAGAACAACAACATAGAAATCATAGACAAAAACGTGAGTAAAGATATTTGATTTTGACTATTGGACACAGCGAAAAACAAGTGGGTTAGGGCAAACAACAACTTTCTTCTACATAGTTATTGTGCACTAATTTTTCTTGAAAGATTGATAATTTCTGAGTGCATTTTTTACTTTATTGATAAGTGGAGATTTATCAAATCGTTTACATTTAATAAATAAACAATTTTACAATACTTTGCGAATAGATCTGTAAAAACTCCATGCATTAGGTACTTAAATAATAGGATTACAAAGCTTTAGAATTTCCTGCAATTTCTCTTAAATGCACTGATAGAGCTCGAAATGTTTTTTTTTTTTGTTTTTATAAAGTAGTTACTTACGTTTCGATAGTATTTTCTTAAAAAAATCGAGATTTTCCAGAAATGAACTGATGTCATAGATATGAAATAAATAGAAGTCCATGGAAAACAAACCCCCCTTTATGGCAATTTATTTCGGTTTTTGGCGATAACTATACGAACAGAATAAAATATCTCTTTAAAGCATGGAGTACTCGGAAGATTGTTCAGAAAACACATTTTATTTATCAATGATAAATACAATTTAAACTTTACATGATAAAAAAACGATGCAAATATTTGTGTTCGCAATCAATTTTTAGCTATGTTAACAAAAGACTAAAATGATATCACTATCAGTAGTAGTACGTATGGCATTGTAAATATATTATGACATGGAAGGTAAGTAAATGGTGAACATTGCATAGTTTTTAATAGTTAGGTTAGGTCTATCGGGAGAAAATATGGCACTGGTAGAATATAAACCAGTATTCATAATGGAAACTGCAAAGAAATAATGTACATTAAACCCTTAACTTAAAATGGTAACCATATAATTGGTTCAATAAAGATATTATGCTTTGAAAGAATTAATGAAACGGAGACGTTCCTAACGAAGAAACGAAAATAGAATGGGTAGTATGAGTAATAAAAAAATATAGTGACTGTAAAACAAGTGGTTAATTGAATCCAACTGTTTTATGTACATAGCCAAACTGTACAGTTACAATAGGTACTATAATTATAAAAGTTGAAATATCGCAAGCTACGTCAACCAATCTGCGACCTTACTATTGACATTCAAATCAAACTCAAATTCGTATTTAATATCAAAGGCTTCTGATAAGCAAATCAAAACCACTTTTTCTGCAAGATTATTTATCTTTTCGTGACGGCGTTGAATCGTTATTTAAAAAGAATCGATATTTTCCAGACCTTCTCGAGTGCAGTTCCCCGTCTGGAGACCATGGATCTGTCCGGGAACGCGTTGACGACGTTGGATCCAGAGACATTCATGGGTGTTCCGCTGCTGACAGAACTGGACTTGAGCGGCAACACGAATCTGCAGCTGCCAGCTGGATCCATGTTCCTCAACATCAACGGACTCAAGAAGCTGAATATGACCGGTTGCGGTCTGACGCAGTTGCCGGAGAACACTTTCGACGGGATGACTTCCCTGGAAGAGCTGGATTTGGGAGGGAATCCGATCGCTGAAGATACGGTAATACACGTTTTGTATATATTTTAACATAAAGCCTCAAATTTCTAAACTATTTTTTAAAGAATGAACATGTCCTTGTAACAAATACATATACATCCTCATACATTCCCTAAACTAAGCATAAATGCTTGTGCTATAGGTGAACGAAATCGATCGTGGCAGGATTCGATCTGGCGACCACTGAATTACTAACCCAGCGTGCTTATCGTTCTACCACCGTCCACCACCTATCTAATTAGTCAATGTAAGAATAAATAGCTCGAATGTAGGTCAGTTATACCCTACCTTAAACAGAACTACTGCATATTGCAACAGAGTCTCGACTATGACACCATGCGTGGATCTATTCTCAGATTTCCCCACATACAGAAGAAGTGCTTATTTTTTTATCGATTGATGAGAAGACCAACAGTTTTTAATTTTTACAAAAAAATGATATAAATATTAGGTTATATTAACAAGGAAACTATTAAATATTTATATCCATGTATATCTTACAAAAAATGTACCAGTTGGGTGTGCCTTTTTTTTGCTGTAGAATAATATTGTCACAATAATGATTTAAGGTACCCAACTGCGTATACCTAGTAAGTATTGTATTTTTGTGTGGTGGGTGCATGGATGTAGATGTAATGTATCAATATAATATTGTGAATCTCCAACCTCGAAACAGGCGTAGTCCTAGTGAGGTTGGGATAGTATTTATAAATGATTTTACAAGTGTCGAGATGATATAAATAAATAAATAAAAGGTTTTCACTCAAGAAGTAATAAATTATGAAAATATTGCGCCGAAAGCAAAATCAATTAAAGAAGGTCTTTGACAAAGTAATAATAAAATAATATTTTATTTATTTTGTTGTAATATCTAGTCTGATTTTACCCACATTCATTAAAAGTAATTGTTCATACGTGGTTTACCACTTCGTTGAATTTGACATTCAATTTTCTAAAAAAATGCTCGTCACAAGTTCATTGACATAATACAAGTACATATGTCACTTCCATACACCGCACCGGTTAAATTCACGTGACGTACATAGGATATTATATTATGTAGTTACATACCATTTTGTTAATTGGATCCATCAAAGTAATCTGTACTTTGTAACTGAGTTGGTGCAACCTGCGTATCTATATCAATTACTCTGGCACGATGCCAAAATCGACAAAAGACGTTTAAATAATCGACACAAGTAAATACCATCACGCCACGTCTCTTCGTACCTGTCTTATGGCATACATGTATCGCTTCTCCTGCATCATTTCATTATGGTTGGGTGTTTTGTCAATACCAAAAAACAAGTTGACACCATGAACACAATTGAATTATATTTTTTTTATTTTATTTGAGTTGACTTTGGACAAAAAACAGCGTTATGACATTAACAATACAATTATGACATCAGGTATTAAGGCCTATTACGTTTTGTCGTTGTGATTTAGGAAACAAAAATAGTACAAGTTTATAAACAATCCAAAACATAAAACCATGTATGCAAAACTATGTAATTAATTCAAAACATAAAACTTACACTTATACGTAAGTATTTACAACAAGTAAAGCACCGTCATGTTTTCCTATACTAAGCGGGCATTGATTTTCTTTTGTATTGAGTATTTATTGAGTATTGGTGGTTGACTGGTAGAGATTGCCTGCGGGCAATAAGTCCGCCACGTTGTTTCATTCAATAAAAGTCTTTTATTATTATTTAAAAGTTGTGGAACTGAGGTAGAATATGTCAAGCTCTTGAAACCTGTTGTATGTATCGCACATTCTATGAATTGCCATGTTTTGTGTATAATTGGTACGATGAGTTGGACGTTAGGTAAAATTTGAGAAATCGTTTAAAAATGTATGAAGGGTAGACAGACTTTTTTTTACTAATTCAAGAATTAATTTCAACAGCCATATTGCGTAACATGAAATATTGCGCGGCAAAAGATTATCGTAAAAATGCACACAACGAAAAGCTCTCCAAGGAAAAAGTGTACAATCGTGGTGTTATAACCAATCAATACAAATAGTATGGAGTAGATTGCAAGGATAAATGTCATAATAAGACCTATTTTTAAAACCACGCCTACGTTGTTAAAATTATAGTTAGACGAAACGTCTAACTATAATATACATTGCGAAAATCACTAGTTAATTATATACCTTATGTACAGCAAGTGAACAAAGTTTATTACCAAAAGTAAATCAATCTCAAAAGCAAATTCGGTACAATAGTATTTAGTGCCTTAGAAATAAAAATAGAAAAATACTGATTGATAAATAATAAAAAAAAATATTGTCCCAGATCCTAGATACACATTGACCTGTCGCAAGATCTCGTCTACCGGCAATCGGATTCTTACGTACTGCGTAAATTCCAGTAGTATTTTTCGTAGGTATATACAAATTGCAATCAATATGAATTCCAACACCTGTCCCAATTGATCAATTAAACGGTAATATCTTAATGATAGGGTTTATTAAACAAACCAGACATAAAAACAATGCATTGGATAACGTTTCAATTCGGATGTGTGAGACACAATATTATACACAATATACCCATATATACATACCGTGACAATACCGTACAAGCAATATAATTAATTATCCATCGGAAAAATAAAACAATAAAAATGTATCTAAGGCTGGTTTAAGAGTCACGCTGACCGTCGGCGCTGACAGCCGAAATGTATGAACTTCTAAGAAGCGTTTTAGAATAACGCGTAGCTATCAGCGCGGATGGTGGTCAGCACTGATAGCTAAGTTCATACATTTCGGCTGCCAGCGCCGACGGTCAGCGTGACTCTAAAACCAGCCTTCTGGGATTTCCGAGTCACTTCAGTCGTTATGACCTTTATAAGGCAGCTCCTAGCGTCTAGAGCAGTGATGGGCAAACTTTTTAAGGGGAGGGCCAGATAAAATAAAAAATTATCTAGGCGGGCCGAAAAAAAAATTGAACAAAACAGATTTTTATAAGTGATAAACTTATAAAAATCTATTGATTTTTACATCACGGACAACTTACATTATATAGAATATACTTATATTATTAGAAAAAAAGTTACATAAATTGATTATTCTTTAGAAGAGTATGGCTTATGTGACAGACGACTCTATGACTGAGCTTCTAAAAATTGGTCATAATCTGGAAGAAACTGGGATGAACTGATTCGCAGTAGTGAAGCTAAAATGGTGGTCAGTCAATCGGTTTCTAATGCTGTTTTTGCGAAGCTTCATACACCTGTAGAAAACAAATTTTCACAGATGTAGGAAGATGCAAACTTCGTTATCATCTTCTGAACGTGAGGTTTCAGGTTTGGGAAACTTGATTTTGACAGGGCCTTGTAGAACTCAATTTTAGAAACGTTGAGAAATAGTTGATTCAATTCAAAGCAGAATAATACATTTTGTCCTATTCTAGGTGTAATTTTAGGGGTTATTCAAACATGTCGCGGGCCGGATTGATTACCCCGAAGGGCTGCATTTGGCCCGCGGGCCGTACTTTGCCCATGACTGGTCTACATAGAGTAATTCTTTTGTGCATGGTGAAACCGAAATTCACTCTAAAATTAGAAGCATTGGTAAAATTGACCATAACACTGTACTTGCGTAATACGTAGGTACATGTTATGACCAAGCCGTGTCCGTGATGCGGTAGGCAGGGCAAACTGAACGCCAACAACAGATACCATACGATTGAATATGTACAATTTCAAGACTATAATAGCATGTAACACGACACAGTGTGCCACGTGTGTGTAACTCGTTATACCTACCTGTATATGCATATTATGCATAACAGACTCAACATTGATTCGACGTTTATTTCAACGGTCGACACGGACATGTGTACTCCACGTGGTCAGTTCATGTAGCCAAATCTGTGTAGGTACTACGAATTAGATTGTTCCGAAAGTAATTTAGTATTTTTTTTTTATAAAAAAATAAACAGAAGCGTTTCATATGATCATGAACGGTCGAATTCAATTAATTCAATCTCTCGCTCGACAATGTCACGAGTTGTTGTTATACGACGGTATATAATTTCTTTAAATCGATGGTTTCAATCTATCTTCATCGGTATTAACGCGATACAGTTTAGACGTAAAAATTGTCATTTCCCATTTGCCTTCTGTCAATACATCTTATCTTCTTCACACACTTTTTATCCTTACTTGAATAGCAATTTTAATACTTTCATTCACTTGAATTTCCATATGTAATAGAGCATCATACAAAAACAATTGCATATAATCAAACGAACTATTTTAATAGCAAGTCTTATCATCCATTAAAATATTTACTGGCTTAATGAACAGGACAGAACAAAAGCGGGTTTATTGTCTTGGACAATATCTTCCAACCAACCCGAGCTACGTGAAGCAGTCTCCAAAGTTAATTCATTACATTTAATACTACCATAGAAAAAAAAAAACAGCAAAAAACATTGAAAAAATAGAACAGATAAAATATATTATTTAATGACAATGCTGAAGTTGTAAATTTTAACATTAAAATAATAATAAACACTTCCTTGCACCCTGCGCAAGTGGCGAGATTAATGCCATATAGCAATTTCTTCAAACTAACCAGTGTTTCCAGCCCAAAGAAGCAATATATGCGTGTGAATTGAATTTAAATAAATTTCTCCTCTTCTGAGGATCGAATCCAGGACGCCTGCACAGAAACCAAACGGCTTACCAGCTGTGCCACGGCGGTCGGCACAGTTGACTCTGGTTGGTTGGAAGAAATTGCTATTTGGCAATGAGCCCGCCAGTATACAAATCATACTTATTTATTTGAATCTTCTTGTACATATTATTAGTACACTGGCGGGCTTATTGCCTAATGGCAATTTCTTACAACCAACCAGAGTAAATGTTAAATGTACAAAACAATGTGTACTATGGCAATAAGTTAATCACATTACAAAATAAATAAAGATAGAAAAAAAAATAAAAAAAAATAAAAACAAAGATAGCATTTAAGAACAATTCATAGCAATGATAGGAAAACTAAAGGATAAGGAAAGGAAGAGGAGAGGAAGATGTAATCAGGTGTTGTCAGATAAATATTTTTGCTTTAGCCTTTTCTTGAAGATGTTTAGTGAGATAGACAAAGTAATATCAGGACTTAATATTCTATTATGGCTATTCCATAGTCTAGCTGAAACTTCAAATGGAGAGCTAAAAAATTCAGAACTATGAATAGGGATAGATAGTAAAGTATAAGTTGAAAATAAATAAGTTAACCGCGAAAAAAAAAACAATCAAGTCCTCAGTTGAAAAAAAAATGTGACTGACTCCGAACAACCTATTATTATGTTTTCGAGTGCTGCCATGGAGATGAGTATCTCCGGCTAAATCGGTTCGAAGGGCACTGTGTTCTGTGAAGATGATGTTGTTACATATTATGATATGGGACCACGTGGATTGTCTATGCATGACAACCGGAGAAAACCAGATGTTTGCATCATCTCTGGTATGTTTATTAATACATTTATTCTGCGCTTGGTGGTTCGGCCGCGTTGAATTTTCAAATGTGACTTCCTCGTTCTGTCGCACCAATATTGTATTATAATGGTGACAATGTCGCCTCCTCTTTAGTTCAAGGTGGACCACGCGGTCTCCATCCAAATTGTAACTATGATAACACACAGCCAAACGAGTTTCATATAAGACACGAGTCTTTCATAATTATTGAATAGCGATTTGTATGTGACGTGACCATACGTGAGTGTCCTTTTTTTCGGTTATCCGTCCCAGTGACCCCGAAAAACCCTTCGGGAAGCAAAAAAAAAAAAAAAATAACCCAATTACAGGTTCCGGTCCTTATGGCGATGTTGATAACTAAACATGTAGGTATTTAAAAAAAATACTGTCGAAAAATTTTATTCTTACTTAATCATCATCAGCTGTATTAAAACAAATTTATTCCTCTAAAAAATATAACTAACACCGAAAATTAACACTTTTTTAATCAATAAAATAAAACTTATCAATGAATGTGATGTTTTTCCGTGTTGTGAACCTACTAGCTGACGTACATAAACCGATTATCCGTTTTGAGTCAAAAAATAAATGGTCACCTTAGTTAAACGTAGCTATGCAATATAACTTTTTATCTAGTTTTTGTACAACAATATGAACAAAGACAGGTTTATATTATTATTTTATAAAACAATCAGCTCTGGGGGGCAAGTCTGGTCACACAGTGAAATCGAAACCCTTTTGATTAACCATATCGTGGATATAATTGTATCCATGATATGAAAATTATATCCACGGTATGGGTAATCGTGAGGGTTTTGATTTCACCGTTTGACGGGACTTGCCACATGATTGTTAGTAATGTATTCTCGATTGACAACAACAGCGACATTGCATTACTTACAGTACATATATCTGAGCGACAATATTTAATTTATAATATAATATAAAGCGTCACTATAGAATAAAAAATATTTGTGCATTGTGAGTGAGGTAACTGGATTTATTTTAACCTCAATCGAAATTATATTGATAGCGAAATTATATTGCACGTTTTTGATAGCGAAATTATATTGCACGTTTTCGATAGCGGAAACTAAACGTGATTAAAATGATGTACCGTGATTAACCTTTGAAAATGAAATAATGGAACAATAACGTACCTATATAACATGTATGTATGTATGTAATAAACCTTGTTGCCACAAAATCAATGATCGGTGGTGATTCCAAGTGGGAACCTAATGTGACATTGTCAAAGTCATTATTTAGAGCATATTACATACATACATACAAACATACATACATACTTTGATTAACTGCGGCCAAGAATAACACATTATAGTTAGGTACTCAATCATTATCTCTGGGATATCATTTGATTCTTCTTGATGATCAATGACCGTCTGTCTTATGCCAGGTTTTGAACAGTTCTGTTTAAAAACTAGTCTTCCTTTGATCTATAGTTTTCGCCAAATATCTTGAACCAATGTTCCGGGTGCGCTGAGCGCAAATTTGTGTTTTTTTGCTTCGTTGGTATACGTGTAAATCGACCCCCTTCTCGGCGAAATTGCTCAAGATATGTAGTGACAACAATACCTAACTACTGACTAGAGGCGGAAATATAATATTTTGTTACTAAATACAATGTTCACACTATACAAATGACAAATAACAATGATACACATTTTGAATTTTCAATTAAACTTATCAAAATATCTACCATTATGATTAAAGGCTAGCGTCCATACAGGCGCAGCGGATGGATCGAACGGAGGGCATCAGACGGATTTTAGAATAATTCATAATATTATAGGAAAGGAAGTGCGTCGAATAGTCGCAATGCCGACGCCGCGCCGTACCTAGGAAGTTTGGTGGAAACCCGGCATAATGTAAATAAATAAATAAATAATGAACTATACTGAAAAAAAAAATGTTAAAATTAACCGAACTATAGTGACTACAAAACAATTCGTTTTGTGCTACTTTGTGCGCTTAACCAAACAGTACAGTAATTAATGGATTAACTTTTATTACTGATAACAAAGGTTTGGGTAAAAATGCAGGTAGCCAGTTCGGTGGTAACAATTTTTTTTCAGTGTATCCTCATAATAATCTCATCCACATATTTCAAACTACTTTGACTTGAGGCGAACGAAATCGATCAGAATTCGAGGGCAGGATTCGAACCCGCAACCGCTGGATTATTTATCTCTACCACCGACTCATCTAAACTTTCAACAGTTTTACTCTACCATTTAATGGATCGTGTTTTTAGTAATAATATAGTGTAGTGTTCGTTAGGCACAGACAAATATATAATAATACATACCTATCTATTATGGGAGTGGTGAATTACTATCATCAACATGATGGTTATGCGATGTGGTGAACGAATTTGATACTTGTAATAATAATTATAAGGAGGGGCCAGTGTATTTGCAATATTATTGACATAATATACAGCGGAAAAATACATCAATGTGATACGAACATTATTATAATGCCAAAATTTAAACCGCACCTAGAGACTGCTATCTATGCAGTCTTTCGATCATTTACATAGCGCCGTTTAGTAATAAAAGATCATAGCAAGGGCGATATTGACACCGGCTTATTTACTCACACGGCGTCTAAAATATATATAGGTACAACACATAATAATAGGACATCGGATAAAAAGACTACTCATATAAGAAATATAATCATACAAATATGTATTCAAATAATCACCTATCTCTTAACAAAAATAAAACACTTTTATCCAATACATAGTTTATTATTTTATAAGTAACTAGCTAACACGGCGAACTTTGTTAAAATTAAATTACAGTGTTTTACTTTATTCAAAAATTATTTTTTTGTATATTTTTTTACTTATTATTTTCGATATTTTAATAGTTATTCTGCTATTCTGTAACTAACCTGACTTTGTTTTATATACCTAAACAGTTTATAATCTGCATATAAATAAAGTAGACCTGGTAAGATTGTCGTTCTGGATTTGCACATGTTTGTGCACGGCTAAATTCATGTCAGTCTGTCTGTCTGTCTTTCGTTTGAAACCTTACTATGTCAAAATCGTCAATTTTACAGTAGAGCAAAAATCTTATAATATTACATTTTTATAATATAACATTTGAAACAGTATAAAAACACAAAGCCTCGCGAGCTAATGTTTTTTATGTTATTTTCAAAAGAAAGTATGTTTTAATGTTACATATATAATAAGACTTATAGAATGCTTTTTTGCATTACTCGCCGAGTCGCCAAAATTGATTTATGAGAATATATCCTTACGGTTATTATAATGCCAACTGATGCCAACGTAAAATTTTGTTTGTTCCCGTCATAGCCAGAGCTCAAAAGGCACGAAATAATAAAATCCTACACAGGGAGAGGGAACAATTTACACGGAACAAGTGTTTCCTTTTGCATTGTGGGTCAGATTTGCTTTACTTGCATTGTTTTACCGATTTAGCTGTCAAAATGGTGATTCTTTACAAGTGGCCTACAACGCCAATTATATTGATTTTTTGTTTAAAGATAGTCAATATTATACATATTTCGGGAAAAATATTCTTTTTTTGTGGAAACGCCTAATTTTTTTAAAAAAAAAATACGAAAAAATATATAAAGAGTATAAATGGTTGGTTTTCGACATCTATCGGTAAATTTTCAAACTTATGGAAACACAATATAAAATCATTTTTACAAAAAACAACTTTATTTCTACGAAATTTTGTAAAACAGGAATACAGTTTAAAAATATATAAGATTACAAAATATTTAAATACCTTCAACTTTCGTGTCAGGTCTTGAAATTTAATTATTATTTAACTAAGGAATATTATTTGAATGACATCACAAAAGCGCCGCAATGCGTTTAAAAATATAAGTTTTCTTCCGATGAGAATAATATCTAATTATGAAATAATATTATTATCAACAACTATTGATTATTGATTACAGTTTAAAAATATATAAGATTACAAAATATTTATATACCTTCTACTTTCGTGTCAGGTCTTGAAATTTAATTATTATTTAACTATGGAGTATTATTTGAATGACATCACAAAAGCGCTGCAATGCGTTAAAAATATAAGTTTTCTTCCGATGAGAATAATATCGAAATAATAAAAAGGTCATCAAAATGAAATATTATTATCAACAACTATTGATTATTTATTATAAAATTATGTATGCTGTGCACGTTACAACTTTAAAAACACATTCGTTCTATATGGGCAACCCAAAGTTTGAATTAATTGGACTAACATAAATAAAAAAAATACTTATTTAAAAATAATCTAAATGAGGTAATTAACTACATTTTGATGATGGAGAATAGAGTGCTTTTACTCATCATAATATGCCCATGAGACACAAAGCGAAGATGCAGGTCGATAAATTGCAGCATCCAGAGTAATTTATCTTTTCACGGCACTCACGGTTAAGGGCAAGCGTTCGTTCTTCCTCGCGGGTGCTCAGGTTGACGTGGCCAAGTCTTCATGGACTATTGGCATCGTCATGGGCATGTTCATGGGGCGTGTGGCTGGGGCCATGTGTCCATGCGGAGTAGCCGCAAAAACAACACTGGCAATGGACTGGAAGCCCGCACCTTGTGAAGTCCACTAGATATTGTGACGTCCACCAGGTGTTAGTTAACACTGTACCGAATATATTTTTTAAGTACCTATCATAAAAGCTTCGTTTCATTTTGTTGCATGAACCGCCGAAGGCGGCCATTTACCGCGCAGCGGTAAAAAGCAGGCTTATATAATAAAATATAAGATACAATAAAGTGTGTTTTTTTAGACGCATGCGTCTAAAATATGGTGTGGCGCAGTAGGACCAACGAGGGTTTACGAGGATATAAAATTATAAGAAATATTCTAAAAAGTGCATTTAGATACCTAGTATAGACACATAGAAAGAATGAATGATTAACGTATCAAGAAGCAAGTATACAATAAAAATACTGTTTAATCTTGCTACAAGATTAACTCAAGAATTGGAGCGTAAACAAAGGTCGACCATACATTATTTGCGATGATTGACAAAATAACAAGACATTAAATAAAATTTGTGTTAGGATCTTTTTTCCTGACATCTTGAAAAGAGTAACACTGATATTTTCTAATATTTATAAACTTAAAAAAATTCTTTAAACTGAAATATATTATTTCATGAATATCAACCATTCTGAAGAGAAAAAGTTAGGGCTGTGTTCAGTTACAACCCTCGATGTCGGGTATCGGGATGTACCTGAAGTTGCAGATTATGGCGTTTTTCACACCAATCTCACTGAACGCTTTCGAGCGGCGTTTCAATCTGAACGCAGCATCGAGCGTTTTAAATGTCAAATGTTATTAAATGTTATCATACATGTGTCTTTTTAGGTTATGTTTTCATCGAAAGACAACAATTGGGCAGTGTAGTAAATAATGCTACGACCTTTTTATTGGAAATTTTTGAATAATATTTTTACAAATTAACCTCTTTGTAAACATGGATGGTCTTGATTCCGCCTGTTGACCAGACTACCTCCCTGAACGCCACTGAGTGTCTTTCAAGCGTCTGTTTCCGGTCAATATGAACGGCTTAGAGCGTCACTAAGTGCACTCGGCGTTCATTGTGAACGCAGCCCAGGTTGTGATTTTATCGTTGATTTTCCAAAACTTATATAATAATTATTTAAAAATTTTCAGCCTATCACGAAAGGAGTCTTCGCTGCTCTAACGAACCTGAGCTCCCTGAACCTGCCGGCAGGCACTTCGCCGTCCCTGGTCGTGGAGGTATGCAGGAGTCACGGCCTGCTGCCCGTCGTCTGCCTGGACACTTGCTACAAGCAGTCCATACCGTGTCATATCGCCACGGAGGCCACGGGTGAGACTCAGGACGAGACCACAGTCAGAATAATAGAAGACCCCTTCTGGCCGAAGACCAATGAAACTACAAAGGCCGAAACGGAAAGGCCGACTTTGCTGCCGGGATCGAGGATGGTATTACCGAGTAAGTTAATTTAATCTAATTTGTCGCGACCTCAGGATTTGCTGACATACTATCCATCCACATCACCTGTCAGCCTTTTCATCTGCGATCATTTATTTGTTTAAAAATATTTGTTAGTACCGCGACGAACCCTGAATCCTAGTTCAAAGCTATTGAACATTACGTCATTATTGAACATTATTATTACGTCAGGAGAGATTGTTGTAAGTTCGAAAGATACGTGGTAAACACACGCCACACAAAATTCAAAATGACAGAATCCAGAAGCTAATTGTACTGTGTCATTCATACAATTAAGTTTATTGACTAAATTATTATGAACGTATTTACGAAAAATATGAGTATTTATAATGAAATAAATATTTAATTTATAAATAAACAAACAAAAAAAAGTTAATAATATGTTACGTTTTATTAAATAATGGAAATTAAGTTTATTATGATGTATAAACAATACTTGACGTTCAACCTGATAAGTTTTGAAAAGTCTATGTAATATATCGAATATTTTTAAAGTTTTTCGTTCCTAGTTCTCCTATAATATTTCAACTTCGTCTCTATTGAGATGTTAAAAATTTGTAAAAAAGTCTATAAATAATTTTATGGGTCATTTATGTTAAAATATCGTCCCATATACGTTTTTATAGTAGGCATTCTAACATTTACATAGCCTATTTCTAAATCTCCCTTCGTTCTTAAAAAACTCAAAGATTAATTTTGTTTTGCAACCACATCAGTTTCAACCTCAAATTTCTGTTTAATATTCTCACTTACAAACAATTTAAATGATCAACGAAATATATAATTTCGATTTCAGAGAATCCCGAGACACCACCGATGGGAAAGGTCCTCGAAGACTTCGCCAGCTCAGCCCCGCCCACGAAGTCCGAGGCTGAAGCCGAAGGAGACTCGGTTCCCAAGTCCTCGACGGCCCCAGTGACTGCCGGGGGTGCAAACAAAGTCGTCTTGGGGCTGATCATAGGCGGAATGGTGGCGGTAGTCGCCGGGGTGGTCATCGCCAAGAACTGGAGGAAGATAACGGGGAAGGGGGAGGAGCCGGTCCGCAGGAGGACGGAACCGCAGGATAACATGAAAGGACCAGAGGAAGTGCCGCTACGGAACAAAACGCCGCCAGTGTAGACTCATTTACATACCATAAGACCGACCTTTTGGTAGATAGCATCTCAAATAGTTATAAGACGAAAATTAAATTTGTAATTTAAAAAAGATCCAACGATTGTTTATTCTGTATACATCTTCAGGGGTGACACCTAGATAGCTCATATTTTTTTAATAACCAGTGGATTGCGTTAATCCAATCCACTCCTTAATTTCTCTCTAAATATTATATTAATCAGCCGATCCAGGTTTTCGAACGTCTCATTTTGTAAACGATATAAAATTTACATATGAGCTCTTACACAAGTAAAAACTGTCCAGTAAATTAAAATTATATATGAAAATTCAATACATCTATATAGGACGGTATACTAAGAAAAATACAAATAAAAAATATTAAAAAAATATTTGTACTCTGGGGTTCACTCATAGAAGTAACGATATATTAAAATATATCGAGGAGCTTTCGAAATTGCGGAAAATATCGTAACATCAAGAAATGAAATAGACTATCGTTAGAGAACCCCATCGCAGGCGGTGTCGGATCTTATTTTCTTTGAAAAAGATCGTGTTAACTTTCAATTCTCCATGAAAAAAGATCTATAGATATATAGGAAATGTCTCAGGTTAATATTGACCATTTCTTTAAGTTTGCATTTGAACACACAACCCCTATAAAGACTTTTATTCAAAATTACAAATCAATTTATTATAATTTTTGTTTAGGATATTTGAACAATACATTTCATTGTACTCTTGTTTGATCTAATAAATAATTACGAAACAGTGTAATAATTTGATGATCCAAATGATTATTATGAAGTGTGTGGGAGGAAGAAATTTTATTGAATTGTGAGTGATTGTACAACTCTTCACTTGAATAAAAATAAATTGACCAAGATTCATTTAATAAAGAAAGATAGAATAATGTTTCAGGAATTCTAAGATGAAAGAAATAATAATATAATTAAAGTTAAGAAATTTGTTTTATTATCCCAAACTATTATTTTATTATGTTTGAAATTACATATTGTAGGAAAGCTCATTAGATTTAAATAAATTATTGCATTAAAAATTTTGTTCTGATATCTAAAAAACACAAGTTAAAATGTTTTTCATCTGGTGGAAGAATTACCCGACTATTTATAGTCATGTATTGTAAAACAACTTGAGCCAGTCACGTGGGTCAATTTGTGTATTTTTGCTTGGATGACACAATGTGCAAATCCCCCTCCTCCATGGCGAAAGGCACAAGAAGTTTGGCAGAAACTATATTTGTGGTGAATTGTAATAATTGGATAGACTAAAATTAAGTTTAAACTATTTGTTGAAAGTGTATTTGTTATTCTTGTCTTTATGAATTGTTTCATACATTTGAATATAAAAGTAATCGTAGTTTTTTTCCTAAATAACATAAATTGCTGCATCAATAAATATTTCGGTAGAGAATTGAAATTTGTCAAAGATTAGGGATTTATAAAATCAAATAACTGGTTAAGATTACACAAAGGTTTATTTCCTCTAATAGGACGAACGTTTCGGTTGATTAACCCCTATAAAGTGATATTCTTGTTGCTCTTGCAAATAATTATAAAGGCTACAAGCTTTTGATAGACAGAATTCTACAATTTTTCCAGTCTTTGTATAATACATATTGAATACAGGGTTTAAACTTTCTGCTCATCTCAGACAATAAAGCAGTTGATAAATTATTTTTAGTCAAATTGAATAATCCATCGAATATCTATTTCAATGAACTTTTACATGCTTAGTAAAAACGATTCACAAAATAACCCAAGTCGGAACAATCCTATAAACAAATTAGCAAATCGACTGGTTGATAAATAACAATGAACGTTAGTAGAGACTACCTATGTAGCTAACAAGAACGGAACTGTATTAGGATTTCACTTTAATACATATGTTCCTTTGATAATAAACAAATACATGTGTACGGTTGTTAGAACAAATAGTGTGTAACTGTTTTGTTGTAAAATGACCAATTGAGGAGAAAGCGGACTTGCTGGAAACATGAACAGTGGAAATGGACACTACAAATACATCATGTATGTATAATAGTTAAATGTACGATTGCTTCTGCAACTCTTATTGTTGATACTACATCTTATGCTAATAAATCATCGAGTGTAGCAAAGACAAGATACAATGATAATATATCAACAACAGAATCGGAGTTTCAACGGTATTACATGCCATATTAAAAGAGCAGTCTGGCTATTTTGGGAATCATAACTTTGTTCTTTGACGTACGATAAACTTTTATAATTTGTAAATAGAAAACATAAACATTATAACATAATTTATAAATCCCAGCCACCACAATACTTATGGTGGCTGAGAGTTATAAATACAGTTTTTTGAGAGTTATAATTACATAAAATACTGTTCTTTTCTATCATCATGTTCTTTACCTTCGATCTGCAATATTTTATATTCCCGTTCGTTAAATAATTTCTAAAGTATTCTTTTGAAGAATTTCATTAGCGCTGATGAAACGTCGTTTCTATATATACAAATATTTAAGAAAAATCTAAAGTTTTTATAATTATTGTCTGATAAATTATTACCTAGGGGGCAAGTCTGATCCAACCGGCGAAATCAAAACCCTCGTGATTACCCATATCATGGATAGAATTATAATATGGAGTTCTATGACATCTAAATATATTATAGAACTCCATATTATTCGTTTTATTTTCCATTGGTGGAAATAATTTATTTGTAATTTGTTTTTTTTTTGACCGAAATATTAAGTTTCAAACTGTGCTGTTACTTTTGTTGATTGAAAGACAATTAAACTTTATGACATTAAGTTTGACTTTGTACATAAATTAAAAATAAGGCAATATTGATACTTTTATAACATTTTTAAAAGAATGATAGTTGGACACCTAATTGGTAGGGTATGATTGGAAGACCAAGACCTAAGTGAGAGGACGACATTAAGAGGGATATGCAGCAAAGCTCCTGCGAGTTAGCAAACTGAAAACCGGCAGCTGAGGACAGAGTTGGAAGGCTAAAGTTGAAGGAAGCCATGGCTCGATCTGGGCTAAAGCGCCATCGAAGAAGAAGAAGAAGTTGACCCATCTGTAAGACTTGGGTTTTACTGGCATTGCTTTGGACATTACCCGCTCGGGAAAAGTACGTGCGTTTAGCATATAATTAGTATTGCGTGCGGCTGAAGGCAAGTTTTGGTCTAATGGCGTACCTAATAGTATAAATTTCCGTCAATTTATGAAATCGAGCTCAAATATTTGGCTAAATTTAGAAGTGACTACCGTGACCGACACGATTTTGATGTTAATGGTAGACATCGCACAAGGATTTGGGACAAGTTGCGTTGTAGTGGCACAATAATTCGGCTACAATTATATTTATAGAATTTCTGTGTACGGTGGAGTTTGTCAAAAAGAAATACAAGCCAAATGTGAACAAGAACAGATAAAGTAAATGAAACTTGATTTGAATTTAGCGATTTCAGTTGTTTTCAAGCGAAAGGTAGCCTGGTATTGAAAGTAAATAATATAAAACGAAGTAGCGCAAGTTCATAAAGTGATCACGTGAACTTGCATGTAATAAATGACAGGTCATAAACACTGTAGGTGCTTCATCGAGCGGATGAGTATATTCTTCTAAAGCATATACTTATATTCTTTCTTCGTCTCTATAAGATATAATTCATTTAATGCTTCCGTACACTCTGTGCAAGTGACAAATATAATTTTAACCAAACCAGTGTTTTCATTCCACTTTACCCAAGTTATTCTTTGCTGAAAATTGAACCCAGATTGAGGCACAGACGCCCTCCGACGTATTTTACCACGGCGTTCGACAGAATGGATATTATAATCAGCTAAGTAAAAATTAAATACGAGTAGAGCAGTCTAGGTCTATTTAACATAAATTATGTTCTTCTTTCTTTAAGAAACAACAAACAACGTAACGATGCCGATATAATATATACACTTAAATATTAATGTTGTAATTGTAACATGATGGTTCTTATAGATAGTTACGCCACATTCGTCCGTTGCCTTCATACAGAACAAGAGGATGTTAATTGTAATAATTTATAATTGAAGCCCACGTGCCGTAATAAACCTAGGGACGTATAACATTGAAGATGTGTTATTGTTGTAAGTTAGCAACAATGTCGTAAAAGCAATAATTAATCCAAATGTCGATTCGTTCAAGAGAATTTAATTCTATTAATGAATCGACAGTATTAAGCCATGACGCGTGTATGAAGGAACATTTTGTATGGTATAGTGGACTTTTTGCATATATGTTCTATATATGGATAAATTCAAAATTTGAAGTAGAACATTTTGTGTGTCTGTGTGTGAGTCTGTCCCCCATTATAACTTCTGATCCGCTGAATGCACATACCCTAAAATGTCATAATATATAGGTAGCCTACAAAACAAAAACCATAAAAGCTAGAACGCTGAAAATTGCTATGAATATACAAAAATACAAAATTTCAAACATGTTTTTTTTTTTCAAAAAAATTCCGGAGTTTCTCAAACATTTTTTATTAAGAAAAAACATTTTTTTCATAAATTTAAGTGTTTAACTTGCTATATTTCCAAAGTTTTTAAAAATATCGAAAAGCCGAAACAACCCAACTAGAAAATTTAATTTTCTATAAAAAATATGAGAAATGTTGTAGTAGAAATGTATAAAAATTGAATTTTGTGACGAGATCGTTTCGTGCAATTTGTAACGCAGTATACACTACACAATATCTAAGGGGACTCAATAGTTTGATACTTCATCTCCAAATATACATACGTACATTCATACCATCATGCTGTTTTCATATTCTGGGTAGGAGAAAAGGACTGACCCCAATACTATCCTATCTTGACATACATACCTAGATGCTTTATGTAGAAAACAAAATATCTTAAAATAATTATTAATTTGTGTTTATAGTTTGGTACGCATTCTTCGTACCAAACTATAAACAATCAATTCAATTACACATGCCATCGACAGTTGGATCTCATGTTGGATCGATAATTTTATCGACCACTATACCAATGTTGGCCCCAGATTAGCAGAAAATATAATCAAATATAAAAAACAGAACAGGCAGCATGCAAAAGTAACTGCTATGTATCCCCATACACAACACAGTTTTAACTTCTATAGATTAACTACAAGTGAACTATCAAAACATATCTCATCACTTCGTAAAAACTGTGCAAATGGTCATGATATGATATCAAGCTCAACTGTGATGGAAATTAAGGACTTTATTCTGAAACCACTTCTGCACATATTTAACCTCAGCCTGAAAACTGGTATAGTACCGGATCACTTAAAAGAGGCAATCATTAAGCCCATCTACAAAAATGATGATAAAACGAAGATTACTAACTACAGACCGATCTCGCTGCTGAGCTGCTTTGCTAAGATACTGGAAAAGGCAGTGAAAAAGAGACTCATGGTTTACCTTGAAAATAATAAAATTCTTTCTGAAAATCAATACGGGTTTAGGTCAAATATGGGAACCGAAGATGCCATTGCAGAGGTGGTGGAAAATATTGCCACAAATATGGACAAAAGACAGAAGGTTCTGGGCATTTTCATAGACTTGTCTAAGGCGTTTGATACCATATCACATTCCATGCTTTTAAACATGCTGCATTCGATAGGTATCACTGGTACTCGACTAGATTGGTTCAAGAACTATCTAGAACTCAGAAAGCAATCTGTAGAAATAAACGGCACTCGCAGCAACCCTATGTACATAAAATATGGCGTACCTCAAGGAAGCACACTTGGACCAATATTGTTCTTGATATATATAAATAACATTTTAAAAACTACTATAGATAGCGAAATCACAATTAGCTACGCAGATGATACAGCCATTATTATTAATGGTGTTACATGGACGGAAACATTTAAAAGGGCAGAAAAATGTATTTCAGCTATCAAGAGTCTACTTGATGACTATCTACTAACTCTTAACTCCACAAAAACTAAATTCTTAGCATTTTCAATCAACAAACAAGAGAACCCCACCATCCCAAATTTCATTAAAGTACACACTTGCTCTACAAATGCAGCCCTACAGTGTAACTGCGAGACTATTGAAAGGGCAACTGAAATCAAGTATCTCGGTATAATATTGGATGACGGTCTGAGATGGGTCCCACACATTGAATATGTTAGCGCCAAGGTGCGAAGATTAATATATATATTCAAAATTCTACGTAGCTTTATGAACATTTCACTATTAAAAATGGTGTACTACGCTCTGTGCCAGAGTATTATCAGTTATGCAATTAGTGCCTGGGGTGGTGCTGCGCGTACATTACTGGATCCACTAATTAAATCACAAAAATTTGTGGTAAGAGTTATCAACAAAAAGCCTTTTAGGTATTGTTCTGAAGAACTTTTTAAGCAATTCAAAGTATTGGATGTGAGGCAGCTTTATACCAGATCAATATTAATTCTATTTCTAAAAAACAAACCTCCTCAAAAATACTCCATCTTGAATAACACAAGAGGTAAAATATCGGGTAACTACTTGGTGCCAAAAATGAATACTAAATTTGGGCAAAGATTTTTTGTATTTACTGCACCTCGAATTTATAATAAATTGCCATCGGACCTTAAAGGGTTAACTCAATTCAAAGCCCGTGGTACCAAGTGGCTACTCGATGTGGGTAGAACCCAAAATGAAAGTAACGTTGCAACAATAATTTCTTAACTAATTATTTTTTGTTGTCTGTTTATATTGTGTTTATTTTTATTTATTTCACTTTTAAAACTGTATTTTTTAATTTAAAATTATGTAAGTATTCCTAATGTTTATTTTTATAGCTTTCTTATTCTTTTGTTTTTTAATGTAATGTAATAATTTCACAAATGTACAGGTGGCTGCTTCAGAACAGATTTATTCTAGTGAGGCGGCTATCTTATATTAAAATAATGTATATGTTTATATGATCATAAATAAAATAAAATAAATAAATAAATAAATGTGTTACACGCAACTAGTTATACATTTTATTCCCGCATTTCTTCCTGTCGTGGGGTGAAAGACGCATCATAGTTTGTTTGACTACCGTGCGTTGATATCTTTTGTACGGAGAAAAAGTTTTTCATCAATTCCAAAAATCAACATTTTCGAAAGAATAAAAACTTTGATTTCGTATTTAATTTATTCCGACGATGACTATTTCTTCGAATGCGAGAATCATTAAGACTAAGGCTGGGTTTCTAGAACAAAAAATACATTAATTTCATAAAACTGTACAATACTTTTGATTGTTTTATTGAAATCTAATGCCGTCAAACGACTACATTGTGAACAATTTTATAGTATTTTAACTATGCTATTACGGACACTTTTGCTGAAACTACCTAGCCTAAGAATATTATTAAGACTATTGCAACAAATAAATAATAACTAATAAATTATCATGAAATCATAACCACCTACCAATTCCGAATTTGATCTAAACTGGTACCTATAAAATTCAAGATCTATTTACTGATATATTGTCATCCAATAGTACAACTTACTACCTACTTCCTGAAATTTATGCAAGTAATCAATGTAACCTTACAGAATAAAATGTTTACCCAATAAATAAAAAATAAAATAACGGGAAGATTGGCTTAAAGGCACCGTAAACACTGTATTACCGACTTCTATTTTATGAAAAAAAGATCTTTACCTCTGTTGCGATATAATTAATAACTAAAATGAATTGACACACGAAGCTAAAGATACATAGGAAATAATACATAAATATATAATTACTATATAGTAGGAAATATTTCAAAATCTATTATAAATGTCAAGATTATGTAATACTCGGTAAGTCAACAATAGCCAAGTTATATTATTTATTTATTTATATGCAGATTAACTGTGCACATAAAGAGAAAGATCCAGTAACGACTGCATAATATAATTTCAAATTTAGTACACGTACATCCATCCATCCGTACACCGGTAGTCGTAGTGTAACGAAGTAGAGATAGCTCCCACAAGCACATCAAATAAAACATAAACATCAAATCATAGTTACAATGTACCTACCTATATTATTTTTTGCATAATAAACATATATATTTTACTATGGTACTTAATATAGGTACTTTCCTTAACAAATTAAAATAATGCCAAGTACTAATTTTTAGCTAAATATTGAACAATACTAACAATAAATTCATCATCATCACTGGCACTACAGTCCGCTAAGGACCTTGGCCTCCTCCAGAAATCGTCACCATCCCTCCCTATCGACCGCCAGTCTTCTCCAATTTATCAGGTCCATTTCTCTTATATCGTACAGCGCGTCGTCCAGCCATCTCAACCTAGGTCTGCCTCTACGTCTTCTGCCTTCGGGACAGTAGTCTAATACCTTTTTAGGAATACGGTCATCATCCATCCGGCAAACATGTCCAAGCGAACGTAGCCGCAGAATTTTAATAAATTGGACTACATTCATTTCATTGTACATTGCATCTAGCTCATGATTATACCGTATTATACCGTATTTTCCAGACCCCTCCATCGTTAGTTGGGCCAAAATTTTCCTTAATATCTTCCTTAATAATTATTATTTACATATTTTGATTTGAGGTGGCTCGGCATTATCAAGGTCTACAATACAATTAACCAATTTCTTCTTCTTCTTCTTCTTCTTCTTTTGAATAGACCTTCAAGTCTGTTTTTTAAGAGGCCTGCTCTTCCTGCGAAGTGGACCCCCAGCTATCCCTCCATCTTTTTGGCGGTCTACCGCGAGGGCGGGTTCCGTGAGGCTGATTGTGAAGCACGATATGAGGAAGTCTGGTGCTGTTCATCCTTTGGACATGACCATACCAGTCCCTCCTCCGCTGCCTGCTCCATCTGATGATATCGTCAACCTCACATAGTTCCCTTATTCTGGAGTTCCTCACTCGGTCTCTCAGGGTTTTGCCTGCAATTGCTCTCAATGTCCTCATTTCTGAAGTCCTCAACATTTGTTTGCTTCTGACTGTGTCTGCTCGTGCCTCTATACCGTATGTCATCACTGGTCTTACGCATGCTTTGTAGATTCTCACTTTGCTTTTAATGGCCATATCCTCATTTTTCCAAATAATGGATTTTAGGGCGCCCGAGACTGCAGCTGCCTTATTGACTTGGCTCTGAATTTCTTCACAGAGGTCAGCATCTTCTGTTATGTCAATTCCTAGGTATCTAAAGGTATTAACCTGTTCAATTGGGTTGTTGTCTATAGTCAGATTGCATGCTATGTGTGTTTTTGAGAATGTCATACATTTAGTCTTATTAATTGAAATTGCCATGTTGTATTGTTTGCAGGTGCTATGTAACCTGTTCAGCATTGTCTGTAGGTCATTGTTAGTTTCGGCTACTATAATAGCGTCGTCGGCATAGCAAATTACATTAACAATTTCCTTCCCCATTCTGTACCCAAGCTGGGGCGATTTAATTTCCTTGATTAGTTCATCCATTATTAGATTAAACAGGAATGGGCTTAGACTATCTCCTTGTCGGACACCTGTCATTATAGGGATTGAATTGCTTAATTCATTGTCGTTTCTTATCTTTGTACTGCTTCCCAAATTTATATCTCTTATGATGTTTATTAATTCTGGAGGTACATCCTTAGCTACCAACATATTAATAATATCCTTGAGTTGTACTCTATCGAAGGCCTTCATTAAATCCACAAAGCAGACAAAGGCAGGAGTTTGGTATTCAATTGCCTTCTCTTTTATCTGTCTTACGATAAATATGGCATCTGTAGTGGATCGGTTCCTTCTAAAACCTTGTTGTTCTTCTCTTAGGGTAATATGTGTTTCTAGTCTTGTCTTAATGATTTGTGTGAACAATTTTAGTGTTGAGCACAATTTCAATAAGTCAATTAAAAAAATGATTATACCGAGCCACCTCGGCGAAAACGTTCGGTCATTGTAATCGATTTGTTCATTAATTTTAAAGAGGATTTCCACTCTGTTAACAACGCAAAAACTTAATAACAATTTGTATGTGGTGGGTTGCCAAACTTAAAAAACTTTTGCGTAATAACTCCCGTGACATTTAACTGGTATATATGTATT